>JBBPBR010000006.1:55645321-55665536 GCA_037974775.1 Cicer pinnatifidum
TTTTTTTTTTTATCATTCTCAGTTTAATATAATGTTAAAAAAATTTAAAAGGAATGTTACAACCATGTAATAATAAATCAGGTTGTAAATTTCTTAATTTAAAAATCGGTGTGGAAAATATAATTCATTGTAATCATTGTTCTTATTTCTCCAAAGCACAACTTTCTACATACAACAAATGTTCAACGTTTTTCTAATTGTAAATTAATCGAACAAGTAAACAATGCATTGGAACTCCTATATAAAAGCAAGCCTTTGAATTTTTTGTCCTTGTATTGTACTAAAAAAAAACCAAGCTTTCCCTTCAGTGTTTTTTGGACTTGAGATTTATGTCCTTTTGACTTTGGACCCAAACAAACCAATATTTCCTCCCTCTTTCTTACATAAACCAAACAATGCAAGCACGATCTCAAAAAATTCCATCTTTTCCCTAACTTTCACCTGAACCAACCAATGCATAGATTCACAGCTTCTCCTAAACATTCCCCCATAAGGTTTTGGAAACGGAAATCCCTATAAATATAGCCGTCAACGTTAAACAAATCTTGGTTTTAAGAATGAAAGTTAGATATAACTCTCCAAAATTATCTGTATATTAAACTCTTAACATAGCTGATAAAATTCACAACTGAATCACACACTATACTTCCACTGCAACCAACCACTGTTGGGTGCCCCAGTTTATATTGCAAAAACAAATACAACAATTTTACAAAAGAATATGCACATGCAATTTATTCCTCTAAAAAGAAATTAACCATTCCTGAATCCTAGATCATTGCAACAGACTACAAATTTAATATAGATCCAAAAAAATAAGTATATGGACAATGAGTGCCAAACTTGACCAACTTCAACCACAGGGTCATGTAAGGCTCTATAGCTCCATTAAGATATGAAAGCCAAGAGATATAAGTGTCCCTACTTCCCCTCCAACCCCCCTCACCTACGAAAAAACCACACATGTTTTCAAAATGTACTGGTCGACATAAATAGTCCCAAAATGTAGTTTGATTTCAAACTGTATAAATTAGTAATTTTTTTCTTTCTGAAGTTACATATTCTAAACACATGTTGAGGGTGGAGAAAGCTTTTCCCCAAAAAAGGTTGAAGGAAAAGACAAGAACACAAGGGTGACAAAAAAGTAACTATAAAATGTACGGCACAATCTATCTTGCACCAAGAAAACTTATGCAGTCAAGAGCTGGTATTGGGCCATGTCTTATTTTAGCAGCAGATTAAACTTCCCGGCTGGCAAATACTAAAGCCAACCAGCTCGGCCAGCTGCAATATAATAATATTCCACTGTCACAAATTTGGGACAAGGGGATGATAATTGAATAAAATAAAAATCATTAGAACTCAATAATCAATGATCAGACATATGAAATTCACGTTACTGCTAACAATAAAAAAGAATTGTTATAATTTGTTTGTACTCAATAATCATCAAAACATTGAACATATGACATGGCATTTAAAACAAAGCATAGTCAACGAACAGGAATTGTTGGTGAGTATTGTGAAATCATCAAGCACAGTTAAACAGCACAAGAAGACACTACACAACCAATTACAATTACCTGGAAATTACACCAGTAAAAGCCTTCTGAATGGACTATTGCTGATTAATTAATATGTATGAAAGTCAGGCAAAAACATATGTAGAAGGAAAAGGGACTTAAAGGAACAAAAGGGTGGCTAAAAAGTAACAATATAATATACGGCACAATCTATCTTGCACCAAAAAACTTATGCAGTCAAGAGCTGGTATTGGGCCCTGTTTTATTTTAGCAGCAGTTTTAACTTCCCGGCTGGCGAATACTAAAGCCAACCAGCTCGGCCAGCTGCAATGATAAAACTCCATCCTGTCCCAAATTGCATATGGGAGGAGGAGGAGGATCATTGAATATTTTTTAAACACATACATCAATTAATCTTAAAGACAGATAAAATAAAACTAATTCAGACAGAGATCAGACATTTGAAATTTACACCGCTGTTAGCAATATTAAAAAAAAACAGCTATAATTTTACTCTCATTGAACCTACAAAAATATGGCATTTAAAACATAGTCAATCAAAAGGATCCATTGGTTAGTATTGTGAAATAAGCAAAGCTTTGTTAAACAGCAAAAGACATCAACAATAATAAGGATTTCTTGGAAGTTACACCAGTAAAAGCCTTCCGTAAAACCCTTGATTAATAATACATAGTATTAGTTCAATAAATTTAAGTTACAACCCAATAATCATGTGCCAATCTTGTAGAAACTTATTGCTAGACAGTAAACAAACATCTACGCAATGCAAGTCAGAAACTATGTTCCCAACAACTAAGAAAGATTGTAGTATACAACTTAAATAAATAAAATGGAAATCCAAATAGGGTATAAGTTTAATCAGATTATGACACTTCCTGATATCATTATTTAAGAAATACACCTCCGTTGGTTCTATTTCCTGCAAAATTGCATAGCATGCAGTATATGCATGCAAAGAATGAAATAGTTAATAGTATGGTACACTTTTAAATATTATGCTGCAGCAGATTGCTTCTCTTCATAATCATCTAGATTAAGAGCTTGAAGCAATTTTGGCCAAGATTCTGGGATCCCTCCAGGCAGCTCAAACTCCAATAGTTTTCCTCTACTACGGTAAAACCCTTCCACAGGTTGACTCTGCAATCATGATAGAGATCGAATCATAAAACAATAAGAAACGAAAGAGATAAAAATTACAAAAATAAAAAAATAGATTGCAAGAACAACAACAATAAGAGGAAAATACCAATTCATTGTATATACGAAGCCTTTCTTTGACTACTGGTTCAGTATCATCAGCACGAGTAATGAGCTTAGACATACAATGCTGAGGAGGAAGTAGTGGAGCCATACTCATTCCAGGGCACCCATTCTCACCCTTGATGTTAATGGAGGCAACATTAAAATTCCCTCCACACTGACTGCAAGTTCTCCTGCCGAGGCATTTTGCAAGCAGTGCTTCTTCCTGGAGCTTCAGATTGACCACTAAGTCAATTTCGGCCACCCCTTCCAATATTTCCTGATGAGCACATGAAAAGATAATATAAATTTTAATCATATTTTAAATAATTTCAAAATTTGCCTACAAACATTTTTCATCCGAAATTTTATTTTTAATGTCAGAATCTATTATGAATATGAAAAATTCAGAAAACTATGACAGGGGTGAGCTGTTAAAAACAACCAAGTACAAAGATACTCACTGCTTGATTAATTGTTCTAGGGAAACCATCAAGAATAAAACCAGATTCGCCTTTGGCTTCTCCATCGGCCAGTCTCTTTGACAACAAATTCATAATAATTTCATCCGACACTAATTTACCTTGATTTACGATTTCTGATAGCTGCAAATGAGGGGGGAGAAATTGCAAGTCAGAGAGCAAAAGAGATGCACTTATTATATATGAATATAGTATAAAATTGCTTCCAAAACCCATGTTATCTTCAATTCACATCACCAGGTATTCATAAACAGATAAAAATTAGGGCACACTATATTATTACTTATTAAAATCATTAATCTAATTGATTAGGGAACAGAAAATCAATAAATCTTAAGGAAGAAAAAGGTTAAGAATCAACAGTAACAAGTGGCAAAATATGTCATAGACTACAAGTCATTTTACAAAACAGAAATGCAAAAAAGAACTCAGATCAATTTAATGCAATAATATGGGAGAGGAATACAAAACCAGTTGAACCACAAATCTCTAAATCTCCAATCAAAGATTTAAACCAAAGTGTCAACCTTGAATATGAAGCAAAAATACTGACACGGACACGACACTAATAATAATTTGAAAAATGAACTAATTGAATGTAATCAATATGTTGGTGTCGTGTGGGTGTTAGACACTGAATGTTCAGACATGGTGCTACATATCTATACTCTATTCGTTAATTATTACAGCTTATAACATGCAACAAAATTCAAAAATTGAAGACTACCATGATTTCCCACATGATCAGATTTGACAAATGACAAGGGGCAATCTACAATCAAACGGATCGTGCAATTGTACCATTATTAAAGTACGCATGAGTTCAAACTATGGCAAGTCGAAAAAGCACAGATTTTGAAGCATATTTCACAAGAATGCTACGAATCAAGCAGATAGATTCATGATTTTGAAACTTTGAAATCATTAAAAGACAAATCACAAGCTCAAAATTAACACCTCTTAAGTTACTATCGACTTACTACTTGATTGGAGTTCAAAACTCCACAGCACATCAAATCAACAAGAAAACAACACAAAATTAAAATCAACCAACAATAATACCAAAGCATTCAGCAAAAAGGTAACATTATTTTAATTTGAATAAAAAATAAAAAGGAAAAAGATGGAACCTGTGAAGAAAGGGGGCCATTAGAGGCGAGCTCGTGGCGAACGAGATCACCGGTGGCGATGTGAGGAACTCCGAGGAGGTTACAGAGACGGCTAGCGTAGGTGCCTTTGCCGACGCCAGGACAACCCAAGAAGACCCATTGAATATTCCTATTTTCACGTGAAGGCGCGTGAGAGTTTGTGGAGGAGAATCCACGCGCGAAGGAATAGAAGGATGGTGTGCGTTTAACGAGGCGGGTTATGGCCGCCATCGAAATCACAGATGTAAAGTAAGAAGAGAGAAGATGGAGGCACAACTATTATTACTATGTCTATACCTAATTGCCCCACTTAACAAATCACGGGTTTCTTTCATTTATAATATAATAACACCTTCATTCATTTCTTATAACAAATTTAATTAATTTGTATACTTGCCTTAAAAAACATTAATTCATTTTTTTATATTTTTTTGCAAGACGACTAGTAGTACATTACATGTTAGGTCCATTTGAAAGAGTTAATAATTTTATTAATTTTGGTTTTTTTACTCATAAATTCGATGTGTATTGTCAATTAAGTTACATTTATAAATTTTATAGGTCCATTTATTATTTTAATGTTAATAACTATATATTATACATTAACAATATAAATTTTGGATTTTCTCGATATAAATTTTGGATGTCTCTAATTACTACATAAATAAATTTCTTATTATGAGCTTAGTTATGTTGTTTATCAATAAACTCATTTGAATTACTCAAAAATATATCATCACATAATTTAACATATGCACTATTGCAAATATTTTAAAAACTAGTACAACAAAATTATATCACAAGATTAAACGTATATCAATTATTATTTAATTATATTTTTTTATTGGTTTTTGGGTATAAATATGCACTGTATATAATAAAATATGAGTAATTGCATAATGCAATTCTTTAAGTTATTTCATTTTATTTGAATAATTATTTAAGTTTATTTTTGTCTCCCATAGATCTTTTTTATATCTCATTATGTGAATATTAATATCATTTTTCCACACATTATATTACAAATATTCATATGTATTTGTTATATTGTTGACCTGACACAAATAGGTTCATCTTTTTATCTTGCGTGTATCTCTTTCCCATATTTATTGCCCATAATAAAATTAGGTATTGTTTGAGATAGAAGAGGAAATGAGAGAATTGCCCTTTGAAATTTTAGTACATTCGATGACAAAGACTTCTGGTGCTGCACGTATTCTACCTCTTATCTCTCGTACAATAATTGTCATAAATCGTGTAACTTAATTCTAAAAATAGGTGAAAGTTACACATAAGATGGAAAGTTACACTCGTGTACGTATATTTATAAAACTCTTATATATTTTTTTTCCTTTAGCCAAATCTTTAGTATCAAACAGCACTACTCTAAATAATTTAAAGGTTGTAAACATGTATTTTAAACAGATGTATATGTGATTAGTGTTTGATCCAATATTGATGGATGTCCTTGTTTATTTTGATTTCTCAAGAAATTTGATGGCATGGAATATGCCACGTTTGCAGATTCTCGTGGTTCCAAATTCTCCTACGTGTCTGCGTTACGCATCTGATTTGTTGTTTTCTCAAGACAAACATAACGCTAAGATGAAAACTAAGCATTCACAATTTCTAGTTCTGCTTGTTCCATGGCGTTCTCGCCTTCTACAACGCTTTTGTCGAATTCACTTCACCTTAACCAAATTGCAAATCAGTGTAAACTACATGCATATTCCACCCTTTCACTAAACCAAAACAATATTCCAATATATTCTAATAATCAACTCAAACTTTCAACCACCCTGCATCATGTATCCACCACCATACCCTTTGCTTCTGGTTCTGCAGGCAAGTTTTGTCTCACTCTCTACTCTTTTCCTTTTGTATCCTAAACATAAACAGTTATTCACATTGCACTACAATGAACTAGGATTGTTTATGAATTCAATTTCAAAGTATAAATATATGCTATGATAAAAAGGTTACATAAAAAGTTTTTTTCCAACAGTGGTTATGTTAATGGAATATATGATATATGTAATTGAATGTTGATTGTTTTAGGCCTCGCACAACTCACAAACTCTAATTCGACCGGTCCTTAGAATTTCTAATGATTTTTAAGTACTTGTTTACGGTAGAACTCACATGTTCTTTAGATGTAGATGCTAAGTTATCTTTTGGTAGTTAGATGCAAACATGCAATCCTACTATATATTGTATCTCTTCATTTCTGTATAATGAAAATGAAACCCTCTTTAGTACTGAACATTTTGCCTTTCCCTCTGATACTATTTTGTTAGCTAATAATAGTTTTGATGGCGATATGAACAGGAATTGAGTCTCCTGTGATGAGTGAGGATACCTCAAGTTCACTGGATTTGGTGAAAGTGTTTGATTTGGAAGGAAATGGGATTCCAATTTCTGACTTGTGGAAAGATAGGAAAGCCGTTGTTGCATTTGCTCGTCACTTTGGGTAATTTTCTCTTGTTTTTGATTCATAAATCGAGCTACACTTAGCTAGATGTAATTAGCTCATGTAATTGACTTGTGCAACAAATTAACAATTATGTATATGCATATACATTTTTACAGGTGTGTGCTTTGCCGCAAAAGGGCCGACTATCTTGCATCCAAGAAGGTAAGATTACACACTAACGAAATCAATTTTAAACGATGTCTACCATTCACTTGGAGCGGACGTCCAAGAATGAAAATTGTGTGACAAAGTTACTGCAGCAAATCTGTTTCTTGAAATTTGATCGCTCCTGTCACATGCGTTATTCTTTATCGAAAAATTCATTTGGCTCTTTGAAGATTTTTTTGTTCTTGTTTTTAGAGTTTATAGTATTCACAAGATATACATCTGTATTCAAAATGTTGATTTGAACACAACTCATAGTTCTTATTCCCTTTTGTTGAATATTTGTATTGCTTGCTTCCTTCTGTTGTAAGCAGTATATTATCTTCTCTACTTTTGATTATGCTCTATCAACAGGATATAATGGATGCATCTGGTGTGGCACTTGTATTGATTGGACCTGGTAGCATTGATCAGGTATGCTGGATTTTCTGCATTCTCCTAACATCTTAGAATACTGGAATTTTATAGCTAATATATTTTTTAATACAGGCCAAATCCTTTGCTGAGCAAACAAAATTCAAAGGAGGTACTTTACACCTGACATAATAATGCTTTAGTTTTTGTAACGGTGTCATTTTATATCAGCACATTAACAGAACCTTGTTACTTGTTTTAGAAATATATGCAGACCCTGCTCAATCTTCATACGAGGCCTTAAGATTTGTTTCTGGAGTCCTAACCACATTTACCCCCAAAGTAAGAGAAGAAACCTAATCTTTTTTATCCATAAATAAATGCATAAAACACCTGTGGCTGAAAGATATAGTTAATAATTTGAGGTTTTTTTTTAACTATACAAAGTACCCCTATGTTAATTTTAGCTGTGGCACTACAGGCGGGTCTTAAGATAATAGAATTATACATGGAAGGTTATAGACAAGATTGGAAACTTTCATTTCAAAAGGATACCGTTTCCAAAGGAGGCTGGTATGTAAATTATCTTGCAGGAAGTCTTACACTGTCACATTATCTGATTATCTATACTACTATTAAAGGATCCTCTATGGTGTCTTCTTTACCATTTTTGTATGTGAATTATTATGATTGAATATATGGAAACCTCTCCCAATAAATTATTATGAGATAGATCTTCTAATAGTCATTGACACTGGATCATGCTTTTTCTTAGCTTAACTTCTCATAGCTTTTCCTAAATATTATGACCTTGGCACTGTGGCAGGCAACAAGGAGGAATTATAGTTGCAGGTCCTGGTAAAGGTAACATCTCATATATTCACAAGGTATGTATGTGAAACCCTATACTCCAATTTTTAAAGAACGTATCTTCCTTGGCAGCTTAGCTACATTAAGTCACCAATCAGTAAAATAGTTATATTAATATTTATGGTATACATATTAACATTATGTGAAAAATGTTCATGTGAGTAGGACAAAGAAGCAGGGGATGACCCAGAAATTGAAGAAATCTTAAAAGCATGTTGCTCGTGAATAAAGAAGAAATGGAGCCTTTCTTTTCCTGCTTCATCAAGTGTGATACCATCTCATCAAAGAGAATTGTACATCATATTTAGCTGCTTCTTAGGCTGAACAGTAGCTTTGCCTTGAGGTTCAATTATTAAGAGATTAATTAATTTATAACCTGTCATTTGCCAAATGACAAGCTCACAATATGGAACCTATTCTACTATTGTTTAATTCAAAATCTTGTATATAATAATATTTTTCAATTTCCAGTGGAATATGGCGTACTTCTAAAAAAAATCATTCAATAACTTGACATTCAAATATTATGTTATGCGTCTATATCTGTTCAGACCCCTTTTTTTTTATAATATAGACTTGTCCTTTTCTTCATATTGTTATTCTTGTTTCAGTAAACAGGGGGATTGGGAACAGAGTGCTTTAATTTGTTTGAGTTAACCTTGAAATTCAGCATAAGTACAACTGAGAGAAAACTATTAAAAATACTGAAGAAAACATATGATTTTATTCCATGACAGTTTTTATTTTGGATACAAAATACATTTGCAGCTATACCAATGATTATATACAAGTCGAAGCAGCCGCTGAGAGGGAAAAGAATTGGCAGATCTAACATTTGTACATAATTCCTATGAGTTCTTATATAAACAATGAAGAGATCCTCATTCTGTAAAAAAAAATATTGAAGAGGCCGTCAAATACTATTTTACACTTACTCTCCTTTGCAACCAACGGTGTAATGATTGTTTAGTGACCTTCAATCTTTGTAGAACTGCAGGTCTCCTTGTGTGAAACACCATTGTTGTGGGTAATGCATTCTCTCCTGGCAATATATCTTTGGTGAGATTTAAAAGTTTGGTGTTTTGTAACTTTGGTGAGTCACTCGGTGCAAATCTGGTTTTGGCTGGAAGAGCCTCAAGCCCCAATTCATTCCTAAGAAGTTTTATCATAGCCTCTTGCACTTCTAATATTTCTTTTGCTGGACTTTCATCTGCTTTGGTAGCTCCTATGATGATCAAGATGTCATCATTCACTGAATGCCCTGTATCCATAAAGGCCAATAGCATGTTTAGTTACACACTTTTTTGGGGTCAAACTCCTCGAAAGTGAATAATTTACTTTATAAAGAAGAATAAGTAAAAACAACTATTGATAAACAAATTAATGATTAATATCGTATAATATGCATAACAATTAAAATATAACTTGATTTTTTCACTATACTAACTACCTACTTCAGAGGAACCAAAATCTTTTTTTTCATCTCCACTTCCTTGTTCTGTTAGTTGATATAACTATATTAATAAATAAATGCTTATGTGGGCAAAAGGCCATGCCACAAATGGCATTGTAGTGTAGAATTACATACCAAAAGCATAGTTCTCTTTGATCATTCGAAGAACTGCGAGAATGACCAGGCGAGCTTCAACCTGATGACACAGTTTGATGACAAAAAGTAAGAATTAAGACTTCATAAAGCGATTGTTTTATTTTCTAAATTTAAGAGTTGTGACAGAAACCAAGAGAAGATATGGAAACAAATGAAGTGTTGTTCAAGTAATGCTTGTCAACAAAAATTGTAGCTTTGAGCCATGCTTGAGACAGATTTATGCAAAATAATAGCCCATGGATATACTATAGGGTACCTTTGAGAGCCCTTGAACATCAATTGCCAAGATGTCAGCTACCCTCTTTAGTAGGTGGGCTGCAATTTTTTCAAGAAGTAAACTCTGAGGTCTCTCTATTTCAGGTTTCTTGCTGGAAGAAAATTCTACTTCGTACTCTTCGTTGTCTTGTATTACTCCTTCACACCACTCCTCAATCAGCTCCTCCAGATAGTAGTCATTGGGTTTGTACCTATAACCCATACGCTACTTAGTTCATAACTGAAGCAATTACTGTGACCATTTTCTTATATGTAGCATCAATGCAGACTGCTGCTCTGTGTATGCATATATAGCTTGAAATAACATACAAACTTCCAAGCATGGATTATTCAGGATATCTATGTTGCTAAGATATGAATTGGCTTTACCTTTTCGTGAAACCATTAAACACAAACAGTCATGGTACACATGACATTTGTCAAGTATACATTGAAAACATAAGTTAATTGTATAGAGAATATATGAACTAAACATACCCTGCCTTTCGCATATCCTGATATATAGCCAGGCACTGCTGCACTTCGCGTAAGGATCCATATTTACTGCGTGCCCTTAGCAGTGTGTTATATGTCACCTGAGAAGATAATTAACAAAACCAATAGGGATTAACTTGATGAAGCATATTCTCTTTTTTGCTCCCGATCCAAGATATCTGTGATTTCCATTTTTGAGATTTACTATATGCATTGTCTGTCATTTCTTTTTCTCACCTTGAAAACTGTTAGCAACCTAGAAAATTTGAAATGAATGAAAGATAGAAAGAACGCAAAAAATAGAAATGTATTACCCATAAATAAAACAGAAAATGGGGGGCAACAGAATTCTCCCCAAGGGTTTCCCCTTCAAAAAAGATCTCTCTTTTCACTTAAAAACTATCTAATGTTCTGAATGAATCCCCCTAGGATCTATCTAACCAATTCCCTTGTAATCCCTTCTAACTAATGAGCTACACGACTAACACAATAGGCTATTTAGCACTAACATGTCATATTGAAAGTGTGTCTGATATCCAATATATGTTGACACAACACCGACATAAGTAATCACCGACATAAGTGATTACATTCAATTTTATTAAAATTATTATTGGTGTCGGCGTGTAAGAGTTGTGTCTGTATGTGTGTCAGTGCTTCATTGAGAACATATATCCTTAATGATACATCCTGACAGAAACGATGAGTAGAAATATCAATTATCAACCATGCTATGTATATTTTAGATTATTTTAATGAATGAGGAATCTTAGAGAAGCATCATCCAAATTGCATTGAGTAAGTGGATAGATCTAAGTTTATGATTTTGTGAAAAATTGAAGTAACATGATAACAACTCACCAAATTTGGTTGCGTCTCATAGCTTTTCATTTCTTCATATAGTGTTAATGCTTTCGTAAAATTCTTGCTTTCGACACAAACCTACAAACCAAAAGGAAAAATTCCTACATGTCAAAATCCAGGTAATTTCTAGATCGTGAAAAATGTCCTTTTCACGTGTACAACTAATTTTATAAAATAAAATGAGTTCATGGAACAGGGCGTTGGACCTTAATGGCTGTTGTATATGCAACAACATCAGGTTTAATTCCAGCATCAATCATGGTTCTCAAAATCTGCAAGGGGGAATGGTCATCTCATGAGAAAACCAAAACCATTCCATGAGATTATTAAGCAAAGTAGAATAGTTTGTACTCTTTCAGCATATCAATATTCAGAGACTATTATTTCTCCGACATTTATTAAGAAGTATAGTTTTATCTCAAATATGAATTCGTGGTAAGGTTTTCAAAATGAAGAATGGCAAGATATGCTCGGTACTTAACATTGGCTTCGACGGCTGCAATTTAAACAATGTAGTTCTACAGGTCGCTGTAATTTATCTAGCAACAGTTTTACATATAGTAAAATCTTTAGCTTTTTAACATTTGAGAAGGATTTTCCATTTCACTTATTCTTTCCCTCTGAAGTCTAAATCGATGGTCATTTATCTAATTATTGATCAAAGCACCAAATTAATCATTCCATTGATGCCCAACCAAAAACTGAACACATTGGGCAATTTTTGAGTAACAAATACTTATAGTAGTTAAATCAGTACATAAAAATGTCAAATTATGATTTAAAAAAATAATAATTTATTTGTGGCCATTTTACCAAAACACCAATTCAAACACAACTTGACTGACAGGGTTTCCAAAACTTTGTGCAAAATCGAAGCAAAATATTATATTCTAATTAATTAAATTTATACCTCAATGGCACCCTCCACATTTTCTGATCCTCCGCATATATTTATCAAAATTGACCAGCTTATTTGATTAGGGGAAAGACCTACTGTTTTCATCTCGTTGATTAATGCTTTTGCGTGATAGTAATTAGTACCACAGGCCTTCAGTAAAGTATTGTACGTCGATGTAGTTGGTTTGAAGGGGAACCTCTCAGTAAAACTCATGATATGCGAACTAGAAATGCCTTCTGGCACTGTGGTTGTAACATTATCCATGCCTCCCTCCTCTGCATTGCTATTGTGGCTTTCACCAAAGGACACTAAAGTCTTATTTCCCTTCCAAGAATAGAAAAAGCGAAAAGCCCTGTCATACTGGCAACCTTCAACACAAGCATGTAAAATGATGTTGAAACACTGTGTATTAGGTTCACAGCCAGACAAAAGCATCTCTTCAAACAACTGAATTGCCTGCTCTACAAGCCCTGCATGTGCACAGGCGTTGATTAATGATGACCATGCAACGGTATTTAGAGAAACACCCGCCGACAGCATGTCGTGCTTAATTTTTAGAGCCATTTGCCACAATTTCGCATCTGCAAAGACCTGAAATTGCATTGGTCCGGACATGCCAAATATTTTGTACACAAGTGTTACATAATTTTTAGGAACACTACAAAATCAATGAAATTACAGCGATATTATTGATCTACAATAATAATATACCTTAATAATTGTACTGTAGGTAAAAACATCTAATTTCAGTTGTCCAATTGATTCCAAATGCTTAAGTTCCTTATACATGTCTTGGGCCAGGTCAACTCTTCCAGCAACACAGCATGCTTTCAGTAGGATGTTATAGGATGTCATATCTGGTTTCAAGCCTACCTTCTGGATTTGTAGCAGGAAATCAGGAAATATATAGCATTTACTTGGATGAATAGAAACTTTAATGGTCTTGTCAACTCTCGGTATCAAAATTAAAGCATATTCAATCAATTAATATGTCAAGTTATGCAGAAGATAATCTAATTAGCTTTCATTTCTCATTTTTCAAGGGAAACAGAATGGACAATGGGATATACAAGATTTGCTTGGTGCTGTTTATTTAGTACATGAAACAAAACTTTATGACAAGATAGGAACAGTAAGAACAACCGATGCCTTATGCAAGCTTTTAGAATCATAATTAAACTAGCTATATTTTATATATGTACATGCACGTCTATCTTCTCGAGTTCTGCATATATGCCATAATAATATTAATATTTGCAGACAGCGGGAGTCACCTGCATATTCTGGTATAGACTTAACGTGTAGCTGATATCATGGGCATTGGCATTCATGAGACTGTTGAATACATATATATTTGGAGTGATTTTCTGATTAAGCAAATCCTGCGCCAGAAATTTTCCAAAATGAATGCTAGAAATACACAACTGAGAAGTGAATTAATAGTATAAGATTTTAACAAGATAATCAAGTTTAAGCTTCATATTTTGAAAATCTAAGACAACTTTAGGAAATATGCAAAAGCCAAAACTCAGAATAAGTAGAAAAGTTCTTAAAATTTAACTACCCTTTCTTTGCCCCTAGTCTGAGGAATATTCTCTCATAGCAATTACCTCTTTTCATCATTTTTACTTATTTAGGGGCTGTGAATGAAGAGTCAACAAAAATGCTTAAACTAGATATTTCTTTAGTGGGTTGTAACTGGTAAGTAAAAGGCCTTTGCATCATAGCTATATTTAAGAGTGTAAAGTGGTAAAATAAAACCCAAAATTCTTTAATAGACTCTTTGCTTTAAGTCGCCTTATACAAGTTGAAGAAAATGTAAACTGATTGAAAAATACCTCATATATGTACCTAGATTTCAAGAAATCGCCACATAGACCACAAACGTCAATTATTGCCCGGTAAATGTACATATTGGGACGTTTCAAATTCTTCTTCATTGCATCGTAGGCTTTCAGAGCAGAAACTAAATCCCTACTTTTGCCAAATTCAGATATGATGCTACAAAATAGTATATGTGCTTGTGGAAGAAGGGACGCATACCTGAAAAATGTGACACTATCATATAAAATAGAATTCATTATATAAAGAAAACTAACCTATATGAATGAACTATTTATAGAATACCACAAGAAGCAGCACAATGTGCTTAAGAAATTGAAACAATATACTTAAATCATGCATACCTCACAGCTAAATTTGGCTTACGATTAAGAACACATCTTTTTATTATGTCAGATGGCTGAACAAGTTCTCCAATTGATAGCTGGAAACCTGAATGAACAAATCCATGTATTTTAGTTTATCACATAGAAAAAATGTCAATCATAAAGAAGCTGCTCCATTCATAAGTGCGGCTCTATTTAGATAAGCAACTTAATTAAGCCCTTATACCAAAAGTGTTTACCATATAAGTGTTTGTGTATAACCTACTTCTACAACAAAAGATAAAATAAAGTCAAATTATTTTCATATAAGCTATAACCTATAACCTATAAGTTATTTTCATAAGCTATTCCGAAGAGTTTACATAAATAAGCTGAAAATAACTTATTGACATATCATAAGGTGTTTTTACAACCTCTCCAAAACATTCTCACAAGTGTTTATGTCATAAATAAGTTAATCCAATCAAACACATTATCTTAAAAAAGAGTTCGATGAGTGAATTCAATACAAAAATGTTAATTTATAAAGAAGAAACACCCTCTGGAATTTGATTGCTACTAAAACAAACAAATTGAACAACAAAAAGAACCAGAAAAGAAAATAGAAAAATTACGTGAGAGAACCTCCATCAATTCAACAGATTCCTGAATGTGACCAGATGTGACCATGAAAGAACACTCCTTCGCAATGACATTCATAGCAGATTCATCAAATTGAGTAGATAGAGAAATCCCATTCCCAATACCCTGCAATTTGTTCAAACTATCAATGACAATCCGAAAGTTCCTTCCTTTGATACCCATCAGAACCGCGTTTGCCAAAAGCTCAGCATTCAAGTCAGAATCAATAGCGTCGTGTAGAACCGTTTCGAATTGTTTGAGAATGAGAGGGGTTTGGAGAAGGGAAGTAGAATTATTCCGTGGAGATAAAGAAGGGAGCTTCGGGAGAGAAGAATTGTGGGGTTTGATGGTGTGACGGGGTTGTGATGATGGGTTTGGAGGAGGAGTGATGATGGAAGAACCGAGGATCACAAAATCTCTCATTCTTGTTGTTGTCCAACCGTTTGTTAAGTTCAATGGAGGATGTGGGGTTTATATGTGTTTTGGATTGGATTGAAATCATGTTGTCCTTAGGAACATTATCGTATGTTAACAAAGTGTTCGACTTTCATTGTAAATAAAATATTAATTAGGGTTTTTTTATTGGAAATTCAGGTTAGATTGGAGTGTTTCCTTTATATAGTCTCTTCATAGATGTGTTCCATTTAAAGATTGTTAATGGATAAGACATATTTATTGGGTTTTTTTTTAATTCAGGTTAGATTGGAGTGTTTTATTTAAGTAAATGTCAGAGGCATGGTTAGATTGGAGTGTGGAGAAATATAATGTAGAGAATATGTGTTGGGATTAAATGGCATGATTATAAGAGAATAGGAGATTTTTTGGTTATTTTTCTTTTAAGAATAATTATTGTTCTTTTGATTTGATGGATTATTTACTGTACATCGCGTACATTTAAAAAAAAAATCATTACATTACTTTATGTCACAATTTTTTGAAAAAAAATATTTAAAGAATTTTTTTAAATGTTCATGTTGTATGTTGTGGTTGTGTGATTGAGTCTTTGGTTCTTAAATATTTTTATCATCTTTTATAAATAAATTTTATATATATTGTGTTATTGAAAAACAATTTTTGATATAGATATCTTTTATATATATAAATATATACGGTATACTATTCATTTTTCTAGAAAAAAATAATTTAAACATTTTGTTAATATAACATACAAATTTGTACTATTAACTACTTTTAAATAAGTGATTAATAATTTATATTTTAATAGTTAATAATATAATTTTTTATATGTAAAAAAAATCTGAATAATAAATAAAAAGTTGAAAGAGTAATTAATTAATTTTATAAATAAAAAATACTGTTCACTGTATATGCATATCAAATATTGTGTCTCTTGCACAAGAACACACTGCAAAACAGTATATGTAGCCACCATTTTAATCCCACCTACGGTTACTTTCATTGGAAAAATTAAGACAATAAATTGCTCTTTAACTTCAATTGTTTAATAACAATTAAAAGAATATTTACAATTGAGATCAGTTTCTATTTGTAAACTATAACCGATGGTCAAATATATGCCTTCACTTAAATATTGTTATAACTACCTACAACATGAATAAAACTAATGTAAAGTTAAAACTCTTCATTCAAAGCAACTATTTTAATTTAATAATATAAAAAATATATATATTATCTTTATAATAAAATATAAATAAAAATAGTAGTTTGAAAATTAATATATTTGACTAAAAATTAAAATTAGACACATTATTTTCAATTACCTTTTTACTATATCTCAATTTAGAGTAATATTACCATCTTTAATTTAAAATCATTTCTACAATACTTTTAAAATATGATAAATTTTTTAACATTATCTAGTTTTTCAAACACTTTGAGAGAGTTATTGAAAAATGAAACTAAATTATCTAAATTGTCAATTTGTAAATCAAACTAATACACACCTTGCCGAGCCAACCACCACACTACCCCAGCTAACATAAAACAGTGAAATTCCTCATAATTCAACCTACGTAAGCTAACATAAAAGGAAGAAAAATTGATTATCAGATCATACAATTGATTAACCTTTAGCTAGTTACATGGTGTATGAAAAGCAACCACCAAAGCATCCATCAATTACAATAATAAAATATTTATTTAATTTCCAAATTATATAATTCAAATTACTTATTGATCGGTGATTGAAGGGTGTATAACAAAAGAAATAAGAGAATTATAAGTGCTCCACCTAGAGTAAAAGTAGGACTAGTCCAGAATTTGAGATTTGATCTCTCTGTTCTCTTTATAGGATCAATCTCTTCAGAAAGTGGGAAATCTGAACGCCTAGGATTCCAACTCACATACTTGTCTGGAGAAAAATTTGAGAACAGAGTTTTTCTTCCTTGCTTCTTGAATCTTGACCATGCCTTGTCCCAATCCGTTGAAGATTTATCATCTTAACACATAAATTCAACATGAGTTTGACGTTGTGAAAAAATCCATTTAAAAAATATATAAATTAAATTGTAAAAACAATTAAATAGATTAGTTAGAATTATAAAGGATTATATCATATAATTAAGTGAATCAATGCTTTAATATAACATAAATGAATTATCAACATTGTATTAGATTAAGAAGAAAAAAATCATGTATACAGTTTTAGATGTGTCACGAGTCCTCTTGTAGTGTGAAAAAAAATTAATTTAACTATATTGTAGATCGAACAATTAATTAATACCTTTGTTATTGTTATTGCCGTTTGTTTGAGATTCGTCCCTTTTGGAACAGAGAGTTTTAAAGGGGAAAGAAGACGATGATAAAGAAGAGAAACGATGAGATATAAAAGTTGGTATTGAATAGTGTGTATGAATAATATCCATTTGAAAGAAGATTGCAACTTTGTTCTTCCTTTGCTGGACTTGAAACCATGGAACGGTCTACGCCCCTTCCTTATCCTTTGCGAACCTCAAATTTTACCACATTATAACACGTGTCTCTCGTTTTGTGTCTCATGCTCAACATTACGATCACGCCAATTTCTTATTTACCATGTGTACTAATTAACAATTTTAATAAGGTAAACTATTTTTTTAATTTTTTTTATGATAAGAATATTAGACATGATGCTCCCTTTTAAAATAAGGAAATATTTCGAAACGTTTATAAAGTGATTTATTTAATAAAGTAAACTGTTTCTATGTTGTCTTTCAAAATTAAAAATATATACATATATATAATTAATTAATTTTAATCAGATAATTTATCTATAATTTTTAAAAGAGGGTGGAAGGAAAATGTTGGTCGAAATAAGCCATTTTTATTTTCTAGAAACAACATAAACTTCACAATTTTTAGAAGAGAGTGGAAAGGAAATGTTGATGCAAGTAATTCATTTTTATTTTCCAGAAACAACATAAATAATTTATTTAAATAAAAAACTACGGATAATGCGAATAATAATATACTCAATTGGTTATAATTATATTGACAACAACACTTCTTCAAAAGTTTAAATATTGTTATATTTCTGAAATTGGATGAGAATATGTCATCTCTATTCAAATTGAACGATGTTTAAATTATTTCAACCGTATAATTCGTTTAATTTAATTACAGTCTACTGTTGATATTATTCTCCTTTTAAGGATAAAATTATTTTTGTTCCTATCTAAAAAGGAAACTACACTTCTTTTTGTATTTTAGGAACCGATATATCAAACAACTATAATTTTTATATTTTTTTATGCAATATTTTTTCACCTTTGGTTGAAAAGGAAATAGGTGGGTTGGATCTGCCCAATCGATTTTCGAATAATATTTTACAGTTTAAGGAGGTTGACTCAGGGGAATCTGAGTTCAAGAGTTTACCAATTTAATTAATCATTGTTTTAAATATTTATTATGTGTATTTAATAAATTATAATTATTATATTAATTTTTTTATATTTTTATGAAATAAATATTCAAAAGATATAATAATTATCAATTTCAAATAATATAAAATTGAATATCGAGTTTATTAGATACGAATATTCAGTGGCGGATCTTGCACAAAATATTAAGGGGAGCCGAATTTATTTAGGGAGCCGAATTTTTAAAAGTCATATAGCTTTTTTAGAGTATCACAAATTCATACATAGTAGACAAGTTGAAAAAAATTAGAATTTCAACTTTCACAAGTCACACAATTTTCACAATTCAATCAAATAAAATATATCCATTTTATAATTTTTATCTTTGTCAAAAAATTTCTTTTTGAAAAAATGCATCATCCTAATTAATAGTTGAGTTGTTAATTAGGGTGTTAGAGTTTGTTGGTTCGAGATAAGTTAATTTATTGGTATCACATATTTTACGTATATATATATTATAAGGGAGAATAGAAAACAAATATAAAAGACATACATGTAAAAGGAGGGGCGAAAATTACTCAAAAATTACCTATATAGTTTAAGGATATTTTAATAATTTATCACTATTATTTTGATATTATATCGTTAATTATTATATATATATATATATAAAAGATATAGGGGTGCCGTGGCACCTGCCCGCTCCTAAGAAGATCCGCCGCTGCGAATATTTATGTTCTATAAAAAAAATTGAGTATATTTCGTTTCATTCTGTTTTTCTCATTTTCCTTTTAATATCAAAACTATTTGTTAAGTCTATACCAGCACTATTTTTTATTTGTTCCTTCTTGTTCTTCTTCTCTACAATTTTCGACATTATATTCCAATGCCGCATACAAATGATTGTGGATATCTTCAAGAGACAAACACAAATACTTGAGAAAAATAATATAAAAGTCGAAAATTATATATACATATGATGTTTGTGTCAAATTTTGTGTCTAAAAAATATTTATGATCTATTATAGAAAATCTTGTGTAGAATCAACATTTAGACACTTATACACAAAAACAATAGAAGATATATAATTAATATATGTATTTTTTTACAATAATTAAATGTTGTTTATATTTTTGTATGTGCTCAAATAATTTCATTTGGGATTATGACCACTTCATTTTATTTTTATTTTTACTAAAATAGATCCATTA
>JBBPBR010000006.1:55680479-55697452 GCA_037974775.1 Cicer pinnatifidum
AAATTCAAAAAAAAAATCCTGAATAGAATTTATGTTTTGAAAAAAAAAAGTCAAACTTTGAGTTTTCTAAAAATATTGGTTAGCATTTTTTTGTCTTAATTATTTGATTCTTCAATAAAACGAGCATTAATAATATAACACATAATTGTTTTAATTAAAATTCATATTTTTATTCTTTAAAATAATTTATTATTAACTAAAATTTATTAACTAAATTATTCGTTTGATTGATGTTTATTTGTCGTTAAAATAATAATATTGTGTAAAACTCCCAAGACAAATGCAGAGTATTTAAAATCAAAATGGACGTTGTAATGTTTTTGATTCTAATAAAATTCCAAAAGCAAAAGTTAAAAGGCCCAGGCAAAAAAAAAACATTAGTTACAATTCTGTCAACTTTTTGAAAGTTATAAAGCTACCGCACCCACACATATTCGGATTTAGTTTTTTTAAAATAAATAATTCATTAAAATAATCAAATAATAAAGTAAATAATATAAATTATTGATAATTAAATAAATGAATGATTAGTATTATATATATAATTAATTATAGATAATTATAATATTAATTATTGATCTATATTAATTTTTCATTTTAAAAAATTCAAATTTCACGTGCTCATATATCAAGTTGTTAATAGGAAAATGGTGTTTTCACATCATATATGTAATGTAATGAAGAATGACAAATAAGGTATATAAAATCAAAAGGCAGAAAAAAAATAAGAGAAATAGATTACAGAGAAAGTAAGAAATGAGTGAACGTGATAAAAAGAACAAAACATAGAAATTTAAAAACATTTTGTTTTTGGGTCAATAAAAAAAAAAAAATCGTGCTTTTCAGGAAGGTGAAGAGTGAAAGTGATTAAGCATGATAGAAAGGCATACATAACGTATATCATTTTGTTTGGTTCTCCTACGCATCTATCTTCTTATGCACTACACAAATTAGGTCCTGCCATCCATATATGACAATTAATACTTTGCCATCGGTTTTTTTTTATTTTTTTATTCCTTTTTGTCAATTAAGAGAGTTTTTTAAAGCTAAAATTAAATTAAATAAAAAAAACAAAAATACAAGGTGAGTAAAACACGCTGTTACATTGAAATATCTTCATTTTTCAAAAGAAATTGAGAGTTTCGTTCCTGTAGTTTTGTGAGTTTAAAAACAATACAACAAAATAATTTTTGTTTGAAAATAACTTTTTATTTAAGAAATTTTAAATAAATTTTAATTTAGAAAGGTTTTTATATCACCAAATAACTTAACTTTAATTTTCAAGTTTTAAGTTATAGCTGAGTACAAAAATATTATTTGTAACTTGAACTTTAAAACATTGTTTATATCCCAACAAATTGGATAAAAATCTCTAAATAATACAATTACATTTATTAACGATGATTAAATATTGTTTCAAAATGAATTACTCGATCCATTTAGGATCGAACTTAACGAATTGTGAGCTTTTTTAAGTCTAGGCAAAAAGCTATATAATAAAACCTAAAAAGGTATGCACCCAAGTCTTAGTTTTCATTTAAGTTTTTCTCTTTTGTTCTTGGTGATGTAATTATAGAAACCAAAACAGATTTTTGAGAATGTTTGTTCTGGGTTTGTATTGAATTTCGGGGTGATGCATTTTTTTTTGTCAATAATAATTAAAAATACACTAATGAAGTTAATTAGATGATTAGTAATTTAGTTGACGAGTTATTAAGTTATGTCTTCTTGTCAGCTGTGACACATCATCAATTGTGTTTATTATACAAAAAAAATAAAATGAATAATTAAATTAGTAGTGTTTTAAAATTTAAATGTCAAATAGAAATAAACTTTTTATAGAACTAAAATTAAAGTGACTTATTTACATAGACTTTCTATATATTTAAACTTTAATTAAGCTCTATAAACCCTTGATTATCAAACTCCTCTTTCTTTTTAAGAATCAAATAACATAATTGATTGAATATGGATATTGCATACATAATTATAATGTTTATCTTTTCTATCATTTCTGTTTATTAATTCAATAAACTACTTTAATAATTTAGTAACTGAACTATCATTTTTTTCTTTTTGTTTCCAACATTTTCTCTTTACTTTAGTGTCTCAAGTATATAAAACAATATTTTTGTCAAAAAAATGAAATAATATAAATTTAAATATGATTTTATAATATTTATATTTACACTATTTAGAGAATTTAAAAAAAAACAGAAACAAATATTTATTTTTGGTGCAAGGATACTGTTATTTTTAATTTTAGATAGAAAGTTATTGGATAATGGGGTGGATTTTATTGAGCCACTTATAATGTCAACCATTAAAAATAACTATTTTGGAATGTATAAATTGAATAAAAAAAGAATTAATAAGACTAAAATAAAAAATATTATAATTATATAAATTAAAATCAATTTAAACCAATAATATAATTTATAAAGAGTATGAAATATTTTTTTATTGGTTTCTAGAATTTTTAAAAGTTGACTAAAATGAATATCAATAATTTAATCTATGAAGAGTATGAAATATTTTCTTATTGGTTTCTAGAATTTTAAAAAACGAGACTGAAATGAAGAATTTCATATATAATTTAGTGAATCTTTGAAAAAAAAAGAAACAAATATTTATTTTTGGTGCAAAAATTAATAGGACAGTATTTGTTCATAGGAAAAGAACAAGGATACTATAATACTATACTACAATACAACAGTCTACGATTTCGGAAAGGTGGTGGTGTTTTTCCTTTTGGGTTGGCAGTGAGAGAGTGGCTTTGCTTTCTGTGTTGTGTTCCGCCATTTTTATGGTGCCTTCTTCACACACTGAAAATGGAGACCACCTTTCTCTTCCTTTCCTCACTCTTTCTGCTATTCTCTTTTTCATCTCCTCAGATCATGCAAGGTTTTTCATTTCTTCTCTTTTCTTATATATTACTTTTTCTCTTCCTTTTTCTCTCCCATGCCCTAAGCTGTTATTTTAGATGAACAAAGTTTAAGTTCCTACAAATCCTCAGCATTTTACTTCAATTTCAAATCATCTTGTTTCATAGAGACATACAACTCAACTATTATCAATGATAGTTTTAGCTTTTTCAATTAGCGCACACATAAAGAATAAATAAATAGAAGTAATGAAGAAACTTAGTTTAAAGCTTTTTCATGTTGTTGATTGAGATACATACATCTAGGTTGTTGTTTAGTAAGTTTATTTGAATTGATTTATTTGAATTTATCTACTACCATAATCATGTGTGACTTCTGAGATGGTTTGCCAGAATTTATGACATGTCCCTAAATTGTTTTTAGCTTATTTTCATAAGTTCTGAATGATAGTTTATGGAAACAACTTATTACTTATACATCAAAACAATTTGACTTTATTTTTTTGTTATAGAAATACTCTCTTTAAATGCAATTTAAGTAAAAATAATAGTCGAAAGTTTGATGTTTCTGCTTAAAAATTTAGTCAAGATATATCAACTTTTCAACTTTTGTTTTTGCTTATATTTCATTTTGGAGGGAGTATCTTATACATAAGCACTTATACGATTAAATGTTAAATTATAACCGGTTAATTATGCTTTTTACCCAATTAGGGCTTAAGAAAGTATGCAATTTTGAGCAGGTTTTATTAGTTTGGACTGTGGAGGTACAGAAAGTTTCACTGATGAAATTGGTCTTCAATGGACTACTGATGTTGGGTTCAATTATGGAGAAATAAGCACTATATCCGTTGCGAATGAGACACGTAAGCAATACACCACACTTCGACACTTTCCTGCTGATTCCAGGAAATATTGTTACACACTTGATGTTGTCAGTAGGACAAGATACCTGTTAAGGGCAACTTTCTTGTATGGCAACTTTGACAAAAACAATGTTTATCCTAAATTTGACATTTCTGTTGGGGCTACTCACTGGTCTACCATTGTTATATCTGATGCTAATAGTATAGAAATGAGAGAGCTTATATTTTTGGCTTCAAGTCCAACTGTGAGTGTATGTTTATCAAATGCAACAACTGGACAGCCATTCATATCTACGCTTGAACTTCGGCAATTCAATGGTTCAATTTATTTTACACAATATGAGCAACAATTTTACCTTAGTGTCTCTGCAAGGATAAATTTTGGTGCAGAGAGTGATGCTCCTATCAGGTACCTTAAGCCATTCTATATGTTGCTTCATAGTCTTATCTCGTGGTTCTGAAACAGTTTCCAGTTTTATAAGTTATAAGATGCCTACGTGTCTTTCTTTTCAGGTATCCTGATGACCCATTTGATAGAATTTGGGAGTCCGATTCTGTGAAGAAAGCAAATTATCTTGTTGATGTTGCTGCTGGAACTGAAAAAGTTTCTACCAAAGTACCAATTGATGTTAACAGATATGAAACACCACCCGTGAAAGTGATGCAAACAGCCGTAGTGGGTACAAGCGGATCTCTAACTTACCGGTTGAATTTGGATGGTTTTCCCGGCACTGCTTGGGCAGTCACCTATTTTGCAGAGATCGAAGATTTGGCTCCAAACGAGTCTAGAAAATTCAGGCTTGTTCTTCCAGGCCAGCCTGATATTAGCAAGGCTGTTGTTAATATTGTAGAAAATGCTCCAGGGAAATATCGCCTTTATGAACCAGGATTTACCAATTTGTCTCTACCTTTTGTGCTCTCCTTTAAATTTGGCAAGACATCCGATTCATCCAAGGGACCTCTCCTAAATGCCATGGAGATAAATAAGTATCTTGAGAAAAATGATGGTTCACCTGATGGTAAGTCCCTCAACGAGAAGCTTAATTTGATGGTATGATATGTTGTTTTGCTAGTTTGAAACTGTGTAGAATAACCGTTTAATAAATATGTTGGTTGCTATGCAAACCATTATGAGCTAGATGTTGTTTGAAGCATTATATTTAGAAAATTATAATCTATGTTTGGACTGGTTCCACATTTTGCAGCTGCAGCTATATCTGGAGTGCTTTCTCGCTTCTCTTCAGCGGACTGGACACACGAAGGAGGCGATCCATGTCTTCCTGTTTCATGGTCATGGGTCCGTTGTAGCTCAGATCCACAACCAAGAATAATTTCAATGTAAAGGTTAATCTTTTTGCTTATGATAAAGGAGAAGTGCAAGTGAGTTATAATAGTTACCTTGTGTCCGTTGTGGTGGCAGCTTGTTATCCAGTAAAAACTTGACCGGGAATATTCCTTCAGATATTACCAAATTGGTTGGTCTGGTTGAACTGTAAGTTTCATCTTGCTTTCTGAATTTTCTGTAAAGAAGCTGTTGATGTCTTTTGTTTGATCCATCCAGCTTATATTGTCATTTGTGATAATGGTGTAATTTTATTAATGGATGCAGATGGCTTGATGGAAATTACTTGACCGGCCCACTACCAGATTTTACCGGGTGCATGGACTTAAAGATCATGTAATCCCTGATAACTTATTTCCTTCATTTTGCTCTGCAGTATTCAGTTAATTGCAACCTTTTCCTCTTACAGTCATCTTGAAAATAATCAGTTGACGGGTATGCTCCCAGCCTCTTTGGCGAATCTTCCGAATTTGAGGGAACTGTAAGTTACCTGGAACATAAATCATTTATTTTGTCAAACTGGAAATTAATATACTTTTGATGCATTCAGTTGTGATTTTAGCAATAGGACATGTACTTCTCCACAAAATAATACTCCTGCGCTTCATTCTTTTGTTTTATTTTGATATAATTCGGGTAATGCCTATGATGTTTGCAGGTATGTTCAAAATAATTTGCTATCTGGAGTGGTACCACAAGATCTTTTAAGCAATGATTTGGTTTTAAAGTGAGTACAGTTTTTACTTTCTAACTTAAACATAAGATGGAACCGTGCAGCGTTATACATGAAAAAGTGGAAACATGGTTTTCTAATATTAGAGCATTGTCTTCTATTCCAAGTTTTCTAGTTCCCTCTAAATCATATTTACATGACAACCTCTAATTTTTTTTTCCGCCATCAGCTACTCTGGAAACTATAACCTTCATAGAGGAAGCAGAACAAAGAGCCACATGTATATTGTTATTGGTTCAGCAGTCGGTGCTTCTGTTCTACTTTTGGCTACTGTTATATCTTGCTTGGTTATGCGTAAAGGCAAGAGAAGGAATTATGAGAAAAGTAAGATTCTAAGCACAATTATTTGTTCTGTTGTCAGATATTCGAGATGATCAAACCAGCGTTGACAAATAGCAGCTATAGCATAGTGAAATTTTAACTAACTACTATTGTTCTGCAATACACAATTTTGTTCAAAGTGTTATCAAATAGTGGCTTCAGCAGCGCTATAGCACTGTAGCATAGCGGAATTTGTACCTACCGTTATTTTCAGCTATCTGCTACTGATAGCATCAGATTAAACATGATTTACTTGTTTACAATCTTTGTAGAGCACATAGTTTCCGTCCCTACTCAAAGGCTGGCTTCTTGGACGAGTGATGATCCTGCGGAAGCTGCTCACTGCTTCAGTTTAGCTGAAATTGAAAGTGCTACAAACAACTTCGAGAAAAGAATCGGTTCCGGTGGTTTTGGAATTGTATACTATGGGAAACTGAAAGAAGGAAAAGAGATAGCTGTTAAAGTTCTGAGGAATAATTCCTATCAAGGCAAGCGCGAGTTCTCCAATGAGGTAACCTAGCTGCAATTGATAAAATTTTCTTAGTATTCCGACATTAATATTGTCAGTGAATTGATCTGATATTTATATTATATATTTCTTTGAACCAGGTGACTCTTCTATCAAGAATACATCACAGAAACTTGGTACAACTTCTTGGCTATTGCCGAGAAGAAGAGAATAGTATACTTGTGTATGAGTTCATGCATAATGGCACTCTCAAGGAACATCTTTATGGTAAGCCTACATGATTTGAATCTTAGAGCAGAAGCCAGTGTCCTAAAATTTGTTGTACTTCTTGCAGGCCCTTTAACGCACGGGCGAAGTATCAATTGGATTAAACGCCTTCAAATTGCAGAAGATGCTGCCAAAGGTTTATGTTTAACAAATTTTAACGTAATGCGTTATTTAAGATGATAGGATTAAATAGCCCTTCCCATAATAAATTGCATGTTATTGACTATACACTCTCATATGCTTGTCCAGGAATTGAATACCTTCATACAGGTTGTGTTCCTGTAGTTATTCATAGAGACTTAAAAAGCAGCAATATTCTTCTGGATACACACATGAGAGCCAAGGTTTCAGATTTTGGTCTTTCCAAACTTGCTGTTGATGGAGTCTCCCATGTTTCAAGCATAGTTCGCGGCACAGTAGGATACCTGGATCCTGAGTAAGGCCTTTGTTCATTTTTCTTATATTAGGCCCCGTTTCCTGTGTTCATTTTTCCTATATTAGGCTTCGTTTACTTCTAGTGTTTCCTGTTTTCATTTCCACCGATAAAATAAACTTAAACATTAGAGAATGCTGGATGGAAGTGTTTGAAAATGCATTTTAAAAATAGATTGAATATTTTTTAAAATTATGAAAATTTTCAAGAAATATTTTTCAATGTTATTGAAAGTGCATTGTTTCTAGTTAGATTTCATCTTTTATCTATCACAATTAAAAAGAAAAATCCATATCCAAATGTCATTCCGACCATCTGCATACAAAGTAGAAATTGTAAACGAAAATTGAAAATGTGTTCATATTGTAACCTATGGTTTAAGTAACCTCAAAGCTTGTTTTAATTTTTTCTTCTTTCTCTATATAGGTACTATATTTCCCAACAGCTAACTGACAAGAGTGACGTTTATAGCTTTGGTGTAATTCTTCTTGAACTCATATCTGGTCAAGAAGCAATATCGAATGAAAATTTCGGCATTCATTGCCGAAACATAGTTCAGTGGGTGAGTTTTGATTTCTCTACAAGCACATAATTTTGTAATTCGGAGTAATAAAAGCAGTGTATATTTCTAAAATCCTTTTAAACATTTTTCTGCATCAAATGTTTTCACAGGCAAAATTACACATTGAGAGTGGAGATATACAAGGCATTATTGATCCTTTGCTAGGTAACAACTATGACCTACAATCAATGTGGAAAATAGCAGAGAAAGCATTGATGTGTGTTCAACCTCATGGAGATATGCGGCCGTCAATTTCGGAAGTTTTAAAGGAGATACAAGATGCAATATCTATTGAGAGAGAGGCTGAAACATTAAGAGAAGGCAATTCTGATGAGGTGTCAAGAAATTCTTTTCATTCTTCCATGAACCTGGGTTCAATGGATATTGGTAGAGTTGAGAGTTTCCTTTCAATTGATGAATCCATTGCACAGCCAACAGCAAGATAAATTTATCTTCTCTGGTAAAAAAGTACAATATTTTTCTATTTTTTTTATTTTTATTTTTCCTTCTTTTTTTGAGTGTGTTCATATTGTGGTCTGATTAATATTAGATGCTCCTTCCCAGTCATATGAACAGAGTGTATGTCCACTGGGGTTAAGGTGTTAGGCATTTCCAAGCATCAATGATGCTATGCATTGAATTGTTATTCTGCAATTTTTATTTGTTTGCATAGCAATGGGTAATAACTTATTTACCCTTCATGCTATGTAAACCAATTTTGTGAGAGTTGAACCGGATATCAAACCGACAAGACTTTTAGACCATAATTCACATGGTTCAACTGTGATCGATTTAAATCACAGATAAATATTTAACTATTAAAAACTGTTATTTTTACATTAATATTACATTTTCTCTTAAATACTTTTTTTATAAAGATACAAAAACTAATGTGAATAAAATCAAACTTACAAAGAAGAGAATTAAAAATTCCTTAAAAATTTACCGACTTTATTGCAACGTATATAAAATTTATCAAATTTATTGCGAGCTTAGTTGGATAGACTCGATTTTAATTCCGAGTTAATTAAAAATCAAAATTACGGTGAAGTTCACTCGAAATTGATTTATTGTGCAGTTGTACGATTTTAACAGCCTCAGATTGAAGGCTACATTCGAAAATAACAACTACGATGATGGGTTGACCAATAGAAAACAACTTGGCATGAATGTTAGTTGGAAATTGACATGAATATTAGTAGCTGCGAATTTGCAATTCCACGTGAGCCAGAGAAACCACCAACCGATAAACAATGATTCCGTATGAGTCCTCTATTCTATGGTCCATATCCTCTCCTGCCTAACGGTGTTACTGAAATTATTTGAAATTGATGCAGTTTATATACTAATAATCACAACAACCTTTTACTTTCCTAAGCAATGTCCCAAGGAATGGAAGATTGGGGACTTAATATATAAGTTAATAAAATGAATCAATTGTAAATAATTTTTTTATCTGTCAAAATATGAATTTGTTATTCTATTTGTTTAATAATAAGTGAATTATTTGACCATTTTAAATATATTAAAAAAATGTATCAATCAATTAGAGAATATTATTTTTATCAAAATACATTCGTTAAGAATATCATAAATGTATTGCGAAAATTATTGTAGTAAAAATGATGTAAATAATATTAATTAAATAATATAATTAAAAAGAAAAAGATAAATTGAAAAAGTAATATTTTTTTTAACTAATAGGTCACTCATTGTAAAATAAACAAAATATTATATAACCGGTAAATTATTAATACTAATTATGGACGTATTTTCCTTAAAAATGATAACTAACATTTTTTTAAATTTTTTTTATAAATATATTAAATCATGTATTTATTTAATCGGAAAGATTAGTCATACTACCATCATTTTTGACGTGGTGGGAATATTCGTCATACGACCACAGTTGGTGGGAATATTTCCAGACATCAATCAACTCAGGTCAAAATAAAAAGTGGTGGTGATTATATGATAAATTGATTATGCGATGAAAAAAAAAGATAAAAATGAAATAATATAATAAATTAATATGAGAAACTTAAGGTATTTAAATATTATTGATTTGTTCACATTATCATCTATTGTAAACAATATATATATATATATATATATATATATATATATATATATATATATATATATATATATATATATATAATCTCTATTCTCAAATATAATATTTTTAATTCTTTTAGGATTATTATTTAGTATGAGAGAAAAACAAATGTAACACACCTTCCTTTTTTATTAATAATTTATCTCTTATAATGACAAATTTATAAAAACAATATCAAGGAATTATTAATAAATTTAATATTACTATAAACTGTATTATTTTGATGATACATAAAGTCATATATTAAAGATGAAAAAACAATACTATAAACTTTAAATTTATGATGCATAATTTTTCAAAAACAAACCTCAAGTTTACAATATATATTGTTAAAAAATAGTTTATAATATGAATTGCATTTTTTTTAAGCATATGTATTGTAGATTTGGGATTTACATTATAGGAGTATTACTAACATATTTAACATATACTTTTTAACACACTTTATTTTGAATAATTAATATTTACATAAGATTCTATTAAAATATGTGAGTTTGATATAAATTTAATGAAATCATGTGTATTTAAATTAATTAAATAGAATATATTATATAATATTTTTTTAAAGAATACGTCGCTACTATTATTCTTTACTATATATATTAACTTTAAGTTTATGGTAAAAAAAAAACAAATTGTGACAAACTTTTCTAACAACGAGTAATTTGTTTTTGAAAAGAAGAGTATCTTTTCTAAAATAAGAAATGTAGAGTACACACCACTTATAAGGTTTATTTAAAAAAATCACCTATCAAACCACAATTTTCCATATTAGAGGGAGCAAACGACGTTGTGAGAAAAACAAACCAAGCGGCAAGCCCAAAAGTCACGTCGTCAAGTACACAGTTCCAACAGCCAACACGTGGGCAAATAACACACCTCGTCAGAATCATAAATGGTATTCACTATTCAGCTCAAATAAATTATCAAAGACTTTGTTTATTTATTTATTCTCTTATATCTTTTTAAATTTAATTAACACGTGGTTGAATACTACACCTAGTCAGAATCATAAATGACATTTAGCCCCAAAAATATTATCATAAGACTCAATTTTTAAATTGTTATTTATTCTCCTTTTTTTGAACAATTTTAATAATTTATTTTTGTTGACCAAATATACTCATTCAAAGTAAAAAAATTAATAAGAAAATATTAGATTAAAAAATTAATAATAATTTATTTCAAATAACTTCAGTTTAAATTTTGATCAAAATAAATTTGATCAAATTTTAATTACTTCATAGTAAAATTATAGATTAACGAACTTATTCTTTATGAGAACTAAATAATTATTAAAATTAAAAAAAGTCAAATATTAATAAATAATAGTAGATAGAAGATATTAATATTAATTTTATTAAATTATCTAATCTTAATGAGATCAAAGACATTGAATGAATTCAGATAGATTAAAAAACACTTTTACGATTTTAATAAATAATAGTACTTGTAAACATTAACTATATATTTAAGAGAAATGAAAAATATAAAAGAAAAAAATACATTTTATCATGTGAATAACGAAATTGTCTTTCTTTAATAAAATACTACATCACAATTTACATTCCTATATTTTCCTAACCGCTTGAGTTAAGATTGGTCCGTATCGTTAGAGTCTTAGATCATTATAAAATTGTATCATTATTTTTGTTTATAACTATTGATATATCTTTTATTGATTGATATTATAAAGTGAATTATAATGATTTAAAATAATGAATATAATATTGATTAAATTTTAATTATTGAAAAATCAAAATGACATTATTTGAAGACAATTTATTGTTTGAATACATTAATTGCGTATAGAAATATTTATTTTTTTAAGTTAATAATATTAATTAAAAATATTATTCATAATTTATTTGAATTTTTTACAATTTAATATTTTTTCGGCGCGAGAAAACCAATTTGTTATAATTTTTAACTGTTTAGGCATGGGGAGCGGTATCTAGAATTTTCATCCATATAAAATAATAAAGTATAGGAGAGAGAAATAAAAAACAATAGGTTAAGAATTAAACGAAGGGAAAAGCAAAAGAGCGTGCTGTGTTGTGTTGTGTCTGTTGCAATAAAAGAAAACGAACGGTGGTGATAGGTCTCCTTCTGTGATCTCAATCGTCTCCTCCTTACTTTCTTCTCCAGCGTCCGATTCCTTCTCCATTCTCACCGATCTCATCTTATTCTCGCGCCAAATACAAATTCAGGTATCATATCCCTCCAAAACTATAATAACAACACAACAACCTCTCTCTCTCTCTCTCTCTCTCTCTCTCCTCTCTCTCTTTCTCTCTAGGGTTTCACTTTCTCATCGATCTATTCCTAGGGTTTGATTTCTACAAATTCACCATGTTTTTTCCTTTTCCGTGTTTCTTTCTTTATCAGATTAGGGTTCCGCCGATATGTCCGAAGGTCCGGCAAGTCCAGGCGGCGGAAGCCACGAAAGCGGCGAACACAGCCCTCGCTCTAACATCCGAGAGCAAGATAGGTACCTTCCAATAGCAAACATCAGCCGCATCATGAAAAAAGCTCTTCCTGCCAATGGCAAAATTGCCAAAGATGCTAAAGAGACAGTTCAGGAATGCGTTTCTGAGTTCATCAGCTTCATCACCAGCGAGTAACGTTTAACGTTTATAATAATTATTAATTATTTATAATTTATTATCATTATTTTTACGTTTATTTTTCTGCTTTTACGTTTCGAGCGTACAGTGATTTGAATACGACGTCGTTGAATCGTGTAGGGCCTCTGATAAGTGTCAGAGAGAGAAGAGGAAGACAATTAACGGTGATGATTTGCTTTGGGCGATGGCTACTCTAGGTTTCGAGGATTATATTGATCCTCTTAAGATTTACCTCACAAGATACAGAGAGGTTATTTCAATTTACTGTTTTTTCAAATTTTACTTTTACTTTATAAGTTTTTATGGTCCCCAGTGAAAATAATAGAGAATTGGGTCTTCTGACAGTTTATACGGATTGATGTTTTAGTTTTTAATGTTATTGCTGTGTTGCTTTTCACTGATGGCATTAATTTTTTTTTTCATTGCTCTGTTTTGGGTGAATTGGAAATATTGCAGATGGAGGTAATTTTTTAAATCTTTTATTCCATTGTTTGAATATCTATGTTTCTTTACAATTGTTGGTTTGGAATAGGTTTCTGTAATTTTTGTGTGTGCACATATCTATGTTATGGCTTTGCAATTTGTGGTGTTTCAGGGTGATACCAAGGGCTCTGCCAAGGGTGGAGACACATCTGCCAAGAAAGATGTTCAACAAGGTTCTAATCCTCAGGTAGAAAACTCACACACAAGAATTTGTGTGATTTTATTGCTGGGGAACACACATAAAAAAGAGAAAAAAAAATAGTATCTGCATTTGACATATTTTGTTGTAATTGCAGCTTGCTCATCAAGGTTCTTTCTCACAAAGTGTTTCTTACACAAATTCTCAGGTAACACTACCCTTTCTAAAATGTTAGGCTGTTGTGTAGAATGTTAATTAAAGAAAGTGTCAACAATGTTGCTATCCACACCCCTCAAAATTTTCATAAAAACAAAGTCATTTTGCTCTTGTTTATTTATATCATTCTTTAAATTCTAATTTCTTTTTCTATCTTCATCTTCCATATTCGTATTCATAGTTTTTTCTCACACCTCCATCTTCTTCTTCCTCCATTTTCAACAACTTCAACATCGTGCACTCAATATGTGGACGCGAACTGAATTGCGTACCTGAACCTAGTATGCATAAGTGAACTAAGTTTGTGTAGGACCTACGTGAACTGTGTTTGCGTATGACTCACGTGAGCTGAGTTGGATTGAGTATGCGGACCTACGCGGACCTCAGTGAACTTAGATTGTGTATAAACACGATGCACTGAGTTTGAGTTTGCGTACATGAACTAAATTCACCTAGGTGATTTTAATTTACGCTAAACTAAATTCATGTAGGTATACGTGAATTGTATTCATGTTGTGCTTGTGATTTCTTAAATTGAATAATTTACGTGAATTCAGTTCACCGACAATGAATTATTTATAACATATCACGTGAAATCCAAAATCCCAAAATTTTGAAGAAAAAAAAAACAAACTCAAATGCATATTAGTAAACATATCTTGTTGCTTTAACCACAATAGTAAGTGATGTGAATTTTGAATGAGTATATGATGGTTGAGTTATGAGATTAATGATGGTAATAAAGAGACAAATGAGGTTATAGAATGAGGCTAATAATCAAGGGCATTTTGGGTATTTTGTTTTTATGAAAAATTTGAGGGTTGTGGGTAGCAAAATTGAAGTGTCAACCTTGTTGCTAAACTATGAATTGTAACTTCCATATAATGATTTGTTGTTATCGACTTAACATCAATATTTTGCCGCCTACTAACACTCCAAGGCATAAAAATATTAATCATGACAGAAGTAAAATGTGAATCACATATACTTCCATTTACTGGACTTTATATGTTTAATAAATCCCCTTTTCTATTAAAAGCTTTTATTCAGTTGGCTTTTGTTACAATATTTTGCACACGCTTTGCCCTCATACTATTTTGGTTCAATATTTTAATCTGCCCATAGAAAAAAGGATCATGTTACAATTAAAGTGTCTGGCAACTCATCAATGAGTTACCTCCTTTTGTTTGGTAGCACCCATCAATGCTCCCATTAAAGAAAGATTGTGGGCTTGGGTTGATTATTTAGGTCCAAAGGGACTTCTCTTTCTCTACTCCGTACTCTCTCCCACTTTCTTAAGCTTCATTTTAGCTGATTTGTGATTCTTTAGTATTTAATCAATATTTGAAGGGCAGTTATTCTATATCTTCTTGGGCTCTTAGAGTTGTTTGAGATTCTTCTTCCTTCACGGGGATTATGATCAGTAGCTTATAATTGATTGAATAGGTAAGTCAAGATATTTTTTGAAATTTTTTAGTAGTACTTCTCATTCTGTGCTCCTTATCAGTTTAAAATCTACCAAAATACTAGAGCAGCTGTGTTTTGATCTGTGTATTTGCAGCAAGCCCACCGCCACACCTAAAAATGGTGCTTGAATTCTGCCCATTGTTACGACTGGAAGCTCTAAAAAAACATATATAGTAGCCAATTAGGTTTAGTACATCAAAATACATATAGAATTAGTCACGTCCTTGCTACCCATGGTCTCCATATGAATCCAAAAAACCACTAAAAGAAAGTCTACGACCCCAACAAACTACTCAGGAATCCAATGTCCAACAACTGTTATCAACAACCTCAACCATTGCAAACCATACAACCATTATCCAGCCTTGTTGGAGCACAGCACCAGCAAGAAAGCTACAAATCCAATACACCACACCCCAATATTCTTCAACAGTGTGAGCCACCGCCCCCAAACCGATCGCCATACCATTGGCAAGTTCTACCGTATTATTGGTTATGACTTCCGACCTATGTCACTCCAAACAAGCCTCACCCGCAACTAGACCAAAATTCCTCAAATCCCTTATGTGCAGTCTCTCTGCAAGATTTCTGTTCATGTGTTTCTATGGGAATACTGATACACGGTATGTTGTGACCTGTAGATGCTGAGTTTTTAACTGGTCCAATGGCCTTAAGATATCATCTCTAAAGTCAGTTTCCACGATGGCCAATTTTGGCTGCCTTCTTAGGATGATTTTCACTTCGAGTATTCGATGCTTCTAAGGCTATTCCTTTCCTAGGTTACTTCCTTGTAGGCCATCCTGTATTTGTCGGTGGCTTCTCATTGAAGTACAACAAACGGTTGCGACTTGAATGCTTATGAGCACACCCATCTCAAAAGATGCCATATTTTGGTAGGAGATCTATTTCTGTGAGAGGCAATTAGGTTTGAGGGGCTATCATTTTTGTAGGTGTCTTTTCCAGTGGGAAATTGAACTGCAGTTTCTGGCATCACGACTAGCCTAGCCTCTCCTCCAGACCCAGCAACCACCGTGAGAGAGCTGTGGCCGCTTAAGCACTACATCCGATCTATATATTCAGTCAATGTGTGCACATAACATTGAGTATTCATGATATAGATGCTTTTCCTTTTTATAGTTTTTTTTATCAGTTTAAGGAATTTATGTTGATATAGGCAATAGAATTTTCTATACATAATGATTTTTTTATATTGATCTATTTTTTTCATTCTTCAATCTCAGGGTCAACATATGATGGTTCCTATGCAAGGCCCAGAGTAGGTAACAAGCCAATTGATCATCTTTCAGTGGTTGTGTTTTCAATGCTGGTAGAGCTTTAGTGAATGCTCTCGGCATTATTGAATGTATTTTAATGGTATGTGAATACCAACATAAGACACATTTGTTCTTGTGTCTTGATTTTTTTTATTTAAGGTTTGTATATTATGTCTGGCGTAAAATTATTATTTCTAAGTTACAGTTGTAAGTGCTGGAGTCATGATAGTCTGATTCCTTCATGCGGCTTGGCAAATGCTGAAGAATTTAGGCAACTGATTGTAAGCATAAATTGGTCTATTTTTTAACCTTATTTCGGTGTACAATAATGGATGAATATGGTTAGGGTTTTTGAAACACATTTGTTAGACAATTTGGAAGTGATGTATTTAAAGTGTTTGAGTAAACATTTTTAAATGAGATTTGAATCAACTTTATTTTGTTTAATTTATTTGATTAAAATCAAATTTGACATAAAACGATTTAAGTTTAGACTTACTTTTTTTCACTTTGGGGCCTGATTATTACCATTTTTAAAAATCAAATTGATTTAGTATTTCATAATTTTCAGATTTTTAAGAAAATAAAAAATTGTTGTGTTTGTTTATCGGGATGAAAGTTAGATTTTTAAATAAATTAGTTCTATAACGTAATTCTTGAGGAAATACTGTAACAAACCTTTTTTGGATACAATCAATTGTCGGACAGTAATCAAATATATTTTAATTATCTATAGATATAATTGATGGGTCTGGATGTTTTAGATTTTTT
>JBBPBR010000006.1:55699730-55710481 GCA_037974775.1 Cicer pinnatifidum
ACTACACTACAATATTAATATTTTTTTAAAATAAAAAATATTAAATAAAATCATATTTTTAAATTTTTACATCTTATTTTTTGGTTTGTATTTTACATTTTATTTCATCAAATAAATGCAAGTACATTACATGTTGAAAAATAAATTAACAATCAAAGTACAATGAGTCAAACAATTATCCTATATAATAAATTATCATACGAATTTTATAAAATATTTTAAAATTAAATTAGATTATTGTGATAAACATAATTTTCTCTCATTTTAATTTTCTTAATCATATTTAATTATTACAAATCAATAAAATAATATTATAAGATAACTATATTTATAATACATAAAATATTACTTATAAAACTTATAAAATTAATTAATTAACATCCGTGCATCACGCGGGCTATAGTCTAGTTTTAATTAATACAAATAATGTATTAGATCACTACTTCAATAGAAAACCTATGACTTCCTTCTTGTGTAGGGATGGGAATAGGCTAGGCCGTCCGCAGGGGCCTATGGCCTGGCCTACTTATGGCCTGACCTGGCCTGGCCTATTTAATAAAAAGGCTAGGCTCAGGCTGTTTTTAAAGCCTATTTATTTAAATAGGCCAGGCTCAGGCTTATAAAAAAGCTTGTTAGGCCTAATAGGCCGGCCTATATATATTTATTATTTATTAATATTATTTTTTATTATTATATTAATAATATTATTTTCTATTTTAAATTCTATCAATTAAGCAATCACTTACTAATCATTCCATATTCAGTAGTCGTTCCATATTCGGTAGCAGTTCTATATTTGGTAGTCGTTTTATATTCGGTAACCGTTCAATTAGTCAATCACTTAGTAGTTGTTCCTTATTTGTTTAAGAAGTAATAATGGATTCGTTTAAAAAGGCTTTTAAAAAGGCTTCCAGGCCAGGCCAAACTATTAAAAAGGCCAGGCTTAGGCCGAAAAAAAAGCCTATGATAGGCCGTAGGCCAGGCTTAGGCCGAAAAAATAAATCGTAGGCCAGGCTCAGGCCTTTCAAAGCCTGGCCTGGCCTGGCCTATTCCCACCCCTATTCTTGTGTAATGTACTAATATGCATCAAAGCTAATGCTAATTATAAATAACTTGACTGCTCTTTGACTAAACTCATGTTCTTTAACAAATGGGCGAGTTTCATGCCTCTTTGGCACAACTCTCTTGGGAGGGCAGAGGAGAAACTCCTTATGGTTGAGTAAAGTTTTCTTGAGACGACATGAAATCGATCAATCGATCAAAGAGGCATACAACAACCAACAACATGAAAGAAGAATCCTCAAAGTCACACATCTAACGAGTTTCTGACACATGTTTAAAACACTTTACAATGTTCATCATTTTTCATATATAGAGCAACATGTATATTTTAGCTAACCTCGGAAGTTAATACACTAAAATAGACTATGCTTAGAAGGTGACTCATCATGCTAACATAAACAAACGACTGAGGGCATCTGTTCTGCAGTGAACTTTAGAGTTGGATAAAGTCCAATACCACTTTTAAACTATAAAAGCCTCACATCATAATGACACCTATCAAGGTATGTATTATTCCAAACATCTCACTCACCTCAATAATAATATTGACTTGAGCATTGGAGTTGGAGTATTTGCAAGAACAGCCCACTCTCAGATATCATCATCTCCACCACAGCAGCCAAACGCCAACATTTCCACCATCACTTTCTTAATGTTGGATCAAAACGAAAATAAAATGAATTATATATATATATATATATATATATATATATGTACTGTGTACTATATACGGGTTTAAAGATTATAACAGGTTTTTAAAGATTTTAGTGTAGTCTGTATCACAAATTTAATGTTAAGGCCTAATTCTTAAGCTCAAGTCACGGCCCAAAACTTTTAGTTGTTTTTAATGCACAAACAGATAGTCTTACTCTACCAAGTCTAACTACCAATTATGATCATTTAATCCTGGAAAAATTAGTTCGCAGAGAGGTTAAGTAAACTAATATGTTAATTGAAATTGGCCATTTAGTCCTGGAAAAAATATTTTGCCGAAAGAGGTGGAAATTGTATTGAAGTTTCTACGAATGATTATAAGAACACAACCACAATTAGTTGAGAATTATTATTTAAAAGGGTGTTCTGTTAAATAAGTTTGTGTCTTTGCATTTTAGCAAATTTAATTATAATTGACTTTTTATGTGTGAGTACTTATTTAGGTGGCTTTTAATAGGAGAATTGAGTATCTTATTATTGTTGAACTTGCAACGTTAACAAAATAAAATTGAAAGGGGACAAAATAATATGTGAAGTGGATGGAGGGAAAGAGAGAGAATAAATTTTATGAGATAGAGAGAATGGAAATAGAGGAAAATTGAATCTAAGGGATTTAGATCCATAACATCGCATCACATCATATCATAGATTGCATCCTATAGGAAGTTGAATAAGAGTAAGGATCAATGAGGTTATTCCTGGATTAGGTGCATATTTGTCACCATAATTCCTAATCAACATAGTACGTAAAAATCTCTATGTTTATATTTTTCTTTAGAGATCGCACCTTACAGCAAAACTGCCCTGCAATTACTACATGGAAGATTATCAGATTATTTTCCTCGTCCCCTAGATATATTGCAGATAATCAGCATAAGATGAAGCCGTTACAGTACTCTGTACATTTAATCACTAACCTGTACATAACTCAACTTCAGTTTAGCCCCTTGCCCTAGACGACTGGCTCCGTGCGAAAGAAGAGGATAACACCTGCACACGTCAAAAGGATTTTCTTGTCACACACTAAAACATTTTTCTTCCACTTATAGAGGTGGCTGTCTGGGATGGTGTAGGTAGGCCTTTTAGATTCTTGGTGTAATAAAAGACGCATTTTAATAAGATAGAAATTTTAAAAAAATATAAATATATTGTTATATGGATTTAATTTATATACATGAAATATCTCATCATGGAAGTTACATAAAATTGAGATTATCGCCAAACAAACGGCTATAGACTGGAGGGTGAAAATCTCATCATACCTGGTAGGTCTTTGGTCCTTTTTTGAGTAGATAACCAACACTATTCAAATTATCGATGAAAGTATCAATATCAGGTACTTTCAAGGAAATCCTATCTGCCAGACTGTATATTTCCTGAAAAGTAAGCAAAACATATGCGTTTTATTGAGGACAGAAACTATTGACAGGAAATGATGGGGAAAAGAGAAAGCACGTACAGATACTGAAAAGCAATCTTTCTGTTCCAGCTCCGATTGCTTATTGAGGGCATTTAGAAAGCGTTTTGCTTCTTTCTGTTGACTCATTCCCCCACTTCGACCAAAATCTACGACACCGTGCTCATCAACATATTTATCATACAGTGATTCCTTCATGATTTCAACAACATCCTGCACGATGGATGACAATGTCATTACAGGAATGACTCGAGAAATCCAAGACAAGAAGGAAATTGCTTGTTTAAACTTCAGGGACAGAAAACAATTCAACTGTTGACATACTCCTCGACTGGTATTCTCAAGTCTATCAAATTAGTGTTGCATGACATTAAAGTAAAGGCAGGAAATATTTTTTAGCATGTTCCATGTTGTATTGAAACCTTAATTATGAATCAAATGCATTGATTTCCTAGTTTCAAAGAAAAAGGCTGGATATGTTTTTGACCTACTAAAACTGTTTTCCTTTCATCTCTTTGCAAGGATCCTTGATGTTTAGAAGAGCTTTTCATCTATACATGAATGGCATCATTTTGGCTGCTCAAAATTAACCTTCACTTGTACTTTATTAAAGTTGAAGAACCGAAAGAGGATTGGTGCTATTAACATTATTCAGGTCATACTGAATTGTAAACTAACCATTGCATCCTGGGCCGTTATTTCTACTCTCAAGTCGAGCCGAGTACGAGCTTCAGCTAGCCTTACTAGACTTTCCAGCTGCCTTGCTGTTATAGGAGTACCATCGGCCGAAATGTTATGATCTCTAAGTTTTAGGTAAAACTTTTGTATGATATCTGCTGCTGGCTTGGACATCCTTGTTAAGAGAAATCAGAAAAGAGGCAGAAAATAAATATTTGCAAAGAGAAATCAGAAAAGAGGCAGAAAATAAATATTTGCGAAGAGAAATCAGAAAAGAGGCAGAAGGTAGATATGACATTGAACCACCTAGGAAAAACAAAACTCCTGGCATAAGCAATGTATTTGCGAAGTAGTTGACCGGGTAATGGAACAAAATCACTGTCTCTTTGTCGGTCAAGTTTCAACCTTGAAATTAAAGAACCGGATCTAACACCCAAATCTACCTCTTCAGCATTCTGTGATGCAGAAGTTCTTGAATCAGAAGGTGGATCTGATTAAGAATATATTCCATTTATCAATCTGGAATTACGGAAATGCAAGATGCTCTTGTCTAGCCAACCTAAAATATAATGTGAGAGGAAGAGGAGAGTAAGAGATAAGTAGGTAACCTCTACGCTGCTTTTTAGATGCCTGTGAGTGTTGCCCAGCATGAAGCTGCAAGATACATTTGAAACATCAATCTTTAGTACAACAGAACCATATAGAAACATAGGATAAAAAAACAATAAAAAACCAAGAACATGGATTTTGTAGATATGTGAGAACATACAGCTTTTGTATACTGTGAGAAGAGGTATTATCTTACGGCATGAACACCCCAAATATAACATGCATAAAACACAACTTGCATCCAAACCATTTGGCAAATTTCTTTCCTTTTCAATATTCTTATCACTCATTCCGCATTTTTCTGTTGGTCTGCGTGGGCATCATGTTATTATATCTTTAATACATCATAAGTTCAAACCTATTTACCAACTTAAGTACTTTACTTGAGAAGAAGATAAGCTTCTAGATCAAGAAATCCAAGACAAACGAGAAGGGATTAACCTAGAATATTCGTACAGAAATGAAAATTACTAACAGTTAATAAATAATATCCTTGGCACAAGCAAATATGTTTCTTGTGTTAACTGCTAAAGAATCTACAGTTTGGAGACAATCTCATCTAACAACTGAAAAGTTCAAACAAGTGAATGCCAACACAAAATATGAAGACAGAAGACTTACGGACATAATGTGCTCTGAGACTCGCTTGTCAAGAAGTTCATCAGGCTTGTCCAGCAATATGAAAATTAAATCAAAACGGGACAATAGTGCAGCACTCATTTTTAAATTTTCATTTACAGTTTTTGCCCGGCTGCGATTTTTATTAAAGAAATTGTCAGAAGAAATTATTGGCTTGGTTCCATGACTAGCATTTTTTATAGCAAAGACTAAACAATATACTATAAATCAAATTTATGTGAATTAAGAACCTCAAGAAAACATCTACCTCATTGAAGGAGAAAATGGAAATAAAGGATATAAGTGAACTTTAGATAAGTTACTGTAATATATATATATATATATATATATATATCAGGATAAATCTGAGATAGAGTATTAAAAGTAATAATAGGACACTAAGAAAAATTGAGGGAATAATGCAAATTGAAAATGTTACTTATAATGACCGCCAACAGGATTTGCAGCCGCTAAGACAGAAGTTCGGGATGATAAACTTGCTACCAATCCCGCCTTTGCAATAGAGACACACTGTTGCTCCATTGCCTCCAGTAAAGCCTGTATTGTTACATATTCGCAAGGTTTCAGTTAAGCTATATTAAAGTAACCACAAATAATCACCAGCTACTGCAGAACAAACCTGATGCTCTGATGACATTTTATCAAACTCATCAATGCAGCACAATCCACTGTCAGCCAGCACCATAGCACCTATCAGGAATTGCAACAATTATTCAAAAAAAATAAGAATTATTTTTTGCAAACAATCACAGCAAAATTGTTTAGACCCTTTCATATCGTTATAGATAACATACAATATCAAAAAGTCATTAACTCATAGACACTAGCTAAGATAAACTAACAAAATTCTGTAGAGCTTAAGGAAATAGAGAAAAGCACCGGAAAAACTATGTCATCAATTATCCTACCATCAATGGAGCAACCCATACAACTTGGCCAAAAAAGAACTGCAGATAATTTAGGTTCCTGACTTATTGAACATACCTGCCTCAAAAGCATAGTCACTTGTCATAGGATCCTTCACTACAGCTACTGTGAGGCCAGCTTTAGTTGTGGCGTTACCGCAGACATATATACCACGTGGTGAAACAGCTGCTGCTGCTTGTAACAACTGGCTCTTACCTAGACCAGGATCACCTACAAAATTGAAATTTTTATCCTGCCTCCATTTTGCCAACTTCTAATTGAAGAAAGCATTTTTGACATAAATAAACTACTTCTCCGTAAGGAAAAAATTTCTGAAGGTTTGATTACATTCAAAATTGCAAGGAAAAGACGTTGAGCATACCTACAATTATAACATGAATATCTCCTCTCACAGGAACCTTATTCTGATCCATAGAATGCTTTCGTACACCACCAAATAATGATAGAGTTATCCCAGCTGTCAAAATAACAAACTGTTATTTGATTCACCCCTCCCTCCATTGCCAATTTCGGAACATATGCTCCAAATAATGCTCTTGAAGTATCCAAAAAAGCTCGAGTCTCTTCCCAACAATTACTAAGAATGCACATACCAGCAATGAGATTAATAAGTCATGAAAGTGAACACAAATATGCTGGGCTAGCGAGATTATGAACTTTTCAGTGGAACTAGCAAGGTTATACTAAAAAATAGAGAAGGCAAAAGCAACATCACCAAACAAGCAACTAAAAGGATGGCGATGGGCAAGGGCATGAAACTTATCCTATTGTGGGGTCTAAGAAAAAGCAGGTGTACACAATCTTATTCTGAGCAGAGTGGCTATTTCCAGGAACAAAACCAATGAACACCAGCACCAAGTCACAAGACATAAATGTTACGTTGTGGTGTTGTGCTAAGCTCACCCTCTCATAACAAGCGACTGAACGAGGAGGCACATTTCATAACGATATGCATATATACCTTTAACAAGCTCGTGCCCATAGATAGACGGGCATATAGAGTGAAGGATTTGCCGAAATAAATCTGAACCATGCTCCTCTGCAAACTTCACAACAAATTCTAAATCCTTTGAAGAAAATGAAAACAAATTAAACAGCTCAGTTGGTCTAGCTTTGGCATTAGAGTCTTGTGAATCCTCAGGTATGGACTGTGACTTTGAATTTATTATGGATACAGCTTCAAGATACAAATAGTAAAATCCCTGGTTTCTGTTCTTTGACTTCCCTGAAAAAATACCCACAAGCTGCATCAGATAAGATAAATGTCTCAAAAGAGAATAATTTTGCATTATACATAAAGTAATTGAGATATATGAAGCAGGGAGCCAGGGACAACTCTTAGCCTGACCTTACGAGAAATATTTGTATAAACTAACCCGTTTACCAATAAAAAACAAGCAGATTATCACTTTGTAGTAAATTACTAAACAAATCCTTGTGCCAAGTAATACTGTCAGTTATTTGACTGATTAGTCTAAATAACTAGTGTAGACAATGCCTCCTCATTCCGCATCTACCGGTATATTACATTATGAAATAATTGGTATAATATATCTTTACATAAAGATTTGCTAATAGCTCTAATTTTGTTTAAAATCTAAACTTTGTAAGTTTTCAAGTTATATCATTTTAGCATACTTCTCGTGCATCAGGTTTTGACAACAGAAAAGCAGTTATTTAGCCTTTAAGAATTACCCAGAAGCTGGTTAGATCAAACTTTTGATAAACAGCTCATGTTGTACGGAAGAATTTTATATGATGCTAAGACGCTGCCATTATTTATACGACATTTTTTCAGCTTTGGTAAAACTAATCTGTTAATTTTTTTAAAAAAATTATCATGTTATTATCACCAAAGTTATTACTCATTTATTGGCCAAACAATACAGTGACAATAATGATTTAACATGTAGCCATATACAAATACTTAGTGCACCCAAAGAAATACATAAAGAAGATTAAAACAGTTTAAATATATGTTCAAGTACATTTTATTGTAGTTTAGTTAACTTCGCTCAGCAAATTTAACTTTCTTTCACAAAGCAAGTTTTAGTACAAGCCAGCATGTAAGGTGGATAACAAAAACAAGCAGTTAGAAAATCACACCTCCTCCAATATCCATGTAATTGTTAATTCCTCGGATAATGCCAGTAACAGTCACCACATCTCCAGGAATGCATGCATCAACAAGGTCTTGAGTAAGTTCACATTCCACTGTTCGAGGTACTCGTCCTTCCTCGTGATCTTCATGTTTTAATAATTCTTGAACCCTAGTCAAGACATGCATTGAAAGCAGGTTTCAAAATGAATGGGTAGGGGGCGGGGGTAGCCAAAATATGTGAAAGAATAGAGATAATGAGTCAAGCTCTAGCCTCACCTTATTTTCTGAAAATCAATAGTTTGAGCAGTAGATCGCAAAGGATTGAAGATTTTGCTCTTGCAACCATTCAAATTGCAAGTTGATGGCGGTGAAAATTTTCCGTCAGGAAATATACGTGTTATTCCTTGTTTGCACTTAAAGCATTCAAAACTCATTTCTACCACAAGAGGCCTGACGGTGCTGACTTTCACAGCGGTTCCACGCACTGAGACAAGCTTGTCTGTCAAATCACCAAATGATGTTAAAATGACTTTTTTTTCTATACAATGGGAAAGCTTCCACTTTAACAAAGCATGCATTAGGGGCAAAAAATACTACAATGATTTTACGGTATACCAATGTAAGCTGCTTTTAGGTTCTTCAGTGCGATCATGGTTTCAGGACAGTTATGAAGACGGATGTCTACTTTTGCAGCAAGCTCCAGCTTGTCATTATCCCATTTAGAAAGCAAAACCTGTTTCCAGTTTGTTATGTAAGTCATATAAAACCTTGGTCAAGCATAAAATATGCACTTTTGGGAAATAAAAGTGACTTCAAGCATACCTTGTGAACGGCAGCACTCATGCATAAGAGAGCAATTTTAGGTTTCTCCAGTAACATATCATAAAATTCCTCAACATGACACATATTTTTGAGCTGCTGAAAATCAAGTGACAATACATAGTTTCCATAATCATTTTTCACCTGTCAACGAGCATAATTCAAAAGTTATACTTGTTTTATGATATAAGCACTTGCTAATTGTTTAAAAGAGCTTATGAACATAGGTTATGATATTTCATGGGTGAGTGCTTCAGGAGACCAACACAATATATGGTCTACTGTGGACCGGTGCTTAAATATCATCTGAAACTCTAACAATGATCAATGACATTCTTGGAAAGTAGAAGTAGAATTTCATGGCCCTCATTTTTCTTACGGCTGAGAAGATGACCTGATTAGTGTCGATTCAATGAGTTTAGCTTTGAGAAAACATTCATTTTTCTTTATTTTTATCGAACATCAATGAAGTCACTTTCTCATCCTTGAGAATGAGGAGGACCATAACTTCTACTCTCACGAAATAATGTCTATCGTCATTGAAGTTTTGAACTGTTTTCAAGTATTAGTCAACGGTGCACCACTTACCAAATTAGTCCACCTTAGAGTTTGCCTATTTTCAAAAGCCGTTTTTAACTTACTTTCACAGTCTCTTTCTTTCAGACACCTAATTCCAAACCGTTTTCGGTATAGTTTATCTTCATTCCATCTTCCATTCTAAAAAATAGTTTGTGGATAAAATTTTATATATAATAAGAGCTTATTTAATAAGCACTTGACTAAATTGTATATCCAAACGTGATAACCACTTATTCTAAACAGCTCCAAATGATCGTAGAAGAGTACAGATTCTTTAAATTATTCTCCTCTCCGCTATTCCACAAAAAGCTACCAAAACCTAATTGAAAACTAAAACAAATAAAATTACACTGTTAAAACAATCCTTGTTCTGAAGACAAATTAGAAACCTAATATTATTGGCCTATATTACTAGTTGAAATTTGAAATTCCTAACTAACATGAAAAACCGAAATCAGGTTCCAACAAATTTGCATAATACTGTAGACAAAGGGAAATGAAATGTTTGAAGAGGGGAGAGTAATTGCGGTGTAATACCTGGGAAACGATGTTTTGGCCTTGGGAAGAAGAAAAGAAGGAAAAAAGAGAAGCTGTGAGATTGAGCCAGGTTTGTTCGATAGTGAAGAGTTGCTGAGGAAAGTAAATGTCCATTAACTGCGATAAATCCATGGGAAAGGATCCGAATCGATGTCGGATCCTCTGCTCCGTCTCTTCTGCAGTTCTGTGCATTCCGTCCCTCCTCGCGTTCGCAGTGAGTTTTTTTTTTCGCGGGAAAATTGTGAAGATAAAAATAAGGTACCCTTTCTGCCCAGTTTTTCCTTTTGAGTAATTCTCCTAAATTCTTATTTTATCCTTTCTAATTTAATTTTTTTTTTTAAATTCTCTAGGTTTGAATAATGTTTCGGATATTTTAAAATTCAAAAAAATCAAAAAAAATAAATTTAGAAACTGAAATATTAAAATGTTTTGGTTTAAAATTCAAAACAATAATTTTAAAATTCAGAACTATTTAAGTTAATAAAAGATTTTTAACCTACAAAATGCAAAATAATTATGAATTTCTAATATTTTATTCAAAAAAATTTGATTCAAAATAACTTGTTTTGGGAATTTCACTTGTAAAAGTCTCCGATTAAAAAAATATATATATTATGATTTTGTAAGAAAAACAAAATTTATTGTTAATTTTAAAATTTAAAAAAGTAT
>JBBPBR010000006.1:55727760-55742193 GCA_037974775.1 Cicer pinnatifidum
AAAACAAATTTAGTCCCATTTCACCTCGAATATTTTATTTTATTTTATTTTTCAAAATAAACTTAAACAAAAAAATTATAACCACCCCTGACGAGTCCTTACCCTTTTCACGATGATTTTCTATTATATATTTTTTAAAAAATTAAAACCAAAATCAATTCAATTTTGAGTTTTAGATATGAATGGCCAAATTCAATTTTAAACTAGTTTTCTTTTTTTCTTTTTTAGTATAAAAAATAATTATTGATAAATAAATATATTGATTTTTTTACTCAAAATATACTGATAAGGTCATAATACTAATTTATAATGGTTTAAGTGCTAATTAGAGTGGTGGTTTAAGGTGATCAATAGTGATCAACATGGTGATTGACAAGTTTCACATAAGTAGTCGTATTAGTGATTATCGATAATCTTTTATATAGTCGGAGCGGTGATCGAAGTAATGACTAGTGTGGTGGTGAGCAACGATCGAAGCGATGATTGGTGGTGGCTAGAGTAGTGGTTGAAGTGGTGATCGTCAACAATCAAAATGATGATCATAAGCGTGATTGGTGGTGTTTAGAGTAGTGTTTCATAATTGCCTAAGTAGTAGTTGACATTAGACAAAGTCATTTTATCTAACGATTGATTAAAGTTATAACAAAATAATAATTATAAAACATATTTTTGTAATTTTTGAGTTTTACATAAAAATTATTTTTAAATTAAATAAAAAACCAACTTAACCAAATTTTACCAAACATATTTTATTTTCAAAATAAACTTCAAAAATAAAAAATACATATTATTTTCTCCAAACTTAGCATAATTAATTCTATAAACTAATTTTATGTCAACATATCGAGTTTAATTCCCTTGAAAACAATTATAAAATTAGTTATTAATATTACTTTAATTAATAATTTTTAGTATTTTTTGATTATTTTTTTTAAAATTCTATGATACCAAGGTCAACAATGCAAGACATTCATCTCAAGAGAGATCAACTACGTTTTTTATACACAATTGTTTCTATTTGTTAGTATTAGTTATTTTTCTATAACTTTTTATAAGTTTTAAAGTAGAAAACGTTATTTTTGTCAAAAAGTTAAATAAAAAACTATTTTTTCTGAAAATAAATAAAAAATCCTTCAATGCAACGCTTCTAAAAAAACAGTATACCTATTATTTTATGTATTGAGAAAGAAAAAAAAAAACAAGAAAAGGTGTATACAAAAAATATAAGAAAAAAAAAAAAGCCGTACCAAAAGAAATTGAGAAAGGGAAGGAACCTCACAGGAACGGTTAAACCTCATTGGTCGAATTTTTTTTGAATGTTTTACAATGATGTAATTTCCCTAAAGCCCGTCGTTGGTATTTTTCCGCAAGGTTTGGAAATCTATATATTTGCATCTTATTGCATGGGCCAACACTATATTAGTGGATAGCCCAAATGAATAAATAATTATGCTTCAAAGGGAAGCAACTATATAATATTTCATATTTTTACTCACTCACAAATTTATAAAAACAAATTTTGCATGTGCCAACACCCGTTCAAGCTTATACGTCCCTGATTGCTTGCAAATTTGGTAATTCAAGATTAATCTATATTTTTTTCTGAATCAGAAATTAAAAATGATAGTATCTTATATTTTTAAAATTAAAATAATAGCTTATTTAACATAGACACATGGTTATCATATTAAGGTCTAAATAACAAAGTGAATTATTCTTTTATTTTTTCTTCTCCACTCTCAAATACACTATTAAAAACTAAGATTCATTAATGTATTTTATCCTATTGAAAATTAAAATTTAATAAAAAGCCAAAAAAGTTGGAGCTATTAAGCAATCACCAAATAACACAGGAGTAGAAGTTTTAGGCCCAAAGTGCTTCACTTTCAGAAACTTGAAGACCACATGGTTTAGCAAGAATGAACCTTGTCCCGCATGCAAGCAAGCGATATTATTTTGAAAAACGAAAATATGGATATTATCCATCGCAACTTCGAAAGGCAAAGCACATGCAGTGCAGCCTCACCTCTGACACTGCAACCGACAACTGCACGCACACAATTCCTCACTCAACTGCCAAATCAGACACGCGCCGACCAAATCGTGCGCCAGCGCCACCCCATTGTTTTGTCACGGCGCGTTGTATCTGGCGTGGCTATCAGCACTCTCACACTAGTCTGGCTGTTTTATTTTTTACAAACGAAATTCTAACACGTGTACGTGTTATATTATTTGTTCAAATTATGTTATATTATAAATCGTACTTTCTTTTTCTAAAAAATCATGTATTTTATTTTTTTAAATATAATTATTTTTGTGTCGAATTTTTAATATGTGTTATAATATTACCCTTTTATCATAACAAATTTAATTTACCTCCAATGTTTGTTTTCTCCTTCTTCGACCATTGTTAAGTAGATTAAATAATGCGATAATTGAAAATAAAATTATTTATTTGAAAATATGGTCATAGTAATAATTAAATCTTATAATTAAAAAAATAATCATTAAAATTAACTTAAAAACCAAAAAATAAATTATTTTAAAATTTATTTTAATAAAATAACATTCATTTTATAATAATAATAATAATAGTAATTTTTTAAGACTAATAGTAATGAATTAATTAATCATTTGTTTTTCTTTTCTTTATAAAATTAATTATTTGTACCAATTATAAGATTAATAGGAGTGAATTGTTCTAGTGTTGCCCGTGTCATACATATGTACGATTGTGTTATATGTTATTTATAATATTTATTTATTTTAAATGATTTTTATGAAATTATCATTTAAATAAAAAAATAAATTATTTTGGCAGAAAAAACTACAATAATTTAAATAGCTTAATTATTATTTAGCAAAAACAAAATTATTATGCTCGTCAATAAAATAAAACAAAAACAAATCACTGTTATTTTAATTTTTGAATACCTAAATATGATATATAATTGAATTTACGTTTACACATATTTACTCCAACAATACATTAAAATTAAATATATAATTTAAATTTTGATAATTATATTATTAATGAAATTTATATATTGAAGAAGTTGACGTGGATATTAATCCTACAATATGTAAGGAAAACTCTCACCACCCATGCAAATAGACGAATTATAGAACACATAAGTTATTCAAATAGAAAGAAAAAACACGAGAACAATACATAATCGATACTCGAACCATAATCCATAGTGAAATATAAGCGAATAAGCGAAAATGTTACTTGAAAAATTGATATAACTAATTAAAAATTAAAATTAAATATATTAATTTTTTAATTAGTTTTATTTATTTATTTTTTGTTTTAAAGTAGTATTATCTAATTTGAGAGGAATGTATGGTTGTGTAGTAAATATAAGTTATAAGTTCCACATTAATTAAAAAAGTGATAGTTAAATAATATATAATGAGATGAGTCACAAATTTATTATCTTAAAATTCTAGTTAAAATGTGATTTTTAACTTATGATTGATCTTTTACTTAGTGTAAATGATCCATAAATAATATATATATATATATATATATATATATATATATATATACTTGATTTGACTTCTTATATGTAATTTTATTCTATGAGTTTTTTCTTTTGCTGTTAAATAACTAAGATAAACATATAGTGAAAACACAAAATTATAACAAATAAATAGACAATATTTTGATAAAAAAAATTAATAAATGTCTCTAATTAATTAAAAATCATTTAATATAATATAACAAATTTATTAGAATTAAATAAAAGAATTTTACATTCGGCATTACCTTTTTTTTTTTCTTCTTATATTCGCGTTACCCTTAACTTTTAAGTAATTGACACTATAATAATTCAACAAATCGCAAACTAAAACATCAACCGTTGATTTTTTACCAAAAAAACACCAATCGATGTTCTTTATTAAGGTCGATACAGTATACTAATCGGTGCTTAGTTCTTTTATTTTTCTGATAATCTAATCGGTGCTTAGTTGGAATCCATTCAACCATTCTTGATTCTACTACAGAGGTGCTTTTGTTTTTTATTTATAAAAAAAAAAATTCCAATGGATCATCCTCCTTTAATTCCTTTTTGGATTTAATCGGCATAATTTAATTTATTTTCTTTTATTTAAAAACTTTGCTTCGCGATTACGCATAAATAAACTAAAAAAAACAGTAGCAGTTGTATCGATTGCAATTTATTTTCTCGCGCACATGCTGTGAAATGATACATAGTTTTAGAGAGAGAGAGAGTGTGTGTGAATTTGTAGTGAGTTGAAATGGCGGAAGCGAGAGGAACCACGTGGTGGAGCGAGGAGCTAGCAAGCTTAATGGAGAATCCGATACCGGAAACCGTTTCAACGACGTCGTTTCAAGCGAGAAAATCGGAGGAAGTAGTGAATGAATCTGAAGAGACCTTGAAGGACCATGCGGTTGGGTTCTTGATGGCTTGGTGTGAGATACTAATGGAGTTAGGTAGAGGATGTAGAGACATTTTGCAACAGAATTTCTTGAATGAACACTCTTATGTTGTTACAAAGCTTCGTGGACCTTGCTCTAAGGTTTCTAAGAGATTAAGGTTTTTGAATGATTTTTTGCCTGAAGATCGTGATCCTCTTCATGCTTGGTCTATTGTCTTAACCGTTTTTCTTCTTGCGCTCGCAGGTTTCTTAACTCAATTATTTCTCTTTGTTTTTTTTTGCTCGCTAGTAATTTTAGTTTTCTTTACTAATTCAACAGCTGCAATAAATTGATATTCATTTTAATTTCATTTAAAGTAGGACTTGTATTTGTTGTTCTTTGTTGTGTGATTAATGACCAGGACTTGTTTGCTGTATTTGTGGATTTTGTTTGTTGTTGATCATTTGTATTTGTTGTTGACTAGGTCTTCCTTTGGAGATGAAATGTTATTCTGATATGTAGTACACTTTAATTGGCAAAACATAGGATTAGTTCAATGTTGTTATATTCTAAATTCAAGTCTTAAGTATTATGTGAACCTTGTTGTACTATGTTGTTGATTGCTTTTGGAAAGGATCATTCATTTCATTGGTGATTATTAATTTTGGTTATTACTTATTAGTACTAAGTCCTTTAATGTTCTTCTCTCCAGTTTGTAGATGTTAGTATAAAGAGATTATTACTAGTACAATATATGTGTTCATAAATGTATTTACTTAATATGGCTCCAATTTTCAATGAGGTATGCAAGTCAAATATTCTCAGCCAATGTCTCTATGGCACAGACCAACCTTCATGTTTTCCTACTTATTGATTCTCTATCTCGTACAAACTCAGTCATGTATGATTTATATTCTATGGATTTTGGGGAGAAAAGCTATTTTTTTTTAATAAAAAATATATTTTCCATGGTTATGGAATCTGGACCTGGCATAAGGTTTGCTGACTTATTTAATAAATTATATTTGCAGCCATAAGTGTAGATCCCAATCATGAAACATTAGCCAAAGAGATGAAGGTGCGCATGCATCCTCCTATTGCTAGCCGCATATTGCTTCCAGATGGTAGGTACATGGCTTATCATGATCAAGGTGTTGCAGCCGGCAGAGCTAGATTTTCCCTTGTTGCTCCACATTCTTTTCTTTCATCCCGGTTGGCAGGTAAAGTATAATTTATAATTTTTGATAATGAAAAACCAGCTTTAGTAAAAATTACATAAGTATCCTTATAAGGATTAAAAAAACTTATTCACTACAAATATCGAGTTCTATCTTTTAACTTTTTCTACTGCCTTTTTTTTTTCCCTTTCTTATCCCTGTAACGGTAGGTATTCCTGGAGTTAAAGCATCACTGCTTGAAGAGTATGGTGTTCGCTTGATCACTTATGATCTTCCTGGTTTCGGGGAGAGTGATCCACATCCCAACCGAAATTTCAATTCATCAGCTATGGATATGTTGCATCTAGTCAATGCTGTCAATGTAACTGATAAGTTCTGGCTACTATGCCACTCAAGTGGATGCATTCATGCTTGGGCGTCCCTTAGATATATTCCCGAGAGAATTGCAGGTTGTTCCCCCTTTTTAAAACTTTAATGTCTTATACTTTTGATGTGTTCATCATAAACTCCACATCTGAAAAGGGTTTACAAGTTATACCAAATTAGTAGTGTGAACATTTTGTGAAATGTCAAAATCTAATAACAATTAAGTTTTTATTGTGTTTTGTGACTCTATCTCCATTCATGTAAGTTATTGGAAAGAAAATGTCAATTGTGGTTATGCCGATGTAATAAATTGTAGCTGATTGCTTACCTCTGTTGAGCATGTTTAGCTTGCTTCTCTACCTGCCAACCTACTAATCACAGAAAAGAGACGCGTAGATTCTAATATGTAATATTACCTGAAATTGCAGGTGTAGCAATGTTAGCCCCTATGGTGAATCCATATGAGTTACACATGACTAAAGATGAGATGAAAAGAACCTGGGAGAAATGGCTGCCAAGGAGAAAATATATGTATTCCTTGGCTTATAGATTTCCAAAGCTTCTCTCTTTTTTCTACCGAAAAAGTTTCTTGCCCGAAAAGCATGACCGGATTGACAAGCAATTTTCACTTTCACTAGGAAAGAAGGTGAGTTGTGATAACCACAAATTATGTTGAAAGGAATATAACATGAACAGTGTTTCTTATTTATTTATTTATTTAATTTCATCAACAGATATGAACACTTACTTTAATTAATGCCAATAGCTATGTAGATTCATGGCTGCTGAAAAAAATTATGGTGTTTTTCAGCATTCAGTTTGAATTGACTTTCCATCCATCAGCTGGTGGATATTGGAACACTATCGTGTCATCCAATATGCATGTCTTCTTTTAGATTTTTTTTTCTAACACACTGGAGCGACTTCAGTTGAATAAAAGATACTAAAGCACAGAGCCTTGTGTATAGCTTTGTCTCACCAACATTTGACATAATATTTACTGTTATAATTATATATTTTGGTCTGTTAAAATTTAGAATGCTTTCCTCTTTTTCCTGCTTCTTTAGGTGGAACTGACATTTGAATGTAATATTGAAGCTAAATTTTGAATATAAAAATAAATAAATAAACTCTACTTGGTCAAGTTACTATTTTATACACTGCCTCATTTCAATAAGCAGTTTCTGTAGTTGTGCATGAGTGTAGAAAAACATTTAGGACTGTATGATTTGTTGACGAATCCAATTCATGTATTTTCAGGATGAAATTCTCATTGAAGAACCTGCATTCGAAGAGTTTTGGCAGAGGGATCTGGAGGAGTCGATTCGCCAGGGAAACGTGCAGCCGTTTATAGAGGAAGCTGTTCTGCAGGTATCAAAATGGGATTTTGACATTGAAGAACTTCATGTGCATAAGAAGTGTCGAACAAGAGGCTTACTTCTTTGGTTGAAATCCATGTACGGGCAGGCAGAATGTGAATTAGCAGGATATCTCGGCCGAATACACATATGGCAGGTTAAAAAAATGTTCTTCTTTGGGTATTGCTGTTATGGTTATTCTGTGTTTTCTTTCATTATTTCTACAATCTATACTCTCCGACATTTTGCAGATTAATAGGAATGCGTTGATACATATTACATTTTGCAGATTAATAGGAATGGGTTGATACATATTAATAGTACTTTCAGGGTTGGGATCGGTTCTGATGTTAAAATTTAATATTATCTTGTCGAATGAAAAATGTGTTTATCTTTATAAATATTCACAAATTCTAAGGCTCCACACACTTTTCAAATTTATTATGTATTATGCACTATGGAGTAAACTGGTCTTCAACTTATTTTTTCAATACTTCGAGTTCAGTTTGTTACAATGTACTATGAATCTTATATTTCCCTTATCAATTCTCAAACAGGGTTTGGACGATAGGGTGGTCCCACCATCAATGATGGAATACATAGAAAGGGTGTTGCCAGAGGCAATAATACACAAGCTTCCAAATGAGGGCCACTTTTCCTATTTCTTTTTCTGTGATGAGTGCCACAGGCAAATATTCTCCACTCTTTTTGGAACTCCTCAAGGTCTGATGGAACGACGAGAGCAAACTGCATTCAAGGAAAACACAGAAGATGCTTTACAAGTACCTGTTTCTAATAAGGAATGATGTGAACTTGCTGATATACACGATACATTTGGATGTAAATAACAGAGGCGACTCCTATGCACAGTAAAGCTTCAAAGGAGAGCTTTTATAGGTAAAAGTTCCACCTACATTGTTTTTACTAACCTTCCAATGTCCCAAAGCAAACTGTATCTTAACTGCCTTATCAGATTTAGAGCTTTTATTCAATTGACTGTTTACTCAGCGGCAAAACTGTGCATGTTACTTAGTACCACTTCTTATTTTTTGCTTCCCCTCTTTTATCATTTTATCAGCTTTTCAGTTTGGATTTTGCATTTGGGGGGTTTGATCACGTATTGAAAATGGAGTTCATGGCTTCAACAATCACCTTTGTAATTGAAAAAAAGGGGAGAATAGAGATTCTTTTTATTTTTCAAAAGAAGTGAAGAGTTTCGTCACTTTGGTTTAGACATTTATAAAAAAGTTTTCTATTTATTTTAGTAATGAATTTTTTAAAATGTAGAGGATCTCTACTTGATTTCGAGAGTGATTAGTCTTCAATGATTTGTACCAACCAACACTTGAATTATTGTGACCAGATCAAAAGCAATCAACAAAAATGTAGATCATGGATTTGAAATGTTTTTGGAAAATGTCAAGCTTAAGCAAATAACTAATCATAATCACAACTTTTTTTTAATTTTATTTTTTAATTTTTTTATAAAAATCATAATTACAAGTTAAGGGTATCAAAATTCTAACTTTTTCTTCCTTCAATATTGGGATGAAGTTTGCTTAAACGTCAAGCTACGCTGTAAAAAGAGCAACGAGAGAAAGCTAAATATGAATAAATGTGAAGATTAAAGTAGAGCGACAATAGCAAATGGGACAAAGTAAAAAGGGAATAAAAGAGTGACATTTGGTGGTAAGAATGAAAGTGAAGTTCGAACTATTCTCATTTGAGCCTTCTCATCTATCAAAGGACAGTAGCCAAGTTTCAATAGAGTTTCTTCACCTCGACCAACTCTTGTGCATTTGAAACTTTATCATTATGTGATCAGGTTTACAAAGATGACTGGAAAAAAATTAACATGGTATCATGTTTGGTTTCACAATGAGATTCGTAAAATCATGGTGAGTGATTGTGATTTTTCAAAAGCTATCAAGTATAGTTTTTACAATGTCACAACGATTTACTGTGATTTTCTCGATCCTACTATAAAATCAAACATACACTATCTGTTATAAGAAGTTACCAGGTTTTCTAAAATAATTACCTCTCATAAAATTTGAACTTTGATTACCCTTTAATGTATGTCTCACATTCCACCTCACTTTAATTCCTTTTGATTTTCTTAAACAAAATAAGTGTCACAAATTTTCATTCAATAAAAATTTATATAATTAACTAAAAATGGAACATTTTATCACTCATAATAATCCTAGTACAAAAACCATAAATACTCATAGATGCAGAAACAAAATGTGCCAACTTCCTTAAGCAGTCGTTGTAAAAAAAAAAAGATGTTAAGCATTCACATAAAAGTTACAAATGTATGCTAATTTTAACTCAAATCATACTAAATAAACTTAATACTATATTAAAATTTAAATTAAGTCTAATTCAATCCATAAAATTGACTTGTAAAATAAAATGTCTTTTATTTAATTAGTTTAATTCATCCCAAATAAGAACTTTAAGATGAAACTAGTAAGAGACCTATGTGAATGCACTGATATAATTTGATTGTAGTATATTTGCATAAATAAAATATGAGACTTATTTAATATTTGATGTATAAAAAGAAGGAAATAAAGTACAATATTTATTCAAAATTTAAGTATGACATATAATACAATATTAATACATATACATGAACTTTAAATACAATAACAACTTTGTAAGTTGATAGGAATGAGTTGGGTCCCACAGGTGATAAGGGGATCTCTTAGTAAATAGAGATGAGGTGAGGTCTAAACAATGACAAGTATACGTGATAAAGAATAAGAAAGGGAATGCAGAAAAAGTGTGATCGCCTAGCTGACATAGTGAGTTAATATTCCACTATGCCAGTTAGGCAATCACACTTTTCTTGCATTCCCTATCTTATTCTTTCTCACATATACTTGTCATTGCTTAGGTCTCACCTCATCTCTATTTACTAAGAGATCCCATTCATAACTTGTGGGACCCAGCCAATTCCTATCATCTGGAATATTAATTCATTATGCGAGCTACGCAATTTCACTTTTCCTACATTTCCTTTCTTATTCTTTCTCACATATACTTGTCATTGCTTAGACCTCACATCATCTCTATTTACTAAGAGATCCCCTCTATCAATTGTGGGACTCAACTCATTCCTATCATAAGTTCTAAAATTTCTTATTATGTATCTAACAATCAGACAACGGATTTCAAATTAAATTGACAAAAATGGGCCAATTACCTTGAAAAATGATAGTGATAGAGAAAGATCAAACATATCATAGTACTAGTGTGAACTGGAAGACCCCACTTCAACCACCGATGGTTGATTTGTTGTTGATAAATATATGTATCCCTAAACCCCACCCACAACAGAAAGAAACAGAGAAACTAGCAATTTATAGTAGCATCAAATAAATGAGACAATGAAATCAAATTTGAACTTATATATCACAAGAACATCATGAGCCAAATTTCTTGCCCTCAAGGTATGTGGTAGAAAATGTAAATGAAAATACAAATAAAATAAATATGGTAAGTAAAACAATTTTCACCCCAAATTCAAAAGCCTCCATGAAATGTTAGGATACACATAAAAATAGGAAAAATAAATAAATAAGAACACTCAATTCAAATGAACTTTTTTTGATTTATTTCTTCAGTGATATCTTCAATCCTACTTTAATGATTTCCATCTTTTTCACTCTGGTTATATAATAATCAACTGGTCACACCATTGTCCACAGTGAACTCAGCATTTACGGCGATTTCTACCTTTGTTGGACCTGAATGGCGCCTTGGCTTGGCAGGTGAAGCCGGAAAAGAAAGACGCTTTTTTGCTGTTCCAAAGGACCCCTTTTCTTGTTTGCCATTTTCTTTTGCTAGCGGACTTTGACTTTGTGTCCTTGACCTAGCTTTCGCTGATTGAGTTGGTACCATATAACTTGGAACTGATGGAGAGCTAGCAAGGCTCTCGTCATCTCTAATTGTTGATCCGGCAATAGAGTGCCTACGGAACCGATCTGACTGTACACTAGCCATGCTTTTGGAGTCATCATCCATAACCCAGCTTCCCTTTGGACTTGCCTTCTTCAGTTTCCTAGCAACTGCTGCAGAAGATGGCTTTGAAGGAGCTGAATTAGATTGAAAGCTAGGTGAGCCGGGGTTTTGGCTCGCTGCTGGAGAATGTATTTCAGAATTGAGCTGGAAACGAGCGAATGATTTGCTGATTTCTCCACCAGTAATGCTGCGACTTGAACTTTTAACAGATGAATGATCATTCAGTTCTTTATCCACAAGGCCACGGCTCTCCCAAGGTCGGGCTGCCATCCATCGTTCTAGCCAGCTCCAGCCCCATGCAGGATTGGTTGGATCTGTGAACATTGGATTCATCGATCTAGATGTGTTCTTCCCGTTTTGCTGTCACAATATTACACTTGCAGTTGTAAATCATATCATAGGCAGATACTTATATTCATTAGAAATATATTAAGACATAACATAATATGCAATTTCATTTCAGCTAACCAAATATCTCAATGACAAGAACTGAGGAAGAAATTATACTGCAACTGAATCAAGCATATTTTTGAATTATCCAAAAAATCATCGTTGTAGTGAGAAAGAATATTGCAGGGTTATGAAAATAGTGGTTATGAAGAGTAAATGGTTATGAAGATAGTGACAAGATAAAAGGATTCACGCATTGGTCAAGCCTAAGGACTTGTTTGTTTAGAGAGAATATTTTCGGTTTTCATTTCATGTTTATAATTATATTTCCAAAAAGTCATTATTTTCATTTATTGCTTTTAAATATTTTTTATGGGAAAGAGTGTTTTTTCCTTGTTTTCATCCTCTTCTATATAGATCTTCAAAAATAGTAAATAAAGTAGAAAAAAGGTGACACTTTTGTTATTATTAGTAAAAACAAAAAAATTAAAAAATATTCTCAAACTAAATAGATTGTAAGTTTTAGGTAAAAAAGAGAAGTACTTCAAGTGATAAGAAAACAACAAATAAAGTAGGTGATTTGACTATCTAATGCAAGCTTTCACTATAAATGGCAAATACATCTCAATCGTTGATGAGAAAATCAAAAGCTGATATTTAAACATATCTATAATTTGTTATGCATCAATGTGCAATATTAACCCTTGAATTTTCATCAATAGTTGACACGTTTGACACTATTCTCTAAAGTGAATAATACACTTTTTTTGGAGCTCTAGTATACAACATAACATGAAAGCTTGGGTTCTCACTTTTTAGTTCATGAAATTATGTGATATTTTTCGGCAGGTCTTCCAAATTCATCTAAAAATTTTCACCTATTTTCTAACATATGCAAGTTTACAAGAGAAATAGAAAACCTGATGAGTGAATGCATAAGCCAGTGCCCTTTCTCTTCTCATAGTAGCCTCATACTTGCTCAGTAGTTTGGCTTCAATTTGTTCTCTTGATTGTAGGCTATCATCCCATTCCTCCCCAATCTATCATGAAGTTTTGGAACAAATTAAAAGCATTACAAACATGGTCAAATAGACATTTGTGCATTGTCAAGGGATTAGCATTTCAAAAACAAAGTTAAGGAAAAGAAACTCAGACCCGCATGGTCTCAAGCTCCCTTGCATGCTTCTGTAAGAGCTGTTTCTGCAGAGCCTGATTCTCCTCTAACATTCTGACCCTCCTAGAACGAATCTGAGATTGCACACGAGCTAACGTCTGCATTGAGCGAAGGGTACTCACGGCTTGCCGTTTTACAATGGGCCCTTCCATCAACGTTTTCAATCTGACCAGCCCTCTTAAAGCCCGCAACGCTCTTCTTGCCTAAACGATTTTAAAAGAAAGTTTAGTTTGAAAAGCATTGCAAATAATAAAATTTCTTTTGCAGCAATTATTGATAGCATGTGAGCATCTTAAGATTAGTTGTATAATTTTGTCCAAAAATTTTATTTTGCAGGCTTTTTGGAAAATAAAAAAGAACTCCTTGAATGTTGCACCGAATAAATTTGAAAACGACGGAGAGACTGCAACGCATACCAAGTATCCCCGAAAAGCTGTCTGAATCTTGATTGCTGCCACTTCATCCTTTGGTTTACCAGCAAAACGAGTGACTGCAGCAGCTTCTGTCCTAACAACCGTTGTCTGAACAAAAGGAACAGGTTCCTCGGCATCTATGGCAGTTGTAATTTCAGCAACATGATGGTGACTGTTTTGATTTTCAATATCAGTTAATTTAATATCTTCTGCTGGTGGAAGAGGCGGCGCGGTATCAGTTTCTAAGCAAGGATCTGAGGTTTGCAATTTTTGCTTCCCAAACCATTTCTTCTTTGACTTACTTGATTTCTGCAACAGCAAAAAATTGAAAAATTATTACTCTTGTGAGCTACCTCATTTTTTCATTTTTCAATGAAAAATTATCACCGTTAAAAAATTGATTTTTTTATTTATTCAAAACCTGATATTTTCTTACCTTTGAGTCAGGGCTGAGTGCTTTCTTCACTGTAGAAAACCAATTTCCCTTCTTCCCCATTATCTTTGCATTCCTTAATTTATTCCTTTATATCACAAAAAGGGGAAAAAATTGAAGATCTGAAACCTCACAATTCAAAATATCTTTTTTAAATTAAAAAATCTAATGAAATTAGAATATAATGCCATAAATCATTAGAATGACATTAATTATAGCAAATTTGACACAGACAAGGAAAGAATCTGAGTGGAAAATCCAAAATATAATAACTTTTTTTAATGAAAAAGAAGAAATAAGGTTCTGCAAGAGAAAAAAATACGGAACAAGTAACAAGCAGTTCAAACTCCTAATCCTTCCCTAGTTTAATATCTATGAATTAATTAATTGATAATTATTATATCTGAATACCCTATAAATTGAAAATTGAAAATAAATCACATTTGAAAAACCAAAGAAGGGCTCTTAATAAAATTGAATCAAGCAATAAATGACTAAATTTATTTCCCCTTTCACATTTTCACACCAAAGTAACACAACAGAGTGTAGATTCAACCGTTTAAATAAGTCAGACAAAAATAATTCTGGTCAAATGTTGAAGAAATCGCAAGACTTTCATAAAAATGAGGAAGAAAAAACAAATACCTATAAATTCAGAAAATAGAAACGAATTAAACTGAAATTGAAAACGCAAAAAAAAAA
>JBBPBR010000006.1:55749564-55761838 GCA_037974775.1 Cicer pinnatifidum
AATAAACTATCAGAAATTTAAATACACAAATTTTCGATAGAATAAAAGTAACTACCAGAAATTTCAAGACATAAATTCGATAGAATAAAAGTAATTAACGAAAATTTTAAAACACCAATTTTCGATAGAATAAAAGTAACTAACAGAAATTTTAAAATACAAAATTTTAAATAATATAAATAATGTATCGAAATTTTTTTTATATTGTGGAAAATTTCATGCCTTGAAGTTAATTTGTGTACTTAATTTTTGGAATAAATAATTTAATCACCAGAAATTTTAGTGTAATTTATGTTTACTTTTAATTGAATGAAAATAAAAAGATCAAAATTAATCTTTTTTATATATTTTAAAGAGTATAGATATAATTATAGAGTACAAAATTCAATTTTTGGGTTTGAATCCTTCGAAGTTGTGGGCTTTGCTGACCAAAGTCAACCAATTTTTACTAAACATACCACCCTCCCTCTACTACTTTTTTCCCCAAAATACTCTCTGTTTTCGGAACACCCTTTGACTTGGTTACGGATAACAAAAACAAATTATCATCCGTGGGTTTCGGTGGATAAAACCCGCTACACGCTACAGGCATGGTGCATGGAGCTTAAAAGAAACTCACATATAAAATAAACGAATATTACTTGTACTTGTTATTAATTTTATCATCAAAATGTAATATATTAATAATTTATCTCAAATTTTGTCAAAACAAATTCTTAATCAGAATGTATTTACTTTTTAGTCTATATTACTATAGTTTCGTTATCTTGAAAATCATAGGATTAAAGCCACACAAAAAATATATCTTTATATATTAATTGATAATATCTGAGAATAATATTTTTTAAATAGTGTAAATATCACAACCTATTTAAAATCTGATAACCAAATACTTGTGCAAATATGGAGCAGGCACACATGATATTTCTTATCCAACATGACAGGTACTTGTGCGTGTGACTACCCATTACATCCCTACACATAAAATAAACCAAGTTGTCTTTCTAAAAACTAAGATTCATAACCATATAACACTTAAAAATAAGAGGTGTAAAGAAAATTGCTCCGTATTTTATCCTGAGCCCATAACCAAGTTTTGGGCTAAATTTACGATGACTTAGGCCCGTTACAAAAAATAAAAGAGGAAGAAAAAAGAAGAGAAAAAATATGTTGGGTACTTTTGTAACTCTAACAACACAAGCGCACAACACTAGTATTTTCTGTTTCTGATGTTTGAGTGCACTCAGAGTTGAATATTCTGTGAACACTAAACAGAGACTAGAGGTCTTCTTTTCAGGTGCGTTATTTTCAGTTATCATGTGCGCATATACAGTATTTCCCACTCCTTGATGCTCAAATTGTAGAATGCAATTCTGTTGCATAGTAGCTGCTTGTAAAATGGTCACCACGAGCTGGTAGTAGAAACTGACTTCAGCTTAATATGGCAGAGTTACTGGGTTAGTAGCATGGCTCATGTTAATCATTCATGCATTAACATTTGAAAAGTTTGCTTTTTGCTCAAATTGAACAAAATATATTGGCTAAATGGTCGTTTTTTAGATTAACGGATTTCTAATTTATACTAAACAGTTCTTAGGTTAGAACAATCTTATGCTCGTGTTTGGTTCTAGCTGAAGAATCTCTCTACTTAGTCACAAACACTCATTTGTAATCACTTCTGTCCTGAAACCATCTCACCCAATAAGGTTCTGAAATTTAACTACAGTTTTGCTTCTTTTTCTTTTCAAATATCCCATGTCTATGATCACTCAAAGCATAATTCGATGTATGCATAATTGTGTAAGACCTAGTCTGCAACCACCAGTTTTCTCCAATCTCAGTACAGAGCTACCAACCAATAGTTACATCATCTTGCTGTGTAAGCAACAGCATTACAAGGAAGCTCTTGAAGCATTTGATTTCCATCTAAAGAATCCGAATATCCATTTAGAACCATGCACCTTTACGAGTCTAATTTTGGCTTGCACCAACTTTAGATCTCTTGAATATGCCAACAAAATCCATGATCACATTTTAAAATCCAGCTACCAACCAAACATAATCCTCCAAAATCATATGATTAATATGTATGGAAAATGTGGTTCTATGAAAGATGCTAGAAAAGTTTTCGACACAATGCAGCTGCGAAATGTGGTCTCTTGGACTTCAATGATCTCGGGATACTCACAGAACGGTCAAGAAAATGATGCCATCGCCTTGTATATTCAAATGATGCAATCAGGTCAGTTTCCGGACCAGTTTACCTTTGGAAGCATAATTAAGGCTTGCTACATTGCAGGGGATATTGATTTAGGTAGGCAACTGCATGCTCATGTGGTTAAATCATGGTTTGGTTGTCACTTGATTTCCCAAAATGCTCTTATTTCAATGTACACAAGTTTTGGACAAATTGCACATGCCTCAAATGTATTTACAATGATCTCTACAAAGGATTTGATTTCTTGGGGTTCGATGATTACGGGATATACTCAACTCGGTTATAGGATAGAAGCATTGTATCTTTTCAGAGATATGCTAAGGCAAGGTGTTTATCAGCCAAATGAATTTATATTTGGCAGTGTTTTCAGTGCTTGTAGCAGCCTTCTTGAACTAGAGTATGGAAAGCAAGTACATGGAATGTGTGCTAAATTTGGTTTAGGAAGAAACTATTTTGCAGGATGCTCCCTATCCGACATGTATGCGAAATTCCGATTCTTACCTTCTGCAAAGACAGCATTCTATCAGATTGAAAGCCCTGATATAGTGTCGTGGAATGCAATTATTGCAGCATTTGCTGACAGTGGTGATGCTACTGAAGCCATCTATTTTTTCAGTCAGATGATCCATAGGGGGTTAATCCCAGACAGCATTACTTTTATTTCCTTACTTAGCGCATGTGGGAGCCCTATTACACTCAACCAAGGCATGCAAATTCATTCTTATGCTGTCAAAATAGGTTTTGATAAGGAAGTAACTGTATGCAACTCTTTGCTAACCATGTACGCGAAGTGCTCGAGTATACATGATGCATTGAATGTTTTCAGAGATATAAGCAACAATGCTAACTTAGTTTCTTGGAATGCAATTCTTTCTGCATACTTGCAGCACAAGCAAGAAGGAGAGACTTTCAGATTATTTAAACTAATGCTTTTTTCTGAAAATAAGCCTGACCATATCACCATAACTAACTTATTAGGAACTTGTGCTGAATTGACATCTTTGGGAGTTGGGAATCAAGTCCATTGTTTTAGTATTAAAACGGGGCTGGTGCTTGATGTTTCTGTGCGCAATGGATTGATTGACATGTATGCAAAATGTGGATCACTTACACTTGCCCGGGATGTTTTCGATTCTACCCAGAACCCAGACATTGTCTCATGGAGTAGTTTAATTGTTGGTTATGCTCAGTTTGGACTTGGACATGAAGCTCTTAATCTCTTTAAAATGATGACGAATCTTGGTGTTCGGCCTAACGAGGTCACGTATCTTGGGGTTCTTAGCGCTTGCAGTCACATTGGGTTGGTGGAGGAAGGTTTGCACTTATATAAATCCATGGAAGTGGAACAAGGGATTCCACCAACAAGAGAGCATTTCTCATGCATGGTTGATTTGCTTGCCCGCGCCGGATGCTTGCATGAAGCAGAAACTTTTATTCAGAAAACAAGATTTGACCCTGACATTACTACATGGAAAACTCTACTTGGTGCTTGTAAAACTCATAATAATGTTGACATTGCAGAGCGAGCTGCGGAAAATATACTAAAACTTGATCCTTCCAACTCTGCTGCAATGGTGATGCTTTCAAACATTCATGCTTCTTCTGGCAATTGGGAAGATGTTGCCAAACTAAGGAACTTAATGAAACAAATGGGTGTACAAAAGGTTCCTGGTCAAAGCTGGATAGAAGTTAAGGATAAGATCCATGTATTCTTCTCAGAAGATAGTTCACATCCACAAAGGAGCAACATCTACACAATGCTTGAAGAGTTGTGGTTGCAGGTGCTGGATGATGGTTATGATCCTTGCCAGAGGTTGGACATTAAACTTTGGTAGGGAAAAAGTCGGACATCTGTAGTTGGAGTTCCACCTTTCTGTCACTTGTAATTTGTTTGTGGTACAGTTGTTACATTCAAAATATGTATTTGACACATGAGGCTTTTAACACAATGAGAAAGAAAAAGTATATTGATTATGAACCCAATTTAGTTTTGATGCAGCACTACAAGAAATTTTTATGACTGACCCCAAGGGTTAGTAACATTGTGAATACTAAAAGGTTGCTTTTACAATTTTATTTATAAGTAATAGCAATTGTTACTTTTCCTCCTTTGTGTGATTTGATTCATAAGCATCTAGGTTTTACTGAACTATCTACTCTATTTGTAATAAGTCAACTTTTCACAAGCAATTCGCTGCTTTAGCCTAGCCTAGCTGCCTGAATTTCCTTTTTTACTTTCATGGCTTATTGGAAACTGATTGCTATTGACTTAATATTTACCCAAATGTTTTCTAGATTTGGCATCAATTATGCTTATTAATCGCTTTTCATTTTTTTTTTTTTAAAATCGTCAAATTCTACAATCACACATAATGCATTAAGAAATACTCAATCCAGTCCCTAATATAAGAATTCTTTTTATATCCCTATTTAATGTGAGATTTATATATATAACTCACCTAGTGGGAATATGACATTTAATGTTAGGGTATATTTGAAATACTATTTAAATTTTATTGCAGTAAGTTTATTGATTTTTGCAATTTTTTCTTATATTAAAAGATCAGAGCGAGTAAGTCTTCCAATTTTAAAGAGTAATATTTCAAAATTTACGTCAATGACTTGTAAAAGCAAAATTAGTGCAAAAGCATGGGTATGGATAAAAAAAGTGCTGGAAAGGGGTGAAAATTCGACATGTAACAACTAAGTCATTGTTTTATAGGTAATCAATAAATAGAAAATACCAAAAATATAAAATAAATATTAGATAGGTCAATTTGGAGGAAATTACTGTTGATCCTGGTTTAGCTGAGGTTCTAGGTGTTCGGTAGAGAATACAAGTTGCCTTGGAAAAAGGTTAGGACAGTGTTACAATTGTATCTGATGACCAAGATTGTAAAGAGTTAATGACCCTGAAATTAATGTTATCCAAGATTGTAAAGAGTTAATGACCGGGTTACATACAGTAGCAATTAGGCATGTATCTAGAGTGCTCATTCTGAAACACATAACTTAGTCTCCTTATCTAGGACTGTTGGGATTAAATTCTGGACGGGGATGCTCCTGAAAGTAATCCCATTTCTGTTGCAAATTCAAAATCAAATTATTGGTACTGCAGCATAAAATGTACAAAAAAAATAATAACTGACATACTATAGAATGGGCATATGTTTCAAATAAAGCGTGCCCTGGCATGGGGACAACTACCACGATACGGGTATGAAAAGCCATCACACAATGAAAGTCTATTAAATGCAATGGAGTTTCAAAGTTTATCAACTAGGATATTTAAGGGTCAACAAAAATTTCATGTTCACTACAAAGTGAGGCACAAAAATTCCCCTTTAATTTAATGAGATAACACTTGGGGATGTCTACAATGGGGGTGACAACTGGCATGAAGGAACTGTATCATGGTTTGAACTTCTGTAAGCATTAGGCAACATTGCCTGTACAGTTGCCATAAACTCTCCCTTTTTCATCATGTTAAATTATCAATTTTGGAAATGGGGAATTACAAATTTTAACACTGTTGCATGGTCTATCACGAAATAAACAAAGCCAGAAATTTCACGGTCAAAAACTTTTTCTCTTCCTCTGCTTTTGTTGGCTTACAGATCTGGTTTGGTTGAGATGGAATCTCTTTTGGGCCGGTGCTTCTTCCACTTCTTTTTCTGCAACTCCATCAACCACGATGGAACCTCACAGCCTGAAGATGACATAAGATTAGCTACATTCCTCAAGAATGGAATGTCCTCCTCTGTGTAAAATGTAATTGCTTCGCCATTCCTCCCTGCTCTGCCAGAACGACCTATTGAAAAATAAACATTTATATTTAGCAAAGTATAGAATCAGGTAATATTTAAAAATTAATGGATTGAAGAATATATAACAAAGAAAAGACTCCATGACTGAATAATACGAATCATAATCCCTCTAAAGACTTATTCTCAAATCTAAAACAATGTTAAGGTCACGGCACTAACCAATTCTGTGGACATATGCCGATGCAGAGTCTGGGAAATCATAATTGATCACACAGTTAATGCCTTTGAAGTCCATTCCCCGAGCAACCACATCAGTGGCAATCAAAACCCATGTTTTACCAGCTCTGAAGTTGTCAACTGCATTTTCTCGCTGTGTGCCATTCAAGAGATTAGAAAAATGTCATCGTAGTTACAGCTAAATTATCAAATACTATGCTTTAGTACTGGAGTAACTATTGCTGATGGTCAAAAAGATTAAAATTTGAAACAAAATAGAGTATTAAAACAAGTTTGGCTCTTTTAGTAATGATGAGCAAAATAGCCAGGTACAAAAACAACTGCACAAACAACGAATATTATAATGTGACATCTTCACCATACAAATAGAATGAACCAGATCTTGGTCACAGACTTCATTGGTTTTATTTTTTATTTTGGTGTTCCTTGACTGAACAGGAAAATGTTTTAAGAACCTACCTCTTCTTGAGACAAATCTGAATGGATGACATCAACTCTAATATTGTCAAATGCTAGTTCCCCATACAGCTCCTTGGCACGCTCCTTGCTTTGGACAAAGACCAATACTGGTGGATTTAGACTCTTCAAAAAGAAAAAACTACGTCAACAAATGCAACCAACTAAATAATAATATTAGGAATGAGCAAATAAGAGGTGCTGCAATATTATGTTCCTTCCGCAAGTTTAAAAGCTAAATGTGACAATAACAAGTGTTCCGAGCCATTACATATTACGTTCACAATACACTATCTAACACCAAACTGGCATAAGGTGAATGTTAAATTTTAAGTATGCAGCACACAATCAACAACAAACAAGATAAATTAATTATGGGAAACACGAATTACTGATATATTGCAATGAAATTTCTAATTACTTTTCAAAAAGACCTACACTGAACAATGTCAAGTTGTGAGACAAACAACCTATTGAAGCAGAAGAAGAAAAAACTGACTAATAATGCCTTTTATCTAAAGCATTCATCTTAGCATCATACCTCTGCAAAACTTTGCCGAATTGCTAGAAGTTTTCCTTCTTCACTTCCAGTAAAAACCAATTTTTGCTTAATTGTTTCAGAAGCCATATTCCTGATTACCATAAAAGCATTAGATGTCAACTTTTTTAATGACGTGAAGAAAGTCTAAGTCGTGCTTAAAAGCATAATGTTTTATAAATTTTTATATTGAACTTACTTCCTGCCAACGATTACCCGAACAGCATCATGCATGAGTTCTCGAGCTCGATCTTCAACAAAATCAGGTAAAGTAGCACTGAACAGAGAGCGTATTATTGAGGGATTTGAGCATGCTTTGATGATAGAATCAATCTGCTTGAACAATCCAGGCTCAAATAGCTTATCGGATTCATCAAGGACAAGATACTCAACTCTGCAGAAACCAAAAGAGTTGACAGAACAACTATTTAATAGATCATGTCGCATTTCTACTACTGCTACTGACTTTGATGACACAACGTAAGATACAAGATACAACGCATAAATCATTTAAGTAGTTGACTATAAAGTAACTGCCACCAACTGCAGTTGGACCCTGCCATTATAAAGTAAGACCTAATTGAGAGGCAAAGAAACGCTGATTTTTTTTATAGAAATATTCAACAGATATAGGGTTCACCATTCACCTATCTTATCTGAAAGTATGCTCTTTCAAAAATACTTCTGTGCTACTGAACTAACACTTACATTGAGAGTCTGTCTGTTTTCATGTTCAATGGGCTCCAACCGGGTGTTCATATGGAAGCAGCAATTGTATGCTTCTCAATAAATGCTGTTTTAGAATGTGTTTAGACTTAACACAGCCACTATCCAGATCTTAAAGTGAGTGCAACTAGTTATTAGTGTCCAGATGTGCCTACTAGTTTTAGCGGAATCAACATACAAAAAGGAGGTCTATAGATTGTTGATCTACGGTTATGTCCTTCATTATAACATTTCAATCACACTATAGATTGTTGAGATTTAGAAAGAGTTGAAAAAATAGCATGATATAACATTTCAATCACACTTATGGACCAAAATACATGTAATGATTACTTGAATAGTCTTTTTAAGAGTTTAAAGTTTATACTACCTCCGGTCTTTTCTATAAGAGACAAATGGGATACCATAAGTCATCAAAAGTTGATGTATTTGGTTCATATTAAAGACCAAATACATCAACTTCTGTTGACTCATTTGTCTCTAATAAAAAGGACCAAATGGAGTATTATAAAAATAAGGTATTTGAAGTTTAAATCAGTAAGACCCAAATTTTCATCAACAAACCTGCTGAGATCAATCTTTTTCTTTCGGATAGCCAAGCGTAATCGAAGTGGCGTGGATATAAGTATGTCACAAGAAAATTTTGAAAAATCGGCATTTCTTAAAAGATTTTTTGTCATTAACTTGATATGAAACTTCTTCCCCTTGGCAAGCTTTTTGCACTCTCGATATGTTTGAGTAGATAATTCACGGCTATGACAAATGATAACAGCTCGAATGCCACCTTTTGCATGAACCTGTTAACACAATGGGTTTTAGGAGCCCGTCACAGGGGATGTTGTGAGTAAAAAAGACAACTGGACAAAATATAAACAATACCTTGAGCTTCATGAGCATGGGACACACAAATGCAAGGGTTTTTCCAGAGCCGGTTGGGGCACAAGCAAAGCATTCACGACCCTATCCCATAACAGTGAAGGAAAGTATCAGTAAAAACAAATTGTGATAATATCATCTTGCAGAAAATATCAAGTGGGTATGAATCAACCAAGATCAAACAACTATAACTATTTTCTGAAGAACATAATGTCTAATGCAATCCGTACATGTAAGAGTACTGGAATAGCCTGCCGTTGGATTGGTGTTGGTTCTCTGAATCCAAGTTCTCTCAGATTCCGCAACAAATATGATGGACATTTATATCTATAATAAGCAATTCATTAAGATTCTGAAATGTCAATGTCACGTTCTTGTAAATATATATGATCAGAATCAGTAACAACTGAATCCAGAATAATAATATTATCATATAACATAACCTTGTTTTCAATTCATCAAAGCTTTGAAGTGGGGACGGCACATTGTAACCAGAGACATGAATGTTATGATTCTTCCTGAAGATAGCATCACGCTAAAAAGGACCAAAAATGATGGGACAATCAGTGCACAAACTTAAGAACACAAGAGAGTTATGTTTATTGCACAAAACAGAACAGGCCTAAACCTCGAGTTGCTTATTTTGTTCTTTCTTCAGCCGAATGGACTCATCATCATCAGCTTGGATTTCATCGTTTGACTTGGATGCGGAACTTCGGAACACACTGAATCCTTCAACCGCTTCTTTTATTCACTCATAAAAAAGAAGCAAAAGTGAGATAAAGAACAACCAAAACGAGTGATGATGACATAGAATGGTAAAATGAGAGAATGAGAATACCAGAAGAGGTTCTCTTGCGCTTCCTCTTCTTTGCAGACACGGCTTCTTTTGTTTCCTCGCTTTCTTCATCTTCTGCCACACTCTGAATCTTCGCCAAACTGTTATCCGTATCTTTTTTCTTTGTCAAAAAAATAATTTTTATAAGTGTTTCACAACGACTAGGAAATGAAATTGGTAAGAGAATTGCTATATGTTACCAAGTCTTGCTACAAAAAATGCACAAACACATGCAAAATCATCTCTCTCATGTGGACAACTTATTTTATAAATAAATAAATAACTAGAAGACTAAAAAGAATATGTGAAACCCTCCAAAATAGAAATCTGTCTCTTTAGGGACCTGAATCTTTCAAACCATGCTAAGAGATTTTGATTTCTTTGTTCAGGTTTTTTTGTTAACTCTAGTATCTGCTCTATTGGCCATTATATGAATAATGCAGTGTGCAATATCTTCATTTTTGTGAATTGTGATCTTCATTATCTAACCAGAGGACTCCTTCAAAGACTCAAAATTCTAAAAAATAGAGTCTTGGCAGAAAATTCTCGTGTGTCATAAGGTTGCCTTCTCACCATCTATGACTGTATTAAATAACTATTGTTATGTTCTATATCCAGACAAAATATCATGCTGCTTTGATTAAAGTACAAAAGAAAGGGAGGCCCAAGGCAAGATAGTTTACACGGTGAACCACCTATAAAAATGAGACCCTGTGTAGTAGTAATAGGTAGCAGCAGAAACTATAATGTGGGTAAATTTAAACCAGTTGAATGCAATAATGCATGTTAACTGGCCAAGCAAACCAACCTCTACCAAAGCATTCACGAAAAGACAACAAATTGTGCTAAACTTACTCAAATAATATAGTTCGAGTTATTGAAACCAAAAATGCCAATGAACTAGTCTTGTCAACTACATATCACAGAAAACAGTGGTTTGTTGAAATTCAACTATACTATAGTGCTACTATAGCCACTATTCGACAACACTTTAAACTAAATAGCAGATCACATAGCAATAGCTATTTGATAAAATTTCAGTGTTATAGCCGATATTTGACAACACTGCATTGAACAAAGTAACTAGTCCCTAAAGGCTAAAACACGGTTGAGAATGAAACTAATAAAATAATATCACAGGTTTCATGTACAAGAGTCAGCGAGAGAATGGCAAAATATTTGGAATCCAAAAATTGACCAGTTCTGTATATTTAGGTCCAAAAATTGGTTCAACTTTCTTGGATTCAATTTCAGCATTGGTCACTTGAGCATGATATTAGAGAGCGATAACTTAAAATAATCATATGCACAATACATTAATTAATTAATTATGAAATTCACACTCTTATACAACACTGTCACAGACTAATACACCAAAACAAAAGTTTATTGCTTAAGCATCCATAAATAAGTCTTCCGCTTCTGCAAAATCGTGATTCGTGTGTTTCGTATAAAACAACTTGGAAGCATGAAGAAATTGTGAATAGGTAACTAAGAGGAGAAAGAGAGATTGAAATGATACCTGGAACCTGGCAATATCCGCACCGAATTTCTTTCTATCAAAACGAATGCCGGAGAATAAAAACGACGAGTCGTTGGCCATAATTTGAAGTTGCAGCTGCCACCCTTCTTTCACCGGCTGCGGCTGACCTCAGAACTTTCCCTTGCAAGCTTCTCACTTCTAGTCTTCTCCTTATTTTTCTTTCGAAATCCTCCTTTCTGTTGAGAAACACAACCAAAAATATTACAATAACCCAAATTGGTTGGGCCTCACACCACAATTTACTGGACTTGCTTCTTATATTCATCCAAATTCATTCATGCACCTCCTTTTCATTTTTTAACTTTTTATTTTCTTTCAAAAATAACTGTTCGTTTTAAGAAGAAAAAATTCCGAATACATTAGGAAAATTCTTGAAATCTAATTTAGGGGATTAATTGTTTTTTAAATAAAAATAGAATTATCAATTTAAATTTTCGGAGTAGTTTTTTTAGAAATTGAGATCAATATATAAATAAAATTTTCAGTTTTTTTACTGTGTTGTGGAAATTATTTTCCAAAATGCTAATTGTCTTTGAAACTAATCTTTGAAAAATATTAAGGTAAGAGAATCAGGCCGTGATCCACGTGGCATCATCACGGAGTAGGACCTCTGTACAATGGGTCCTGAGTATGTGCACATGAATGTGTGTGATTGCACAAAGTGTTAAGTTTTTAGGGACATTAAAAAAAAAAAATAGAAAGATGTTCGAATTCATAATGTTTTTTTAGGAGATTTATATAAATAAATAGATTTTATAACTACTTTTATTGTAATTTTATTATAGTTTTGATTTAATTTAAATTTTTCAATGTTCATTTATGATATTTATTTATTTATATATATATATATATATCATCAATAAAAAAAACAGTAATTAAACATTACAACAAAGTGAAAATTTACATTCACATCCTCTTGTTTTTTCCAATTTTTTTTGTTTCCTTTCACTAGATAGGGTTGATTAAAAGTTATTTTTGACATAAAATCATTCATTCTCTCTTTTTTTTTTATTTAAACAAGTTATTTTATAATATATGTTGTTTTTATCGTCATTTTAGTGCAGCATGTTAATTT
>JBBPBR010000006.1:55782554-55802554 GCA_037974775.1 Cicer pinnatifidum
TTTATTGAAATTACAAATTTTAGGTTTTATATTATTTGTAGATGGAGTGGAGGAGGAGGATAATAAAAAGATAAAAGTTGAAGATTAAACTTGAACGAAAATTAGTTTAAATTTAAATGATCATACATATATTTTTTTAAAACTTAAATGATTAATATAAAAATAATTTAATTATATAATTTTTGATATTTTAATATTATAACGCTCAATTAATATCTTTATTAAAAAAATAACGAAAAATAACATTACAATAACACGACAATAACATGACAATAACATAAAAATTGACGTTATAAATAAAATACTACTTACATAATCTAATAAAAAAAAACATATATAGAAACTGTATCAAACAAAAAAGGTTAAAAATAAATTTTAGAGAAGAAAAAAGTAATATGCAAGTGACATCTTTAAATAACAACATGCCTCGTGAGAGGGTGGATTAAGGTGTATGACGCCAATTCAAAGTAATTTAATGGATGCATTATAAAATTTAAACTATAACTAAAACAATTAGATTTTTATTTTACTCCAAATTAACACATTCTTTTATGTTAACCCTCAAAGGTGTGTGTCATTCAAAGTAGATAAAAGTGAGCAAAATCCATCATAAACTTTATTTTGTCTTTTCTATGTTTATAAAAATTTAGAGGAAAGAGCAAAAAATAACAGAATACATTTAAAAAAATTTAAAAATATTTTCTCCTAAACTAAGTACACATTTAATTAAAATCCATCTCATTTTCTCATCTATTTTTTAATCAACCAATTTTTCCTCCTCTACCATTCCATCCGTTCTTCCCCTTCCTGAAACTAAATTGACCTATGATATTTATAGACTTAAAAGACCAAAAAAGATATGATAATTTGTTTTGAAAAATACCGACAAATGTCTTAATTTTTTTAATGCAAAATTTCTAATTTTAATTTTACCTAAAAATACTTTTTAGCGTACTAATTTCTTTTGTATAAAAGACTGATGAAATTTTAATGCACATATAAAGGAGATAGGAGAAGACCGACGCGCGTAACAATCTTTCATTGTTTCCACCGACATCTCTCCATATTCATTCTTTCGTTCAATCAAATCTAATCTAATCCAATCTAATCCAATCCAATCCAATCCAATCCAATCAATGGCAGATAATAAGAAGCTTAATCACGAGGAGGAGGAGGAGGCTAATCCTCTTCTCCACCAACAACACCAATCCAAACATGAACCAAGGCACCAAGACCTTCATTTCGGATGGACCGCCGATGGGCTTCCACTGCCCCATGGAAGCGTCATGGGCCAGCCCATTCCCCGTTCACCTTGGAGTTCCAGTGTCTGCGCTTGTCTCGGCCTAACCGATCACTTTTGCAGCAGCGATCTTGAAGTTTGTAAGTCTCTCTTTCATTCCATTTCCGATATTTTTCACCAAAAATCTCATTGTTCGTTCAATTTCTTTAATCAGGCTACTCTATTTTATTTTGTTTATATTGATAATTGAATTATTCTGTTACTTGATTTTGGCGTCCTTTAAAATTGGGGGTTGTCAGGAGAATTTTAGGGTTCAATTTTTCATATAGAACAGCACGTCCCTTTTCTAGGACAATAATTCAAAAATTATGTATTTCAGTTAATTCAGCTGGAAAAAGGTCAGCTATGAGTTGTTTGTTAAGTTGAATCCTTTGGATCCTAAGCCTAAACCAAACGATTTTATTATATCAAAATTACCTTGGTTGTTTTTGTATTTTATCGGGGAAATTGATAAAAGAAAATAAAACAGGTGCTGTTGTTGTTATGAAGCAAAAGTGATCGTGGATGTTGAAGCTCTCGCTTCATTTGACATGTTTTCCATGTTGATCTCTAAAACATTTGTCCATTTTTCATATGATTGAACTTGTTACATGCTAGGTCTTCTTGGTAGTGTGGCTCCTTGTGTGCTGTATGGAAGCAATGTTGAGAGACTTGGAGATACTTCGGGGACATTTGCCAATCATTGTTTGCATTATTCTGGCCTGTATGTAATTGGCAATTCCTGCTGTGGTTGGAATTGTCTTGCGCCGTGGTTTTCATATCATAACCGCACTGCAATTCGTCGTAGGTTCAATTTAGAGGTTAGTTACCATTTAATTATTTGCCTCTTATTATGTAGTGATAATATGTCATGAAACTTTCTATTGTGATTTGTGAGGGGGAGTGTGAGGAAGAATTGTAAAAGACTAGAAACCCCAAGTGGGCAAGGTATTGGCCATGATTGTCAATAACTAACTGTCATAGAAAACCACGGGGTAAATTGGGGGAAACTCTGTTGTAACTTGTAAGCTACCAGGAAATGTAAAATGAGATAAGAGTAGAGAGGACAGGTAAATAAGCAGCAACCTAAGACAGGAGAGGTCAAGGCCTTTAGAATGCCCTATGCTACTATACATTTTTTCCTTCAGCTCATTCTTCTAATCCATCTATGTGGCTGCTGCTATCACACCGATATCAATTGCTGTAGCGAAATATTACAGTACATGCACTTTTGGTATGTGATCTGGTCCGGTTCCTATCAAAATGTTTTATATGTAGTAATATGACATGCATAGCCCCAAGAGAATGTTGTTTTGTTGACTTCATTTTAATTGATCAAACTGAGTACTTTAAACCTCTTCATATATTATGGACAGTAGTAGCTGACACGCTGTACACCTCAATGAGACACAATACAACATGCAAATTAGGTCTTTTACTCTCTTAAGTTGGAACATTTGACTTTCCCATCTTTTTAAAATATAAAAATTCAATCTTTCCATACAACTAAATGCTTACTCTGCATTACTTTTACACAATGATAATCAATTCTTGTATTATTTATTATGTTATGAGAAAGATAATCAATTCTTGTATGAACTATTTGTGGCCCTTGGAAATCAGGGAAGTTGTGAGGCACTCAATAGATCATGTGGGTGCTGCGGAAGCTTTTTGGAAGACGAGGTGCAGCGTGAACAGTGTGAGTCGGTATGTGATTTAGCAACTCATGTCTTTTGTCATGTATGTGCTCTTTGTCAAGAAGGTCGTGAGCTCCGCCGTAGAGTGCCTCATCCTGGCTTCAATGCGCAACCAGTATTGGTTATGATTCCCCCAGAAGAGCAGAACATGGGTCGTGTGGCTTGAAAAAAATTCTTCCTCTTGGAAGGGAGATATTCTTGTGTATGATATTGTTGCCTCTTTTTGATTTGTCGCTGTGAAACCATGTTTCGCCCCCTTCTTTTTCTCCGGATTCTGCTGACAAGAGTATCATGGTTCTTTGAATTTGGTATAGATAATAACATAAAACATCTTTATATTTGCTGTTTGTTTCCTCACTGTTCTGCATTATATAAATATATACAGTATTTTGTGTTTTTCGTGGACTATGCGTAATTATTTAGTTCATTGAACTGAATGAATCAATGATTTATTGAGGGCATGGTTCCTAGATATGGTTATGGTTTATTGTGTTTCACTTATTGTACATATATACTCCCTTCCTCCAGTTTTGAATTTAAGAAAAGTAGTTAATACTATTTAATCTTTTTATATAACAAAAGGCTAAATATATCATTACTTCAAAATTCATTTTTAGTCTCTAAATATTTTCTGGCCACAATTTTAGTCTTTATAAAATGAAAATAATTGGAGGCTATATTGAAATGTTATCAAACTTTATATATGCGCTTTATGTATTATGTTAGAAGTTATATAAAATTTGAGTTGAAAATTTGATTTCTAAACTTAAAGTACTTTTATTTTGATTTTTTTAAAAATTTATATTTAATTAATATGTTTTTTGTCACAAATTTATTATGTTTGCAAAAACCCATTTAATACAAGGTAACATCGGTTTTTTTTGTTGTTGGTAGTATTCCACTTTCTAAGATATAACTAGTAAAAGAAAATGTCTTAGATATAATTAAATTAGATAGAACAAAGGTAAATGTTAGATACTCTTTTTGCCTTACAATAAAAGTGATTCGTTTGCACAATAATGTCTCCAAATAAATAATTTTTAAAATTATTTTTTTTTCAATTATATTTTTTAATTAATATTTGTATTATTTAAATTCCTTCTATAGAAATATTACTATTTTCTTAATGGGTCAAATGATCTAATAAACCACTCTGTGAATTAGAAATCTTTTATAAAAAATTTCAACAAATATCTCACTCGTATGTGGTGCATGAAGCTGGTACTTAAACAAATTGTTAATACACAAGTTTTCAAAAAAAATTAATTTTTTAAGACTTATTCCTTCTAGTCTCGATTATAAACAAAAAAAGTGTACGCATTTGTTGACTTCAAATGTAAATAAAAGTCATTCGATCAATCCATATTCAATGATATTATTCAAAAAATATTCTTGTATTTGATTCTTTAATGTTGTTGAAGATGATTATGACTATAATAATTAGAAGTAAGTTTGAATTACTTATATGAAATCAAGAAATTAATTGTATTTAGCTATTATCCTTAACAAATATGAAAATAAGTACATTTGCTTCTAATTGAGTTCAGATGAAGTATTAAACTACTCCAAAACTGTCTCTTAATGTGTTAACAATATAAAATATAATTTTGTTATGTTTTACGCATATTAAAAACATGACAAAGTTGGACACAGAATAAAAGTGATATATTTTAGTCTTGTTTAAAAATAGATCTGGTTCTCTAATGTGTTTGTTAAATCCAAACATGAAGATGAAGGCATTTGCAATGTCACGACTTTGTCTAATTGCCTGCTTGGAACTACATCCAAAACGCTACCCAACATGCTATGACAGAGAAGCCTGAAAATATAGCTTCACAAAATTCACTTTGATCGAGTATTGGGACATTAGAATTGTGAGCCAATCGCAAATGCAAACAAAAATTTAGAGCCATTGATGCTTCTATTTTGCAACCTAAAACACTTAAACTTGCCGCACTAGCTTTAAATAAGCACGATGCACTTAGATAGTTGAAAAGAGAAGTGAAGAAATCGAGCAAAAGTATCGTTATCCTTTTTATAAAGATTGATCAAGGAACAATACTGTTATTTTTGTGTTCCCCTCTTTTCACCCATTTAGAGAGAACGCGAACCAAGTCTTTCAGGGGAAGTAGTAGGGGATATTTCCCTCATAAGTCATATGCTCTCTACTCCTTCATATTTCCCTTCATGTTTGTTCGTCATCCAAACATAATCCAACAGTTAGGGAGCAAAATGATGATTTAAACCACAAAATATATTGCTCAAGAACCGATTAATATTAAGATTTCTGTCATTAACATACATGAAAATTAACTAAGAACACCACATAGCAGAAAATTTGTTTTAGGGTGAGCACGAGGTAATCCATATTCTACAGAACATTTGAGTACAGAGTCTCTATTCTCCGGGTGCAGAGACACCTTGCCTGAGTCTCTCCTTTTTCATCTTCTTTTTTGAGATTGGCTTCTTTTTTCTAGGAGGAATGGTCTTCTGTGCATACATGTAGAGAGCATAATTTCCAATGAGGAATGTCAAAAGCAACCCACCAACAACCAGCAGAACTATTAAGCCTGGGCTGAACCCTTGTGATCCAGCATTCTTAACATTTCCCCAAGAGCAAAAAAAGAAAAGAGTTAAAGGTCATATCAGAGTGACTAAGCAAAAATAAACAGTAAAAATTAAAACTATTTTAAAAGGAAGTAAGACATGTAATTCACCACCATTGATAACCAACTGCAAATAACATGAAGCACGGAGCAATTAAAGAATGACTACAAGGTGCAGCTTCTTATGATCTAAACAAAACTATTGCCCACAAGATGCGGAGAAAGGCAATTAAAATTTCCAAGAAATAAAAGAAAATAGATCAGGTTTTTCCCATGACAGAGAAATTTGTTACTGTCTTGTATGGAGGAGAATGCATTTTTGAAAGGCATTTGAAGAGTAAGAAGCAAATAGTTTTCACCCATTCATTTTAAGAAGTCTTACCCCATGACTATATAAAGGGGTCTTGCAGAGAGGCATATCAATTGAAACAAAATGAGTGAATCCAGTCAATCCACTAGCAAGTGTGAGAGATCACTTGTGTAGTGAATGTCTTTGAGTGAGTGAATATCATTTTGTGGTAATACCCTAGTTTGTAAGATGATGATACACAAATTGAGTGAAATTTTAAGTTTCCACGACACTTGTATTGTTATTTTGTGGTACCATTGTGGACGCAGGAAAAAGGGGAATGAATCACATAAATTATGTGTTTTTTTATTATTTCTGTTGTAGAGTGTCTTATATGTGTTCTCATTTTCAATCGTTAGTTTTTTACAATTTTCCCCAACACAACAATTAAATGATAGGCACTTTTAGTTCTAAAAATTGATTACAACACATACTATTGGAATCATTTAGTTCAGAAATGATTTTTTAGCATCTAATGAAAAAACAACAACAACCAAGCCTTATGCCGCTCCTATCAAACAACACCATAATTATTCATTGATGTCAGTGGAGTCAAATAGCCGCTATTAAGTGCTACAGCACCATAACCATAATGTAGTGGAATTTGAAGAAACCACTATTTTCCATTATTTGCAATTGACAACACTTACAGATATGCAATAAACAACCCCTAACTATTCCCTCCGCATTATTGATTTAAACTAAAATCTAAATAACAAGCATCATCAACATAAAAAGGCAGATATTGCTAAATTGTTAAATCTGAATGTGAACTTTTACCTAACTTAAACACTCAATGAATCAACTGAATTAAAATAGCAACGAGTTTGACGTGATTAAAAAAACAGTAAGCAAATTTAGTTAAAAAATGAAGAAAAATCGTGATTGATTTCAGCTATCGAAGATGCAAACGGCGCAGAACATGGCAGAGTGACATGCAAGGGTGAATCCATGAATTTAAGATCTAGATAAATAATGAATTGATAAAGATGATGAGATTGAGATCTAAGAAGAGAAGAGAAGAGAAGAGTACCACGCGATCGAATGAAGGAGGAACTTTATCGGCGAACTCAAAGTCATCGGCCATGGCTGGGCTGACGCTGAGAAACTGTGATGGTGCCAAATAGTAAATACACACAATTGTTGCTGCTGCTTTTATTTTTATTTTAATAAGATAAAAATTGTTGCTGACATGTACAAAAATACGATTGTTTGCTCACACAATTTTATGCTATTGGGCAACTTCATTTCGATGACGCGAAAATAAAATACAGGTCAGCTTTTTCTATTAAGATTTCAGCTGTATACGTGTAAATTAAAGATGTATCGGTATCGGTACGTTTATTTATTCTTTAAATCTATGGATAAATAATTTATTATTTAATCAAAATCATTTAATAGTTTTAAAAATTTATAATAGCTAAGTAACATTTATTGAAAAAGTTAACAAATAACATTTAAAAATTTATGAATTTGTATTACTATAATAATAAATGTTAAATTTCTTTTAAAAAAATATAAAAATTAGTATATAATTTATTAAATTTTGCACAGTGTTATAAAATTTATTCAAAAATTTATAATTTATTAAAAACTAAAAAATATATAAATGTTAACATCCAAACAAGCTCATACAAAAGTAAAAAATTGATCCCCACCAGACTCTGTTCATAAAAAAAAAAAAAATATAAAATTGATCTATAGAAAGTAAATAATGAAAATTACTGAGCTCGTATTTCAATTTCGAGGAAGATAATCAATTATTGTACAGTTTCAAGTAATGGCATTTTGGATTGATGACATTTCGGCTCAAATATTTACTGAGTCAATCTGAAAACACCTCTAATCAATTAGAGTACTCAAGTGCAGTGTGAGTGCAATTCATGGAACTGGCTGAGTAGTATTTGGGTTTGAGAATTATGCAGATGTAACACCCCCATATTTTCATATATATTATATATATATATATATATATATATATATATATATATCTTTTAGTAATTTTTGTAATTTATTATTTAATTAATAATTTATTTTATATGTAAAGAAAATAAATTAAAATTTATCACTCTCTATTTTACCTGAATAATTATAACTTTTATTTTTATTTAATTATTTTGACGTGACAATTACATGAGAATGAGAATGATTTATGATGTGATTATCTTCTAAATAGACTATTCTGTATCTTCTTATTTAATTAATTTTGATAATCATGAAATTGATGTTTTAGATATGTTTGTTTTATTTTGTTATGTGTGAGTGGTATTTTTGTGTTGCTTGATTTATTTTAGTTGATAAAATATTAGTTGAATTATTAAATTAAATTGGAATTTATAAAATTTATATGGTTTGTTAATTTTATTTACGACCAAATAAGTACTCATTTTAGAGATAATAGAGTTAGTGAAAATCCTTAATTTTATTTGTATATTTTATTTAATTAATTTAGTGTGACAATAATAAAGTAATTGTTCCTTTAATTTTAATTATTTGATGAAGTACATTTATATTAATTAATTAATTAGCTGTTGGGGTTTTGTTAGTAATTAATTAAAACTAATAGGAGTATTTTTTAAAGTGAACAATGACCAAGTCAATTTTGATCAAAAATTTAATCGTTCACACTATATTTTATTTTAATAGCATTTAATCATAGAACCATGTGTTTTTTAATTCACATCCACTCAAATGTGTAACAAGAGTAAGTACATGAATGTCAATTAATTCATAACGATTGGTCATTGAATGATATTATTTCAATTGAATACCTTTTTGATGTGTGCAATTAATTTAAATGAAAAAAATTATTCTCTTTCTTTAATCAGCTTCATTCTCCATTGCCAACATTATTTTTTGTTTATCTCAAATATTTTTTAAGTCTCTCAAACAACCACTCACATATTACCTCTCTTTTTGTGGAAGCTCTAAGCTTTTGTTCCTGCATCTTTATGAGGTTTTTCGCGGTATATATAGTGTTGCGTGGAAGGAAAGCGTCTAAGGTAAGGGCTTTTCCCCATGCAGAGTTAGGCTAGATATTAAATTAGCAGTTCGTAGGATATTGATATGATGTCTGGATGTCTTAAAAGAAAAAGGTTGATTTTATTTTTATCATAAAGAAATTAACTATAATGTTTTGATTGTCTCTTTTGAGTAATGCATCTATCTTGATGAACTTAATTATAGAGTTATATTTTATTATTATTCCTTGATAAATATGTTTGTAGTGAAAATGTTTAGTGTTTTACGTGTTTGGAGTATATAATTATGGAGTTATAATTTTTATAATGATGTAATTAGTAATATGTTTATTATGATGTATTTGATTTTATTTGTTGACCTTTGAGTATTTTAAATTCAAAATTTGACTTTTATGAACAATATATGTGTCTTGAGGAAATTGATGAGAATTTTATATTTTTTTAAATTTAATAATATGATAAAATTGATTATTGTATGCATTAATGAATAGTCTATTTTTAGAATGTTGAAAACTTTATAGTGAAAGGAACGAAATTTATGTTGCTATTGTATTCTTGGTGATATGAGTCTTAATGGTTATCAATAACATGTAGTCAAATCGAATCTTAAGAATTATTAAAATGAAAATGGTGATTTTGAGATATTTGTTCACGTGCATATTTGATGTGTTGAAGTTATTGAGTTATAACTATGAACATCCATGAGAATATAAATTTAATGTCTTATGTGATTCAAAAAAAAAAGTTCAATCTAAAATATCTTGTCTTTGTGGTTGCCTAAGTGGCTGGTAATCTGTGTTTTAAATGTAATTATCTTTGTGGTTGCCTAGGTGGCTGATGATTTGTGTTTTAAATATTTGTTGTCTTTGTGGTTGCCTAAGTGGCTGGTGAATTGTGTTTAAATTATTGTTATCTTTGTGGATTGCCTAAGTGGCTGATGAGGTGTGTGAATATTTAAGTGGGTGGTGACTTGTACATTTTGAGCATCATTATCATTTTATGACATATCATATGCATCTTTGTGGACGCCTGTGTGGCTGGTTTAATTTTCTCCATTGGTATGGGTGACTTCTGTGTGGACGCCTATGTGGACGCCTATGTGGCAGGTTATATCCGGATCATATATGTTTATGAGCATGCATAACTTATATACATTTTAGTGTTATTTTTATTTTGATTTAACTATTTGTTATACGGTTGTTACTTATTTAGATACATTTTATGACTTTTGATATATCTTTGAGAACTATTAGATAATCAATTTATTTAAATCTTTTATTACAAAAGGATTTTATATTCATATTTTATGATTGTTATTTTATTATTTGGTTTAATTTTATTGTGGGATGAACTGACCCCTTACACCAACATTTAGGTACTAATGATCTCAAAGAGTTGAGTTGCATGAATGATGTTTGGTTGGTGCACGCGCGTGGGAAAATGGGACTTTTATTTAAAAATAATGTTTTATATTACTAAAAGTTTTATAGTACATTGTAAAGTTATTTATTCGTCATTATTAACTTTTGATAAAAATGTGGAAGTGAGATTTTATTCCTATTGAATGTCCTTAATTTCAGTCAACATTGTTTCTTTTGAAATTCATTTAAAGAGAATTTAATTTATTTTGGAGCATAAATAAATATTGATCTAACAATTGGAATATTAATTTTGCAAATAAATAAATGAATAATATTTTATCAAATTGCATTATCTTCTTCTAAAAAAAAAATATATATTAAGTCATTTTCTGACGCATCTTCAAATTTTCACATGATCAATTATGCATAAAAATAAAAAAATTATTGTTGTTTCTAAAGGAAAATAAATATTTTTAAGTAATATTTGAATAAAAATTTGGGGCGTTACAGCAGGTATATGATATGTCAGTATGTTTTGCAGATACCAAAGGTTAAGTTTATGAAGAGGTGGAGGATGTGTGAGGTGTTTTATGCTGCCAATAGGAGCATATGGATCTCCTATGAGGATATTTTTATTCCAATATAATAGTAGTTCCGTGTTAGGGTGGATTTCAAATCACAATTTATGAAACACTTATACAAACACAAATACTAGACACGACCCACTTAACTTGGGTGGCAAGGAGTATAAAATTTGGGTTGTGTATGGCTGATGGTGGCAAAGAGTTCGAGTTCAGTAGTATGGCAGGTTATGTGCATTGGAGGAATGAGTCCTTTAAAGGGTGTTATGGAAGGATTGATAAGCCTCTGAAGAAGTACAAGCTGATAGCAGAACAGAAGTCACAATCTGTGAGTAACAGGGAAAATAACAGTATCTCAGTTAATGAAAGCGGTGGATAAATGCTGCCAATGGGTGAAGGCAGGGCTTCAAATCAACTCAAAGCCAAATATATGAACTGAAAACGGTATGAAGATAACATCAAGCACACATTTTGGCGTCGATAAGGCAAAGTAATAAAGCAATGCATTTTGCATGGAGACAGAGGAAACTGTCATGGGTTTGATGATACTATCAATAGAATGGTAGGCATCAGTATTGTCTAATCGAATTTGAGAGAAGATGTGGATGTGTTGAGCTACCTGAGGAGGATATCATGTTAGAGCACAAAGATTTTCAGCTTAATTAACTATACTAACAAGCACATAATATATCATCGCTATTTTTACAGAAGGATATATAAAAAATTAGATTTTATTAAAATTGAAAATAAGCTATTGTAAGAAAGGGGTCCAAGAAAAATGATTAATTAAACCACCAAATACATTGCTAAAGTACTAAATAACGTGGCTATGCTTTCTGTCGGTAACACACATGAACATGAAATTAACTTAAGACAACACAGAACGAGATTTCTTTTACAAAAGTACAAGTAATCCATATTCCATAAAACATTTGAGTACAAAGTCTCTACTCTCCAGGTGCAGAGACGCCTTGTCTGAGTCTCTCCTTTTTCATCTTCTTTTTTGAGATTGGCTTCTTTTTTCTAGGAGCAATGGTCTTCTGTGCATACATGTAGAGCACATAATTTCCAATGAGGAATGTCAAAAGCAACCCACCAACAACTAGCAGAACTATTAAACCTGGGTTGAACCCTTGTGATCCAGCATTCTAAACATTTTCCCAAGATCAACAAAAAAAAAGCACTTACATAAGGTCATATTAGAAGCAATATTTTAAAAGGAAAATTGAGATGTAATTAACCACCACTCACAATCATCCATAAATACAAATAACATATGAATTGCAGAGCAAATAAAGAATGACTACAAGGTACAAGTGCAACTTCTTTTAATCTTCTTAAAAGTAATGCTCATAAAATGTGGTAAAAAAACAATTAGAAATAAAAAATAAATTGGTTTCTCCCATGATATTCAAAGTAGAAAATACTCAGATTTGTAGGATGATACACAATAGAGAAAACTTGTATTCTTATTTTGAGATAACAAATATTTTTAAAGTATTTTGCAATCACAGCAAAAGGGACTGAATCACAAATCACGATTCTTTCATTATTTTCTTTGTACTGTGTCTTGTGTGTGTTCCCTATGTACAACTTTCCCCAACACAATGAATCTTATGCATCCGAAAGAGTTCATTAATATGCATAATCTCATTTCAATGAGAGTATAGACCCAAAAAAATATCTAAACCGTAACTTTTCAACGAATGAACAAAACATTAAAGCCATTCCACAGCATTATCATCATCGTCATCTAAAATCTAAATCATGGATTAGCATCAACATTGAATAAATATGAAGTTTTAACCTAGAAAGCAATGGAATAAACCTTAAAGTATCTAATAAATAAAAACTGGCACATAAGATAACAAAATTGTTAAACCAAAACTCTAGCTGGAAAACAAAAGAAATCCTAAATTAATTTATAATGGATCTAGAATTATTATGCAAATTCAATAATGATAGAAATATCAAAGACGAAAACGCATAGAATACGCGAAGGGGGAATGACTTAAAGATCTAAAGAAATAATGAAGAATGTGGAAGAAGGAAGATCAGATCTAAGAAGAGAAGAGTACCTTGCGATCGAACGAAGGAGGAACTTTATCGGCCATGGTTGACGCTGGTTGTACCAGAGACAAAATAAAACAACAAACGGAAACTTGGATTGAATCCGAGGTTTGAAAAAGGTTACACAAAAATGAGATCGATATATGCACCAATAATCACTTCTTAAACAAAATAAATTCAACTCTTAAAAAAAAAAGACGAAATAAATTAAAATATCAACTAAAATAAATAATTTATCTATATATTTTATTTTGACCGGATATATCTATACTTTTTTGGGATATTAGTACCTAATGTAGTTTTGTTATTTTATTATTTTTTTCCATTAAAGATTATTAAAGATTATCTACAGCTGAGTAATTTTTACGATTTTAATCATTAATTTTTTTCTTAAATATATTAGAGTTATTAAAATTACCAACCAGAGAGTTAATAAATCCATTTTCAATGTTTACATTGCCTCGGTCAAATCTGACCAAACAAAAGTAAAAAATGACCACTTAAATTTGTTAATTAAGATGAATTTAACAATATAATAATATTAAATTAAATATATTACATGTTTTGGATTTTGACTTCAGTCAGAAAACATGACCCAAACGCTACGTGGGTCCTAGGCCTAGTGTCTCGTGAATCCTCATGATTGATGTACATGATATTAGCGTGCATCTCGGGTGTAGTCGAACATGTCTTATTTCTGCTTCATCATCGTATGATTGTCATCAAACGACCATCTGCAATTCTCATTGAGTATTGCATAACTGTCCAATGGATTCTTATCATACCGTATCAAGAAGTTTCCTTATAAATATTCATCACCTTCTGGTTCAACTGGGCTAAGAATAACATACACAACTCACAAACTCATTTTCCTCTCAATCTCTCCAATTTTTAGTGACGGAGACTTCTGAATGTATACTCCATTGAGAGTTACTCGTTGTAAACTTGTAATCCAACGTTAGCGATCATCGAAGTTTTGCTTCCAATCACTACATATTGATATTAACATCTTCATCTTTTTGTTTTTTGTTACAACATCTTAACTGTCTACTTTTCTAGATAAAATTATTTTTAAAAAATTATGCATTTATTTCAAAAGATTAAGTTCTTTGATTGGTAAAAAATATATAAATTATAAATAAAATAGTACTTATTAGTTAGTAATATAAATGAAAAAGGTAAAATTAAAAGAAAAAAATAGCTACACCAAAATTTTATATTCGTTGACGAAGTATCAGAGGAATTGAGAAATATTTTACATAAAAATAAGTTATATATCTTATTCTTAAAGTAAATGTAACGGTTTGATTTAATATATCTGTAACGAAACTTTTGTCCTTACACGAAATAATGTTATTTTAGAATACTATTATTTTTATTTTAAGTCCCATAAAACTTTCTAGTTTCGAGACCCACTAAGATCCACCCACCACTTATTCATTCACACATTTTCTATATGTTGAATAGACTCACACAATTTAAATTCTTCCTTATATTTAGTATTTTGAGTTGTCAATTTGATTCATTTTCCTTCTTTCAAGTTCAACACCTAAGTTTTGTCATATGAGTGGCCATGTGATGCTAATCATATGAAGATGATTTGATATAAATACTTCTTTATATTCAATATTTTGAGTTATCGATTTAATTCATGTTCCTTCTTTCAAGAACAACAACTAAGTTTTATCATATTGGTGATCATGTAATATTAATCATAATGACATGATTTAATAAAAATACTTCTTTATATTTAGTATTTTGAGTTATCATTTAATTCATTTTCCTTCTTTCAAGAACAACACCTAAGTTTTGCCATACAATTTATATTTAATTTTAGGTGCAGTTGAGTTTATTTCAAAAGTCATAATTAGCTAACATATAGGTTGCTGAGAATGAAACAAACTCAAATTTTTTAAAGATTATAATTTATATACTAACATAAAAAAATTACAATATTAATTAATTAAAATCGTCAAATCATTAATAATATTTGAATTTTATTACAACTATTATAAAAGTCACATATGTAATTAATCATGATTTATCGATGATGTGAAATTTCGTATAATATTAGTGTACGAAAATTAAATTCTTTTAATGTTTTGAATTTAAATATTGTAAAAGAAAAAGACTTTATTAAAAGTGACAAATTATATTTTTCAACATAGATTAATTATCAATGATTTGAAGCACATAAATATATACCTCTAGTAACAAAAAAAAATAACAACAACATAAATATTCGTTCATGCAAAGTGTAGACAAAGGGAATAGAAATGAGAGAGGAATCATGGATAGTAGTAGCTGCAAAATCGTTGTAATAATGAGAACAAAGAATTAAGCGAAACATATTACAAGAAGAATAACAATTTATCGGGTGTTATATGGTGGGAAAAAACAATGGAACAGTTTGATGTGGCTCTCCATTGTTGAAACCCCACTTGTCACTTGTCAGCTTCAACGTCATATACTAGCTTGGTCCCTCTTCACTTCTCTCTGCTTATCTTCTTGCTGCCTTATCCACCTAATTCTATTCCTCACAACAACCAAATTCTTGCGGTTATAATTTAAGTTAACACAAGATTTTCTTTGTCTCATTTAAAATATGCACATTTCATATACTCTCAATTACTTTAATAAATATTTTAATGATATTATAGAATAATAAATAATTTAGTACAAACAAATATTTTAAATATGACATATAATATGAGACTTTTTATACAAAAACACAAATTGATCAAGTAACACTCCGCACTTGATTCCAATAAGAACCTTCCAAACCCCCCTTTCCTTTTTTATAGTGTAGGAGACAAAAAAGAATAAAAAGGGGAGAGTGAAATTTACATATACATGCTTATTGCTGATTTGAACCACCTCTCATTTAAACTTTTATAAGCATATAATATATTTTGGCTGTCACTAACTACAATTATTGGTTATTGGTTGGCCATAACTCATTCTTGTTGAATTTCTGAAGCCACAATTTTAGCCCAAAACCGAATATGTTTCTTCATATTGGAAGCAGAACAAGACTTAGGAAGTTTCATATTTAATAATGGTGAATCAGGTCTCTTTATAAGCCATGCCTCTGATAAATAAGGTCTCATGATATCTCTCTTTTCTTCACAAACTTTAATTATTTCATCATTTTCTTTTGTAGAAGCCATTATTTGTGACTGTGAGTAATGTTGTTTATTTTGGAGTAAACAAAATCTCTGCAAGCCAGGGACAACACTAATCATTTTTTGATTAATGCATTCTTTATTGAATGTGAAACCAAGATCCATAAAACCTTTCACTTCATCAAGTTCAAGTTCTCCTAGTGTCCTGCAGCTCATAGACTTCTCGAGTTTAGCATGTTTCCTCGATTTTCGGCGACCGTTTCGAGTTGTTGGTGATGATGAACATGATGAATGTGAACCAATTCTGTTGCCAAATAGACTCATTTTTTCCAATATTTCCTTGATTTCTTCCTTGTTGTCAGTTGAATCGTCCTAATGATTGTGGCAGTAAAATAAAAAATTAAACATAAGAAGGAAACAAAATCATGATTCTAGACTCATTGTTTACAATAAAATTAGTAACAAAGCATTTTGTAGTACTAAATTGTGAAGCACGCATATTGACACGGACATACACCAACAAATGACACATTGACACCGACAATAATTTGAGAAAATGAATTGATTGAATATAATTAAGGTGTTAGTATCGTGCCAGTGGTACTAAGTGTTTTTTGAATTATAAACCTGATGATGTAAAGAGATTGATTCCGATGAGACTTGTTTCTGTGGAGAAAGTGATTCATCTGTTGAAGTTTCTTCATCTAATAGTGGTGGCAAAGAAAGAATAGATGACGAGCAAGATGAAGAAGAAGAATATTCTGAAATTGAAATTGAAACATGTTTTTCTTGAACTAGTTTTCCAACAAGTTGTGTTGTTGGTTTTGAGAAAATAATGATTTGGTGATACCAAAGTTGATCCATTTCCTCTACAATGCTTAAAAAATATTTGTCTGCCATTTTTTATTTGAGAGAGAGAGATTTTGTGTATGCAAAAAATGAACACTTAGTGGTTCAATAGAATAGAGTAGTGTGGCTTGTTGGTAGATGTGGTTGTGGTGATGAAAAGAATGAGAAGTGAATGAAGGCAAGTGAACATGGAGAAGTGTATGTGGGGCACTAAGGTTGTGGTTACTATGGACATGGGACATGAACTCTAAATTCCACATCTTCTATTACTAGAATGACTATTTTGTCCATGTTTTTGATATAGAATATGATGCTCTTTCTCTATGTATGTCAAATCATATGCTAGAACAATTAGTTCCACAAGTTCGTACGAATCAGATTTGGTGCATTAACTGTATTATATAATTTTCAGTATTTATGGTTTGATCTAAATTAATGGTAGAGATTGTTTAAAATTAATTATGTTATTTTCTAATTTGAGCTGTTTGATATTAAATTTATGATTAAGATAGTTTAGTCCGTCTAAATGCATGTTTCTCTTACACTAGCGAATCCTGGTCACAAAGTTAAGTGATTGTATCACAATTGAAGAGTGAAAAATAAGAAAAGGACCTCAAATAAATCATTTCACATATGTTAAGTGCAAAAGTTTCTTTAAGTTTGTAAAGAGAGAAAATGTATGTAAATATGAATTAGGCTTTATGTGAATGTGAAAGGACCCAAATATGAAGTAGGGCATCTAACATTACAGTTGTCAAACAGACAAAATATGATTTTGCAAGCTGGTTAAATTCTCATTTAAAGTAAGGATGGGGTGTATCAATTGAACAACAAGGGTACATTTAAATGCATGATTGGCTTCACTCCTAAGACACCATTTGTTGGTTTTGGGATTAGTCAAATAATAATGACAAAAGTAATGGGAAATTTTACGTTGTACCTCCACTCATATATCTATATACAATATTTTTTAAATGTTAATTTTATCTTTGAATTTTTTTTATTATTTTACAAACTCAAACTCTTTTTTATACCACTTAAAGATTTGTCAACTAAACAATTCAAATTTTTTCGGTACAAAAAGTTGAAATAAAAAACTTTTTAAAACGTTTTTCTTTTATATAGAAGATTAAAAAAAAATGTATATCTGAAATCTTTTAAAAAAAAATCGAAATATTGAAAATGTAAACTACAGGAAAAAATTTCGCAAGTTTTCCGATAAATTCTTTGTACCACACACTTGATTTTTTTCTATATAATTATTTTATTTATTTATAAATTTTTTAACAAATATGGATAAATTGCTATTATTATGTGATAAACATGTGCCGATATTGACAATATTTTTGACACATATCAAGTATGAATAATTATAATTAATATTGTAAAAATATATTATTGTGACTAATTATTATAATTTATTTAATATTTTATTTCAAATATTTGATACATGTGAAACTATTGTAAATTGGGCTGGAGAAATTAGTATAAAAAACAAAGTGACGGCTATCATCATTAGATCAGATAAAGAGATATGAGAGAGAGGGATAATGAATAAATTAATATTAAGTTGTAACTAAGGAGAAAAATGCAAATGTGTTGATAGTTTAACTCAAACAAAAAAAAATATATGGTTGTTCTTTCAAACTTATATCAAAATCATTAAAAGATGGTTTATGATGGACAATTAAAGTAATTTGTGAAGTTCAAAACTATGAATTACATGATATTTTGGAGGGACGTGCATATGTTGGACGTTTAGATGAAGAAGAAAAAAATATGTTCATGACTTAACAAAATATAATGTTGCACCGAGACACGTATTACTCTCATTGCAAGACCGAGATAAAAACAATGTTACTTTGATCTCACAAATATATAAATCGAGGAGTATGATTCGATTGCTATTAATTTGCTTTGTCGTTTTCATATCGATAAAAATGTTGTAGCAAAATGCAAGCAATATGTCTTATAGAAAAATCGATAGTTAATATTGAATATGTTGAAAGACATTATGTATTGTAGTGATGAAAAAAAAGCATATCACAGGCTTACACATGTTTGAAGAGTCATGTGTTAATAATATTAATTAATTTAACATATTTGACCAAACTATAATTTGACATAAACATGATACATGTATCACTTAAGGACATGATATCATATGATCCTCCAGGATACCGTCTAAGTTTCCTTTCCTGTTGTACAGGTTCCTCCTGCATATGTTCCTCGTGTTGTATACACTCATCCTGTATAGCAACATCATCCTTCGAAATATGTATATGACTCTGCTCTCCCTCGCATCATCTTCTACTATAAATCATCGTCTCCTCTAAGATAATATGGGTCGAATCTTATTCAAATTGTATATGAGAATAAATATATCAATTCATCACATTTATTGGAGTAGGAATTTAATATAGGAGTATGTTGTAAAATTTCCAAAGGAAATTACAATCTTTTCAATGTACATGTGCTCGACTGACAAATTGTTGAACTTTTGAAGTCTATCAAGAGAAATCTAACTAATTATTAATATAATTGAAATATTGATCATGTAATTTTATGGCATAAAGTTTAAATTCATTAAATTAAAATATCATCAGTATCACTTTAATTAATATATAAAAATGAATTCTATTTATTTATGTAGTTGACAATCTCGTCCATTGATTTTGATCTAAAGGATCCTAATGTGTTAAGTGTATGATTTAAGTATTTTTTCACTTGAGAAAATTTCGATTCATATATGAATTAAATTATGGAATTTTTTTGAAAAAATTTAAATTTTTATATTCTAGAATAAAATGAATTTTCGGTTTATGAAATGATATAAATTATATTCTCTTAAATAAAACAACGCAAAAAAAATTAGTAGAATAAGGATTGATTATTGTTGTTTTAATTAAGCAACGTTGATGGTTTGAGTTGGGATAATAATACCTTATTTTCTTGTGCAGCTGTCCCCAATATGTTTTTTTACTATGTCAGTATCACAAATCAATTTATGGGATCCTAGAGATTGAAAAGTTAAAAAAGTAATTTATTCTAATGCAATAGGAAGTAATCATGTCCTCCAAATAAATGTGACATTCAATAGAA
>JBBPBR010000006.1:55818025-55829717 GCA_037974775.1 Cicer pinnatifidum
TTAAAAAATAATTACTTTAATTTAATTTGATTTTTGTGATCCATTTTTAGAAAATTTGAACCAGATCAAATTAAGGAAGAATAAGATGGTTCATATCAATCATGTTAACAATTTTTTATTTAAAAAATACAAATCAATAAATAATAATTATTTTAGTTTGACTTTTACAAACTATTTTATTTAAAATTCGAACCAAATTAAATCAATGAAAAACAAATTGACTTTATTTAGTTTGTTTCAATTAGGTTGTTAATTTTAAAACTTAAAAGAAGATATTTAAAAAAATCTAAATAGAATTAAATTTTTTCAAATAATATAATTTTTTATTTTATTAAAACAATTATGTAAATTACAAATAAAAAATAAAGCAAAATCACTTCGATAGGTCGCTTAACTCAATCTGAAAAAACAATTTAGTTCTTCAATTTTTTTGAATTGATCTTTTACATCTTAAATGCAGCTTGACGTAGTGAGGCAAACGATCATCAGCCGAACCAGTGAGGCAAACGAGGTAAAATCAATAATTATATTTCTTATTTGTGAACCACTACTTTTTATAAAAGACAATAGATTTGGATTCATATGCAATTCTCTTTAGTTACATTTCTTATTTGATAAGAATTCATGAAGTTTTATTTTATTTTTTACTCAACTCTTAAAATCTTATTTAAAATATGTTTAAATCCAACTTTGATTCTTAAAATGTGATTCATTTTGATACTTTTCCTTTTCTCCAATTAAAAGGGATCTTGGCAATATATTATTCACTAAAATCCCTCATCTTTCAGTTTATATATGTTGTGATTGTGTAGCTGTCAAAAAAAGTATTGTGATCGTGTAATTTTAGTCTTCCACTTTTACTTCTCAAGCATCATAATTGTGCACAATTTAAAAGTGAAAGGCCAAAATAGTACAATCTTAATGCTTTAGTAGAGAAAAATGGAAAGAATCTCTTCAACGTAAAAGAGAAATATGATGCCTAAAATTGTTAAACAAAGTGGAAAATCGAAATTGTCAAATCACAATATTTTAAAGTTAAAAATAAAAAGTGGGTTTAATTATTTAAGATAATAAATGTAGTGTGCACTAAAAATGTGTAGACGGCCTATTTCTTTAAATAAATTGAATTCCTTTTCTCTTGTGATCAATGGAAAGGACAGGGAGTGGTTTTCTCTGAGTTGTGATTCAAGTGGATGCCTTTCTTGTTGGAAAACAATACTGTGCCATTTGTTACAGAATCCTATGCTAGCTAGTGCATGGTTACGCCACATGTTGCGGTCCTTAAATAACTTTGGAGTACATATATCTTAAAATAAGGTGGTATTAATTGAGTTTTTTTTTTTCTTTCAACTCTCAGATTCTTTAGAGTTAGATACTACTAATTGAGGTTGATTGATAACAAGTGTGGTTGCAAACTTGAATTTTCTGGTGGAATTTAGGTTGGATCCCTCTAGTTGTGAGATGTCAAACAAGTTAATTAGCCCCCTCATTGACATTTCCTACATTATCCTTTTATTTTTAGTTTGATAAATAGTTGGACGTATCAAACTTGCTAAATTTTAACATTTTATTAATTATTAATTTTTTATTTATTTCATTTTAAATATTTCAAATTTATTAGATATTATATTTAGAAAAATATATACAATACCATACTTGTAACATTAAACAATCAAATATCATATTTTTTTACATGTCACATCATATCTGTAAGATGTAACCACTCAAACTAAAAACATTTATTATTATTATTATTATTATTATTATTGTCATATTAAAAATATAAATTTAATAAATATTAAAAATACTAATAATTTATTAATACTAAAAAAAACACAATTTACGTAGGTTGATTTATATATCAACAACATTCGAACAGAGTTTTAAATTAGGACGATGCGCATCGTTATAAATGATGTCCATTAAACAAGATGCTAAAAATTGAAAATTTATTAGAGAATATAGTTTATTATCGGACACGTAATTAAAAAGAGCTTAATTGACACGCATCCATAATTAAACATCGGTGTAAACTATCTTATCTTTATTATTATTTTTTAATTGTAATTTTGATTTAAACAATTAATTCTTGTTACATTAACAATTTCATCTTCTATTTTCCCATGAAAAATATTGTCTCAATATTGCACACACTCCTATTTGATCTTTGTAGACTTTAGGTAATACTATATTCTTAGGAGTTGAGAAAAAAAAAAAGAGAAATGGTTGGTAGTGTTGATAGTTGTTCCTCCAGGCTGGACAATGTTCATAGTAATCGTTGGCACTGTTAACTACAACATTAAAAATACAGAAACAAGAGGACCGAATTTTGATCCCAAAGTTACATTAACAGCATGAGCATCATCAACATTCTAACGCGAGTTGATTCAATTTGTCTAAAGTACGACAGATACGACGTCGTTAATCAAGATGATTCCAATAACTCCGCCGACGATGCATTCGCGAAACTCTACGCCGTCGTCGACGCAAACATCGATGCCGCTATTCAGGTCACATTTTTATCTCCCGATGCTCTTCAATTTCGTTTTCATTCTATGAAAAATTCACATTGTGTTGATGATCATTTATTCATTTATTTTGAGTTTCATCTAAATTTTTTAATTGTTAGTGGAATGTGGAATAAATTTTGTGCAGAAAGCAGAAACCGCTTCCAAGGAGAAAAATAGGGCTTCAACTGTAGCGATCAATGCTGAGATTCGTCGCACTAAGGCTAGGTTACTGGAGGAGATCCCTAAGTTGCAGAGATTGGCCATAAAAAAGGTTGCTTTTTTGCTTCTCTCATACTTCTAATACCCTTGGATTGCTGCTATTTATTTATTTGTTTAATTTTTATTTTAGGAGGTGATCTATTAATTTTCTTAGATTTGTTATTTTAATGTGTGTGTGTGTGTTTTTTTAGGTTAGAATGATGAATTCATTATATTTACATATGACATACTCACTTCAAACTGAAATATATAAAAAAAAAAGTACTTGAAAATTGGTGCATCTGGTCTAGACTTTAGTTAGATACAATAAATTTTCAAATACCTTTTTGATTATATTTCATTCTAGAGAGAGTATGTCTTAGTTCTGATTGATTGGATTTGTAAATTATTGTAATTGTAATGTAATTATGAGTTGTCAATAGTCTTGCAGCTGCTACTTTCAACTGATATTCCCAGTAACATAGATGTAGCTAGCTAGTTACACATTATCAGAGAAGATCATTTGTTCAATCTACTTTGACTAGGAATGGGGCAGATTTTTTCTTGTTTCTGTATGTGGTTCTGAAGTTTATGATTATTTAAAAACACTGTTGACTTGTTACATTTGGCGCGTGTGTTATAATATCTTGATAGCTTGACTGATTGTCATTGCACAATTGGTAAATTAGTGGCGTATAAAGTGTTCAAATTTTAATGACAAAATTATACATTTGTCCAATTGGTACTCTGTATTCACAGGTAAAGGGGCTTTCGTCGCAAGAATTTGCAGTCCGTAATGATTTGGTTCTTGCATTGCCAGAGAGGATCCAAGCAATCCCAGATGGGACCCCTGCCGCACCCAAACAAACTGGAGGTTGGGGAGCTTCTGTCTCACGTCCTGAAATTAAATTTGATTCAGGTAATTCAAATTATCCAAGTCTCGTAGCTATACAAGTATAGTAGTTTGTGAAAGCAATGCTTTATAATGAGTTGTTTCTGTGTATTGTGTCAATCACAGATGGTCGATTCGATGATGGATACGTTCAACAAAATGAAGAGTCAAGTGGGTTTAGGCAGGAGTATAAAATGCGTACAATGAAACAGGCAAGTCGCTTGTAGCAGCTGTAACCAGAGAGCCGTTGTCTTTGTCGGGATATTATATGTGGAATGCTAACTTGGACATGGTTTTGAATCTAATTATATGACACTTTTAGGATTAAGGTTTGGATATGATTGCAGAAGGATTAGATACTTTGAAACACATGGCACACGATATGAACGAGGTCAGATTCATTATAGTGTCTATCTTTCATCCTTTGTGTATGTGATAATTTCTTCTTAATGTTGAAGTTTTTTATATACGTACATCTGTGCCAAATGCAGGAAATGGATAGGCAAGTTCCACTGATGGATGATATTGATACTAAGGTGAGATTCATCTATTTCCTCTAAATTGAAAACTCTGGAAACTCAGAAATTGAATTTTTCAAAACTCTGGAAATACGAAGCTGAAGTAAAGTTAACACGCTACTATTTTTTTCGTCTTTATAGTTGGACAAGGCGTCTTCTGATCTTAAGAATACCAATGTTAGACTTAAAGACACAATTATCCAGGTTATTAACTCATTCAGTCTTAGTTTTCCTTCAATTTCTAATTGCATCAGTGATTGATTTCCTGTTGAATCTCATATAATCTTTTGTTTTCGTCCAGCTTCGATCCAGTCGAAACTTCTGTAATATTGTTTTTTTGATTATAAATTTTGGGAATTGCTGCATATTTGTACAAGTAAGGCTTCTTTCTCTCTTCTAGAACTTGAAAAATATGCCAAAACCTCTCCTTTCTTGTAGATTTCTAGTCCAGTTTGTATTCTATTACTGCCACATGTTCTTCTTTTCTACTTGAAAATTGGAAATGTGGGTGTGTGTATTGATCTGCTTAATTGTGAAAAACTAAAGGTCAATGTTTAACTTTTTTCCCTCTTGAGACTTTAAAATGTCAAACTTCATTTAGTGGCTTTAAGCTGCATCTGAAGTTAGAAATTAGGCGAGTGATTTCTTAACAAACTTAATGAGAGGGATTATAAATCTGCTGATTTGTTAGCCTTTTGGGTTATCTATGTATTCTCCATGTCTTACCTCAAATTCCCTCCTTTAAATACTTAAATTAAAAGTTAAAACTGCTTATGAATCTGTTTTCAAATGCAATGTTGTTGAAATACAGTGTCATGTTTACACTTGAAATATGGATCTTATTATCAATTTGAGGCATTGTTAATGAAACTTCTGAAGTGGGCAAGTGGTAGCTTTTTGTCTCTTTCGTGTGGCATGACCTTTAATATTATAGCATGTTTTAGGTGGTGCTTACTATTACCAGTCTAGTCTTGTATGTTTCGTTTTTGGTTCGAGAAATATGAAATATCATTCTGACTTGCTGTGCTTTTGTTGCAGCGTGCTAAAGAAATGATACTACATACAAGGCTATTGTATTTATTCTTTTGGCTTACAAGTATTTCTTGTATTTTCTTGAGAATATCGTCTGATTTTTATAAAAGAATATATTGGTGTGAAGCTGTGAATTTTTCCTTCCACTTGAGAGATGCATTTGTCCTTTATAAACAGACTAGTTGCCCATACTTTTTTTGGGATGTATCGACATTGATTATGGCTCTTGCATAGTTGCATCCCATTTCTAAATACTCGTGGAATCTACTAATTCAATGATTGCCTTGAGGATATCTCAATTTATTATTATCACAGTACAAGTATTCTATTATTATTAGAAACAAATTATCAAGCTAAAAATAGGACTAGGGGAAAAAAAGGTAGCCTCTTAATATGCAATGATTGCCTTGCAGTATTTTTTTGACTTTGAAATCATGTAGTATGTGAAGAAATTCATCGTACGTTTCTATGCAAATATCATGGCAAATAAAAAAATAAATAAAGCCTTCAAAATTCAAAAGTTGAATGTTATACATCTCCAAGTTATACCCACCTACTACCAAAAGTATTTTCGTGCTTTCGTTACTCAGTAAATCTCCACCATTTTACCTTACTTTTCCCCAATGATTCCTAGCTTGTCCACTTAAAATACCTATCAATCAAGTTTTCATACACATGCCAGGTTGCTGCTGAATAAGTTCTTTCTGATATATAACCCCTTCAAGATACAAACATGAACAATGTTGCCATGACTTTTCAAACATCTCTTCAAATTCCTTAAGTTAAAATACTGTGCATGCATCTTTGCCTTACACGGCAGTACAAAGTAGTTTCCAATTCCAAAGGCAGTGAATTTTCAGGACTTGCAAATAACTTCATATCAGTCATCATGATAAAATAGAAAGAAAGCAATAAATACTTAAATTTCCATTAATCAATTTACAATGTATAATACATATATACAGTCAACAACTCAGTTCCACTATAATGGCACTTTATTCTTCAAACTATATCTCACATATGCCTATACACACTACTGAAAATGATACCCTATTCTTTCAACTATATACACTACTACCATGTCCTATAATAATAAAGAATAATCACACAATACAGGTATAAAACCAACTACATGTAGAATAATACCCTATTCTTCCTTATTTACATATAGAATTCACCTACCATTTATCACATAAGCTCTGCAGGTTCTATATATGCACACAAATAAGCATGTATGTCCATGCACCTAAGTTATGTATATCCAGTGAAGGCTAAGCTATTAAGCTCTTGAGGTTGTATGATTGAAGTCCACTGATCAAAGTTGTAGGAATTGTACCCTTTGCTTAAATCTATCTCAAGTCTTTGATTCACATCATAGACTTCTCTGCTTAGATTTTTATTGAGGACAGCATAAAAGTCCATCTCAATATTCTCTTCAACGGCTTTTCGCTTCTGCGGATTAAACAATCCTTCGGCCCCAGATGATAAGAACTTTGCTCCTGTTATGTTTAAGTTGTCTTCATACAATGAAGCATGTGATTTTTCCTTGTTTGAGGACATACCAATGGAATTTGGCAGAAGACTCTTAGAAGCCAAAATATAAGGTAACATTGGATATTCATTCTGTTTCTGCACATAGTTTTTGACTGGTTCAGGACTAGAGTTGTCATTCATTTGCTGACAGTGACTTGATGTTTCAAAACTAAGTTCATTTGAATCTTCACAACTGCTTCTTCTTGGACTGCCGGTTTTTTGTCGAACTCTGCATAACACCCACTCATCCAGCTGAAGCAAAAGGAGAAAAACAAAAGAAATTGTAAATGTCAAAACTTCACACTATCGTGCTGGCTTATAAACTGAAAAACTAGTGTTGTCAATTGCAGATCGCAAAAAATAGCAGTTTGTTCAAATAGCGCTTTACATTAGGGCTATATTGTCTGCTATTTGACAATATTTGTACAAAATAACATTTTGCAGAATAATAATAAGTTGTTCAAATTTTGCTAAACTATAGCGTTATAGTGCTACTATTTAATAACACTGCACAAAACATTTTAGAAGATTGAAAAATTGAACCATGGAATTGACCTACTCTCATAGACCCACTATGGTTGGAATTTGAGATCATTGAATCATGCAACCTATACTCATGCATGATCCACTCAGTCTTAGACCCTTTTAGTGGACGTCCCTTATAGAACACAAGAGATTTCTTCACTCCAATGCTTTTCAACCCATATGAAGTAAAAATAGGTTTATCAGTTCCAGTTGCTTTCCAATAACCTGCACCAGCTGCTCTATTAGGCCTCACTCCTTTTGGATACTTTCTGTCTCTTGGAGTAAAGAAATACCATTCTTCATCCCCAAACAAAGCTTTACCTGTTAAAATGAAAAGATACCATTCCTTACAAAAACAGGTTAAACAACTTTTTAGTCCTTAAACGCTAAACCCTATGTAGGGACTAAAAAGCACCCTATTTTTATAAAAAGAGAAACAAAACATGGACAAACATTATATATGGACTAAACTATGAACTAAAAACACGTTTAACCCATAAAGGAAAAAGACAATGAAAAGAAAACTAAAAAATTAGTGAAGTTGTTAAGACATACTTGGGAGCTCCCATGGATTGTACTTGTAAAGATCTATTTCTGCTATGAATGAAGCAGGAAGGGGAGATGAAGTGACTTTGTTTCTTAGATAGTGAACAATGAGCTCTTCATCAGAAGGGTGGAACCTAAATCCAGGAGGGAGTTGAATTTCTGAATGATCATTTTTTTTGTCCATGAAGATGAAGGTATTATTAATGTCTACGTAGGAAACTAGGAAATGTGTTGATGAATTGCCGATATTATCGATCAAAATGGTTGTATATTTGCGGTCACTGTGCATGGATTATATATATGCTGTTTGATCATGCAGATAAGGACAATTGTATCCTGTAATATAATACTAGGTAGGTGTGTGAAAAGAGATGAGGAAAACAACCCTTTTGTCCTATGTTCTATGACAACATTCTTCAAAGGGTATTTACCATAAAATATAATTGTAATCGACATGATTACTTTGCAATTTAGACAAAAGATTGAGTCCTGTGGTGACCAAAGTCATGTTATATTACAGGATATATATACAGCTTGGTTTGAAACTTGAACGACCAAAGTTTGTCAGTTTTATGCATCAAATTATCAAGTGCATTGGCAAGACCCAAAATTAAAATATATGCTAGTTGGGAGCAGAAATTCCTACACATGTAGTTTCGTGGAAATGTGACATGAGATGACACAGAGTTTATGTCGCCTGTTTTGGTTGGCTCATTTGAGTTTATCTAATAGTATAAGCACTTGTGAGATTGTTTGAAAGAGTTCGTGAAAACAACTTATGACATGACATGTCAGAAACTTGTTTTTAGTGTATTATCGTAAACTCTCCATGATAGCTTATGAAAACAATCAATCACTTATATAAAAATAATTTTTACTTTATTTTATCTGTTATTATTGAAATAATCTATATATATGAAAAGTGCTTTCTGCTTATGCTATAATAAGTTGTTGATCCACTGATCCACACATACAGCCACTGGCCAGCTAAAGAAACTAATAGTTGGTTGTAATTTTTAAAACGATTTTATTTTTGAGTTAGTACTAAAATTAAGGAGTAATATATGCTGATGAAACTATAATGATCTGTATTTAATGAGTTACAGGATTTGTTAAGCCACATGTGTTAAATTGTTGCAGCAGATCATTGGTGGCTTGGTCTGAAAACTCTAACTTTTAAAATCTCAATTGGCTTATTGTGTCTTGAAAGCTGCAAATTAACATATAGCAAAAACATACCTAAATTAACAATTGAGATTTAAACAACTTCATAATTTATTATTTATATGAATACATATATGGTCATAATTTCATTGGTTGATTTTCCAATCCTTGCTATAACTTCACATTTTTTCCATGTAAAATGAATCTTTCACTTTAGTAGAATCAAATCCAAAAATATATGCATATAACTTTTGTCAACAAGTACTTGGAAGAGTGGCATTAGCCTGATCCAACTTTGGTTATTGAAGCTTCTTCTGAGGGATAGAGCAATTTTTTGTTAGGTTCATCATCCCTTTTGAGTTACTTTTCTCTCACAGTTATTTCTTTGTTAGTGTGCTACTAAATCAGCTTAATTTACTAGTTATTATAGTAATCATTCACTTAATCCATTAAATTCTAGTTACCCTTTTTTAGAGTACTAGAAGTATTGATACAGAATAAAAATTTGAAATGGTTACTACATTGAAGTAGAACTCAATTATAAAATAAATAACAAACAAAAATATACTTCAGAAAAACTTAACGTAGTCTCTTTAAAATAAAATATAAACAAAAAAGTTAACTGAAAAATTATTATATTTTATTTTAATTTATGATAAAATATATCAACAATTCAATTATCATTTTAAGATATGCAATACATACTCACTTAGAGATTTCGAATAATAATAATAATAGAACTAACAAGTTTCAAAAAGAAAAGATGGGCATGATGATAGTTCCATGCACAAAATTCCAAGAAATGGAACATAAGCATAATAAGACCAACTTGATTAGGTAATTTGGCTTCTTCTTCTTGGAATTAATCATTTAACCCAATGTATCAATTTTTGTTCTCCCCTTATTGGACAGGCTGTTTTCACATTATTATGTAGCATCACAATTATATATGCCCCCACTCCTCACATTCATTGTTTTTTTTTTGTTCAGAAAGGTTTTAAATCACAGTCAAAGTTACCATATCATTGCAATTCTAGATTTTATTTAGAATCATAGTCAATTAATGCTATGGTCTGGTGTCATGTTACGGTCATAAAGACATCAAAATTCTGATTATTATCGTGATAGTCACCGTTTTGGTTATTGTTATGACATAATACAAAGTCAAGAAAAAATATGGGATTTGAAAAAGATATTCGAATTTAGCAGTATAAGTGTTAAAACCGAGGCTTCAATTTGTTTTGTTTATAAGGGAAGGCGTGGAATTCTACACCAGTTTTTGAGCCATTTATGTAACATACAAAATACTCCCCTCTTTTTTTTTCTAACAAATCATCTCAACTATATTGCACACCTAACCCAAACAAATATCATTAAATAAAAAAGGAAAAAAGAACAAATATAAGGACGATTAACAAAATATAAAGAAAAGACCATGTCAATTTGGACACAAATTCTCTAAAATAAAATCATGTGACAAGAGTCCACCAAGTGTAATTTCTACTACTAGAAGCTAACTATATATCAACAAACTAAAAGGCTAATTTATACTGCTAAATACATTTTGACTTTTGTTTTATTTAAGTTTCCGATTTCAACGTGAAATACTTGAACATAATTAGTGTTTATATGTAAAAAAAATTATAATATGATCGGATCAAATTTATAATATCTTATTAAAATAAATTTTCATGTGATATGTATTTTGTGATAAAACATTCATATTTTTTTTTTAATACTCTAATAAGATATACAAACATAGATATGAATCAAATTATATTTTTAAAATAAATACATTTCAATAAATTTAAAAACATTGATTTAATCATATACCTAAGTTTCAAAGCAATATATTTTGCATGATTTTCAGTATAATATCGATATTTTCATGATTTGTAATTTATGTATTTGTAAAATAAAAATAAAATGTTAATAAATAAGAAAATAAAAATAAATAAATTATCAGTCTATTAATATTTGTCGTGATCTGTTGGATAGGGTGTCGTGCAAGTGACTTGTGTCGTCCATGAGTAAAATGCCAAATAGATATTTTTTATGAATAAATAAATAAATTGTTATACTTTTATTAATTTTAGATATAAACTCGTAGATTTTGCATCTTAAAATATTAATATTTATAGATAAACTGTTAAAGAAAAATTTATGCAAAATAGTGTATATAATATAATTGCCCATATTATAATTTAGATTCTTTTACGTGATTTTGTCAAAAACACCCTTATTAAAATTAATAAAACTGATTAATAAATATAAATTAAATAAGTAAATATTTATCAAAGACATCATAATAATAAAAGAAAAATACACATTTAATCTTTTAAGTTTAACTCAATTCTTTTTTAAAATTACATTAACTTACACCATTAGTCTTTAAAATATGCTAATTTACGTATCCAATCCTTTAAGTTTATATTTTTTTTCGTATTATAGTAATGAAATATTAAGATATAATCGCAATAAATTGATTGTTCAAACTACTTTACATGTAAAGAAAGTTAAAAACATTGATTATGTGAATAAACATTTATTATTTTACTTTTAAGTCTATATGTAAATTTAAATTATTATAGAAAAAAATCAAAAAATATATATTATTTATAAATTTTGATAAATATTTTATAAATGATTAATATAATGGATATATTGTTACATTATTTGATATTATTTCAAATGATAAAAAACTTTCGATTAAACTTATTATTATTAAAATTTAAATAAATAATTAATATATATAATATAACTTAAAATATTAA
>JBBPBR010000006.1:55845919-55872994 GCA_037974775.1 Cicer pinnatifidum
AATTAAGAAGTCCTTAAAATGGTAAAATTGTATTAACATAGTCTCTTATATATTAGATATTAAAAAAATATTAAAAAAAAATGATTTTTAAAATTGCAAAATTTAAAATGAATTTGTCATTATATTAGTATTTGTAAGGAATAGTCTGACGTAAGTTAGTAATACAATTAATTGAGACATGATATTATATTAGTAATACAATATTATTAGACATGATATAACTATACATTTTTAAATACAATTTGAGTATTTTTTTTATGATAGAAATTGAGAGTGAGGAGATGAGGAGATTATGTCTCGTTTATTGGACAAAAAATATCATATTTTTAATAAATACTTATGAAATAATTTATAATTATTTTTCTCCTATCATTTAAATATTTGTTTACTCTTTAAAAATAAGTAGATTGTATGAGAGAATTTGATTATAAATTGTTGCACTTAATTTTAAAATATCAATTATTTTATATCAAAATATTGCTTTTGGTCAAACAACTTTTTATGTAATTTTTTGGTCAAATAATCCTCCTTCTTCAATAAATCCCCCACGTAGAAAAACTTCTTTTAAAAATAAAAAATGATGTGTTACTTTAACATAAGCGAAACCACGTGTCAGATTATCATTAGATCATGTTTTGTATCAATGACGACGTGGTAGATTCTAATTAGATAATATTTAGCACACGTGGCCACGAAAGGAAATAGTGATCCTAAAATAAAATCCACGTGTAAAACATTGATTGGCACAAGCTACGTGTGATGACATGAAAACGTTGAAAGCTACAACAAGGTTTCGTTTTCCCTTTCCAAATCTTTCAATTTCTCATTTTTTATTTACTTATAAAAAAAAAAAAGAGAATCAAATAACCTGCGTCTGTGGCGAAACACTGTCTTTTTCTTCTTCCTCTGCGAATGTATTAATAACAAAATTGATAAACCATAGAGGAAGATCTCAATGCTTAATCTTATCGGTTTCTCGTTGTTGACTATGGATTCGGTTTCTTATAAGGGATTGCTTCAACCATTCTTTTTACTCAATTTTGTTTTGGTTTGTCAACTCATTATCCTTCAACCCTTTGTTTCTGCTTCAGGTACACCTTAATTTTTTTTGTACTTTCTCTTCGTTTCACTGTGAATTAATCTTCCTTTTCACTTTTCCCTCATTAAATTTCATAACTTTAATGCTTCGATTTAACTTTGTTTGTGGATCGCTTTTCAATTTTATTATTGTTATTACTGTAATGTTTTTGTTTGTGATAGAAATTCAAATTCCTATGTTTAGCAGTTTAATTACTCACTGCATTTTAGTATAGTGTCAATTGAGATTTTAGATTTTAAAGGAAATAAGTGCATTTGTTATAGTAGTATTAGTAGAATGTTAATTCACCAAATTAAATATTTTTAGTTAGATATATTTATGTCATCTCTATAGATGTTAGACTGTGTAGCATGGCTTGGTTGATGTGCATGTTTGGAATGGTTGTTACTTTGGCTGAACCACGGTGTGGCAATGTGGTAAAAGCTACACTCTGCAGCTTCAATGAAATTATGGTGCCACCAGAATTTTAACAAACTCGTTGTCAATCCAAACATTTATTCAGGATTTTAGTGCTTCTTATTTCACGGGGATTTCTAGTGTAGTTTGAAAATTGAAAACTAAAGAGGCTTGACTAAGACCTGCTTGAGTGGTATAAAATGAGCTAGGAACTCAAACACAGAAGCTGATATTTGAGAGAAACTAAGAGAGTTGAGAAAAAGAAACAGATAAACAAAAAAAAAAGAGAGGAAGAATGCTGCTTATGCCATGTTAGACTCAATGGCAAATCAAGAAAATGAGTGTATTGTAGTTTTTAAGGGTTTTCCCCTTTCCAAAAGAGCTAGTGCTTGTTTCTTCAATACTAACAGTTTATTTGAATCATCTTCTACTCCCTCCTTCTATTTTAGTATTTTAGCTAACATCAAACCCTGAATTATTTCACCATCAATTTATTGTGTATCCTCCACAATGATATAATTTTCAAACAGCCAAATGATATATTTTCAAACAGCCCTATTAAAGGCCATGTTCTGTTCACCAATTATTTCTGTTCCCCATATAATTCTTTCCTGATTTCCTGGATTGTGTTAATGTTAACCATTGTTTTTATACCGTACTTTGTCCTTGTTCTTTCTCCATTAGTCAATCTCTGATACATATTTTTCATTTATTAGCAAATGATAAGGGTATATGGCATCACATAATAGTGTACCGATCAAAACACTAAATTTTGTTGATAATATAATGATTCAAATTCATCAAAAAGAGCATGGAAGGGTGAATTAAATCCCTTGGCATATATCTTTTATTAGACCATTCTCTCCCGAAACTAAGATAGTATCTCTACAAAAAGAAATTTTGGTCTGTCATATATCATCAAGTTGCATGTCCAATTTGTTAATGTCACTGCATGTTAAAGTTTGTTAATTATACTATATACTACTATATAAGGCCTGTATGTATTGGTATTGAAGCTGGTCAAAATCAAGTTTGACCAGAGTTGCTTCTTACATGCTTTTGGCAAAATTGCCTCGTAATATCAAGTTTGACCAGTTTGTAGTTTGTGTTTCTATTTTCAATTTTTCATTTAAACTAAAATTTCTGTACATAATCCCACTGGAAAATGTTACTCTTAACTTTATTACTCCTCTAGAAGTTCTTTGATGGTTCAGTATTCAAGTGAAATTTGTTGCCTGAACAGTTTGCTTTGTTTTTGTATGTGATCATGTGGAAAACCAGGAAATGCTGCTGAGTTGTTTGAAAGAGCATCTCAAAGTATAAAAGGGAAACATTATACTGAGGCACTTAATGATCTAAATGCTGCAATAGAAGCAGATCCAAACCTTTCAGAAGCATACCTTTCCCGTGCTTCAGTTCTTCGCCAGTTATGCAGGTGTGGTTCATTTACAAGTATTACCCCACCCCCTTCCTTTTAAACTTAAAGAACATTCCTTGTCAAATGATGGTTTAGCTTTTGAAAGTTTGATAAATAATGTAAAAGATACACATTATTTTGGTTTCCGTATGTTGTTTAATAAGGATAGGAGATACTGTAAAAAATAATCAAAATTATTCATATGTTAAACTTTTCCTCTCTTTTTGTTTTGGGAGAGGACGGGGCCGAAATCTTCTTATTATCAATCAAAAATGTTAAAAGAGAAGCACCATTTTCCCCCCTATCATTCCTGAAGTTAGCAAATAATGTAAACCTTAAACTTTTAAGATATTAGTTTCAGAAAATGACCATTGTGCCACTCTTCCCCCACCTCCTCTCCAACCCTCATCTCCTCCTCCATCGTTCCAAGTCACTCAAACTCCTAATTGGATAGTTATATCATTCAGGTGCTTTTTGGCTAATGTAGATATGAGCAATCTGAGAGGAGCTACAATAAGTTTCTGGAGTTAAAACCCGGACATTCAGCAGCAAAAAAGGAGCTCTCTCAGCTATTGCAGGCTCAAAGTGCCCTAGAAACAGCTCAGTCCCTCTATGATTCAGGGAACTTCACAAAATCTTTGGAATACATTGACAAAGTTGTTCTTGTTTTCTCTCCAGCATGCACTAAGGTAACAATCTTATGCTCTTCTGGTTCCGTAAACTTCATTTCAGTTTCCATCTCTCAGTAGTTACACTAGTCTGAAAGTGAATGACATGAATGCCTAACTTTGTATGCATTATTTCTTCAGGCTAAGCTTCTCAAAGTAAGGTTGTTGATAGGTGATAAAGAGTATGAGGGTGCCATTGCCGAGTCTGGGTATATTCTCAAGGAAGATGAAAACAATCTAGAGGCATTGTTGCTACGTGGTCGTGCATATTACTATTTAGCTGATCATGATGTTGCCACAAGGTTTGTCTTGTCAAAATGAATTCTTACAATTTTTTAAATATTATCCAGCTTATATGTGAGCATATATTCAGGCATTACCAGAAAGGTCTTCGTCTAGATCCCGAACATAGTGAACTGAAAAAAGCATACTTTGGGTTGAAAAATCTACTCAAAAAGAGAAAAAGTGTAAGTTTTGATATATTGTTGAAACTTCTTTTTATTTCCCTCTGAAGTTTTTCATCCTTTTTTCTTTTGGGTGTTGGTGATTCATTATTTCTATGTTCTTCGTAAAGGCTGAAGATAATGCAAATAAGGGCAAGCTGCGGGTGGCAGTGGAGGAATTCAAGAGTGCACTTGCTGTTGACCCTGACCACCTTGCACATAATGTACATCTTCATCTTGGCTTATGTAAAGTGCAAGTCAAGCTTGGTAGAGGAAAAGATGCCTTGAACAGTTGTAGTGAAGCTCTTAAGATTGATGGGGAGCTTATTGAAGCTCTTGTTCAGGTTTACTATCATTTTAAACACATGCTTGTTTTGTCTTATAGAAGTATTTTTCTGGGCCATGGTCTGCAAGCAATTTTTCTCTTCATTTATCGAAGTCTTGTTTGAGGGATATGGAAATTTTTGTTATTGTAGTAAAAATATTCTGTAGACCACACGTATTTACTTATCTTGAAGTTTTTTGTTGTAGAGGGGAGAAGCTAAACTCTTGTTGGAGGACTGGGAGGGAGCTGTGGAAGATCTGAAATCAGCTGCTCAAAACTCTCCTCAGGTAATATATCTTGATCTCGTGTAGAATGTTTCCTATCGCTATGATTAAGAATGTTGGAGTAGTTTTGGGAAGAACAAATATTCCAAGTTCCATGTTGAGTTTTCCTTCCTCTAAATCAGAAGTCTTTGAGAAAGAGAGAAGACTTGAGAGTAGGAGAGTATACTAATTGAGGATAAGAAATCCTTGAAAAAAATATCAGCAAAACACACTAATATGAGCATCCAAAAAATGAAAGAGATATAGAGAGAAAGAGAGATTAACTTAAGCAAAGCTTGCCATTATCTATGCATATATCTAAATGAAGAACTTGTACCAATATGATAAAAAATAAATACAACTTATGCCGATATATTTTTTACTTCATACTTTCCTCAACACTACTGTACTGATATCCATTTAAGTTGATCCCTTACCCTTAGTTACAAATTCGTTGTCAATTTGTAACAAATGAAAGTCTCTTGGACATGAATAAATTAATTTAACTTTGTAAGCACGACAGTCATGCTCTTGACTCAAACCTTCTATTCATTTATTGTATTTGTCTGTTTTTGAGAGATTTGGTGAATTCAGAATTGTCTGTAGTTGTATTACTTAAAAGCAATGAAAAATACTTTGCCCTTTAGAGCTTTTCGACTTTAGGTTTTCTCTATGTTTCATGCTCCCAGTAGTTATTCTTTAAGAGTTTAAATTGGATCATTATATTAGAAAATACATGCCTGATTAACATCGTAACTAGTAAAAAAATTTACTTGTAATAAAATAGCTTTTTATAGTTTTTTGAACACATTTTCATCAAATGATTCACTGAAATTATAACCTTAATATTTATGTGGCGTTTGATTAGTAGTTCGTCTTGTCTATAATTGCAGGATATGAATATCCGTGAAGTATTAATGAGGGCTGAAAAAGCTTTAAAGATGAGCAAACGCAAGGATTACTACAAGATTTTGGAAATTTCAAAACATGCGTCCGCCGCCGACATAAAACGTGCATACAAGAAACTTGCCTTACAATGGCACCCAGATAAGAATGCCGACAATAGAGAAGAAGCCGAGGCTAAATTTCGAGAAATTGCTGCTGCATATGAGGTCTTACAAATAAATACTTTATCACTTTTCCGTCTTCAATCTTTGTTCAGGAGACATGCTTGTGTGATTTTTGGATATATATTTCATATTTTATGCTTTACACAATCATTTTTTACTAGTTTGGGAAGTAAAATATTTTGTTGAGTAACTGATTGTTGCATTTTGTTTTAGGTTCTAAATGATGAAGAGAAACGCACAAGATACGATAGAGGGGAGGACCTTGAAGACGGAGGAATGGGTGGCGGAGGCGGCGGAGGTTTCAATCCCTTTGGTGGTGGAGGACAGCAGTTTACCTTTACTTTTGATGGTGGCTTCCCTGGTGGAGGCTTTCCCGGGGGTGGCGGCGGCGGATACGAATTTCATTTTTGATTGGAAAAGTCTTAGTCCTGATATTTTTCATAGGGAAAACTATAGCCTTGATTTCCTCAAGGGACCACAGTTATAATGTTGACTAATCACTTGCTAACGGTTGTTGAGGTAAATAGATAGGCCATCCATCCCAAGTTGCTTGCAAGACAAGACTTGTACTTTACAGGAATTTTATTTTTGATTTGTGCAAAAGTGATGGGGATGGGTGTTAGTTAAGGAGGCACATTTTTATGTAGCCACATCTAGTTTTATGCAGTGGTTGTCAATTATGTAAGGATGACTTTAAATTCCAACCAACCACTAAACTATTTGTTTACATATTTTTTAAGTCAATTGAATTGCTTCACAATTAATACCATGGAAATTTGAGTTACTACCCTTAGGTGCATCTAGCGCTACAAAATTGACTGGAGCTGGATTAGTTATCTGCCTGAGCATCACTACTGTTTATTTTCTGAAAATTTGGTGTTACTCAGTCTAGATATTAATTATTGCCCTTAATTATATTTTAGTTGTCATGTTTGATAGTAGGGATGAAATAAGTTAGGGGTTTATCCTGATTAATGGCCTAACTTACATCAGAAGTAAACTATATTAAGATTTTTTACTACATGAACTAGAATTAGACTTTTTAAAAGAAAATAAATGTTATATTTTGTGAATTTGCCTCATCTGAAGGCTTAGTTAACTAAGCAATAAAATCAATAGTTTATATTTTACCGATTTCGAACATTGGTGATGTAATCAAAAATGATTTATTATATGTGTATATAATATTAATAATTAATTTGTTTATGAGCAACTGATATTACTTGATTTACTCCTCAAAGTCAATTATTCACTTTTTAGAGATGTCTGAGCTTTGATTTGTTATTAATAGTTGACAAATACTCACTTTACACTTGTAATGAATTATTCATTTTAAATGAATAGGGCCAGATATTTTATTGACTTATTTACATTTACATATTTGAACATGTTAGTTTAGGGGTCATATCTGAAGCTAGTCATCAGTCTTTTCATTTCCCTCCTTGTTATGCAAATCAACAATGAGTCTACAGTTGTTCTTTTTATTGAAGTCTGCACTTGCATAGCAATTAGCCTTGGGATTTATTTTATTTTATTTAAATATATTATTTATAAAATAAGCTGTCAGATCATGTAAGATCTTTAAAAATATAACATATCAGGTATCAAGCAAATAAATCAGGTCCAAGTCTGTAAGTTGAAAACCCAAGTCAGAGTGGAAGTTCAAAACATAGAAAACTAACAGATTTCAATGATGATAAAGACGGGTTAAGTACTTAAAATCCAATCAAGTTATCCTTTCTACTCCCATTACAAAGTTGATACAATATTCCTTACATGTTTAGTTTTGATTAAGAGCATAAAAATAGACTAAGGTTCTATGAAAAATAATACATAAATGGCTTCACTTCTTACATTACAGATTCCAATGAAAAAATCACTTACATTGAACTCAAAATTTTCTTCACATTGTAACAACAAGAGTACAAGAGATATATCTTCATCATCAATCAACTCAAACAAGGAAAAAATAAAAGAAAATAGGAAAAACAAAATAGTTACATACATTCATACATACATCCACATTCAAAAAACAAAGATTTTGGCAAGAACAGCAACAAACAATAGAACACCTTCAACTCTGTAGCTATTCAGACTCACAGCACTCGAAGCATCAACCGAAGAATCCGATGACCCTGCAGGAGCGTCAGATGACCGAACACGTTTCTCCGACTTACTCGGCGCCGGAGCCTCGGCCGGCGCCGCAGTCGGAGCTACAGAACCAAAAAGTGCCATAGGAAGAAGTACTTTGTCAACCTGATAAACTGCAAGCTGATTATCACTATAAATAGTATTAGAAACTGTTGTATCAATAACACCAGTTGTTACATTAACTTGATTTCCTGAAGTAGTAACATTAAGAGGGTACTCTCCATCATCACTGTTTCCAGCTTGCGTGTGCAAGGGGTTACTTGCAGTTTGAAACTGTGAAATTGTGTAAAGTGTTGGTAAAATATGAAACTGCAAAAGTTGAAGTTGGTTTTGTGTGCTGATTGAGTTTAATGTTCCTGATTTTAGACTTGAGAATGCATTATCTGTTGGTGCAAAGATTGTGAGTCCTTGGTTTGAGTTGTTGAGTTGCGAATCGATTCGATCGGATACTTGTGTTGCTTTTAGTAGCTTCATGAATGTTGTGAATTGTCCTGCTTTTTCTAGGATTTTTGTTATGTTTGTTGGTCCTGATGGTGCTGGAGATGATGCTGTTTGAGCTGAAATTGTTTGGAACAATGTCATGGTGATGATGAATGCGTTGAATAAGAGAGGAATGAAATGGAGTAGCTTTGCCATTGGTGTGAAGAAGTTAGAAGAATCAAGAATGTGTTTTGTTAGAAGTTGATTAAGGGGTATGTGGTACACATGTATTATATAGTATCTTGTTGTGGAGAGGGTGAATGGAAAAAACTGATTGATAATTAAACGTTTGGTGAAAGGTTGCATTTAGTATAAGGTGGGAAGTGGCCTTCAAATAGTTTATTTTTCTTTCTTAAAGCAAGACATTATATTTATTTTTCTTTCTTATAGAAAGACATTATAGACTTTGTTTGAACTTCATTATCTCTTAGTGAAAGGTAGACTTGGTTTGAATTGTTGAAGGGACCACTGCAATAATTTTGACTTGACATTTGCCAAAAATTGTTGAGGTAAGGCCTCTTGATCATATGCTTGAAATATAAGAAACGTGCTTTACAGAAATTTTTGCTTTGTATGGAAGTGATTGCTCCGCTGGAGAAAATATATTTTTGACATTTGAATTGGACACACTCAAGATAGTGTTTTAATACAATTTTGATTTTTTATTTTTCGTTTCGTTCTAAGTCAATAATAACTTTGCATGTATTTTGTAAAGTGTCAAATATTAATGTTTTATGTCAAAGTAATATTGTGCTTAAGTTGAATGTCATTTAAAATTGATTTTTTTATCTCAAACAAAAACTCGTCAAAAAGATTTTTTATCCAATGAATTTTCTCAACCCCACCTCATTAAAAATATTTTGAAAAAAGACAGATAAAAAATCACCAACTTTATGAGAACATATCTGAACATAGACAATTTTTACTCCTCCAAAATGATAATCTCAAGTTCATTTTATGCACTACCGACTCTCAAGTCTTTACATTTCTTGGATTTGCACCGACTAATAAGCCAAGAAAGATGACAGGGATCTCTCTTATTTAACAATTCAGCAACCCTTTTTTGGCTCTTGAATCCACTCTTTGGAGGCATTTGACCCCACCAATCTACTCATGTGGAAATTCACTTTTAGTCTCAGATATCACTTCAAATAAATGAAATATAACTTTTAAAGATGAGATAGTCTCCTTATTTTTCGATTATTTTATTTGTCAAAAACCCATTTTTTTCATTATAAAATATCGTGTATTTTCAATCTACCGAATCATAAGTCTCATTATGGTTTTTTGGAGTTTAAAACCGAAAATGATACCGACTTAGTTGGGTCTTTATGTTGAAAACCAACGTCATTTTTCAATACTTTTTCAATGGTATCAGATGTATAGAGTAGCTAGAGTGATGTTATTAATGTTTAAAAGAAAATTAATATACATGTTAATGTTATTGTCTGAAAGGCCTATGTATTATTTTGCTCACATATAATAAATTGAATGATAGTGTTTGTACAAGATTTGGTTGTATCAGTTTATCTTAGTTCTTATAAGTGAAACTTTAATTAAATGATCAGGAGTTTTCTGGAGAAACTTGAATTGAGAGTAAACAGTTGAGTGATGAAATAAGAAAAAGTAAAATAAATAAAATGGAGATTTTTGATAGAATGTTTGAAGAATATGAATATTTGTTTAGGTAGAGTAAAATTTGCCCAATAAAAGTAAAGATCAAGAGCCCATACCTCAACTGAGGTGCAAGAGAAACAATATTAAATCCAAGTGTGAGCTTCTGTTGGTTGAGAGGGTGTGGAAGCTTCCAAGACCCAAATCCATTATGTTAGATTTTGGATGACTTGTATTCAATATCAATCACAAATATGGCTTTTACGGTAGGTACCATATGAGTTTTCTGAAGAGACTTTTACACGAAGATAAATATCAATCATAAAAATTATTTTTACGGTAAAAAAATGCTACAAATTGTAAATATGATTTTTATGATACTACTATTTGAAAATTAATTAGTAAGGTTGAGTAAAAAAAAAAAATACTATAAAGAGGTCACTTTTACCGCAAACATTTAGCAAAAAACTAATATCACAAACATGTCGCAAAATAAGTTTTTGCAAGCTCAAAACTAAAACTGAATTTTAGACCTTTAAAAAGGGCAGTACAAGAGAAGTAAAGGTTAATAACACACTTTTTAATGTATATGTTTCAACTAGGGCTGGACAACGGGCCGGGTAGGGCGGGTTCGGGCCTAAAATCAGAAACCGGCCCAATCTGCGGTTGAACATTACAAGCCTATTTTCGCACATTATAAAAATCGGGTATCCGGGTTGCGGGTTAAACGGATTGCGGGTTAATCGGGTGGTTACATTCGGGTTGGTCATTGTTTGGGCCATTCAAATTTTTTTGACCCAATAACATGTTTATCAAAATAACTATTTTTTTTTTTTTTATCAAAGTAGTAATTTATTATCCAATATAAGACAACTTTTGAGCCATTTAAAGATAAAATTTATACTCATTTTTTAAAAAAAAAATTGGACTACTAACTTTCACATAACATACAATTATATTCCTATAATGTAACAACTTACAACTACAACAACTCAGTTTACAACTACATTCACGTAACATACAAATACAACAGCTTACAACTAAAAGTTTTCTTCAAATCCAACAAATTACAACTAAAAATTTAACACAATCATTGTTTTTCAAGTCCAACAGATTATAACAGCTTAATTTTTCAACAACAACTCAAGTACATTCACATAATATTAATATTAACACATTCACATATCAGCTTAGTTTTTCATAGCAACAGATTTTAACAGCTTAGTTTTGCAACAACAGATTATCACAACCTAGTTTTTCAACAACAGATTATCTCAGCCTAGTTTTTCAACAACAGATTAGCACAACTTAGTTTTTCAACATCAGATTATCACAACCTAGTTATTCAACAATAGATTATAACAGCTTAGTTTTTCAACTACATTCACATAACACTAAAGTCTAATACTAATACACACTTCTTGGAAAATATTGATAGTTTTAATTGACTCTATGACAATACAATTATCAATATATATTTCCAATTTGTTCCCATTGCCAACCTAAAAAATTAGAGCAAAAATTAGTATCCAATAACCAATGTAAAAATATGTTGTTGATGTGTACCATAGAAAAAATAATTCAATACCTACTTGCAATCAAGAGTAAAAAATTCCAGACTTGATAATGCCAAACTAAGAAATTCCAGACTTGATAGCAGCCTAGTTTGAAAAAAAAAAATAATGCAATCAACATTATTAGATCATTCATTTTGAATCAACAATAATATCAAACTAAGAAATCAGGTTGACATACCGATATATGTTGTTCACAATAATATAAATTGCTGCTACTAACTTAGCTAATGTTAAATAAAGATTTAACACCAAGCAATCTGTAAGAACTCCTGCAACCTACAGAATCAATATTCATACTCAGTACTTTAATTTTATGATAAAACACTTGTTTTTCTACAGAATCAATATTCATACTCAGTACTTTAATTGACATAAGATAAAAGGTAACATACATATGATAAAACACTTGTTTTTCTATGACTTGCAGCAAAATCAATCTCATAATCTAATGCACCAGCTGTTGGAAAATAAAAGGGTAATTATATAAGAATAACAAATTAATCTTATGTTCTTGCTTAACACAAAAATGCTAATATATGCTAACATATATCCATAACATGCAGTTTAGATTGCTAACAGAGTAACGATTGTGTTGTGGCTACTTACAATTTTGGTTACTAACAATTTTGGGCAATTAAAATGACAATAAGATATAACAATAATAACTTACCAGGCAGAACAACAATTTATACAAATCCCAAAAACCTTGTGTTGATATTGTCATAGAGCCAAGTCAGTATTTGCCTTAAGATTGTGTGACTTCAAAAAATTCAAAAAAGTATAAATCTGAAAAGTTTGGCAGAATTAGTTAGTACTAACACAATATTGACAAAATCATTTCAAATTAGTAACAATAAAAAGGAATATTACATACAATAATTTTATTCAACCACAACTAGGTGGCTGTGATGATGAGCCACCTGCAGTATTTGCCTTTCCAACTGACATTCCTTGAAACTCTGAAATAATTAACAAAATAATAAACATTAGACTATATTATGAACATATGAATATATTAGAAAGTTCACACCGTTAAAAGATACATAAATAACTTTACCTTTAATAATTTCTTCAGAAAGATCAACATCTTCACTAAGATTTAAGTCTTTGAAACAAGTGAGTGAAGGTTTTAGCCAATTCTGAGTGCAAATTAATGCTTCAGCCATTTCTAGCTTTAAAGAGCTTATAAAGGTTTCAATGACTCTCCCACCAGTACTAAAAGCACTTTTAGAAGCAACTGTAGACACCGGTATAACCAAAATATCTTTGGCTATAAGAGATAAGATTGGATACTGAGTTGCGTTACATTTCCACCAAGCAAGAATATCAAATTTTTCACTCATCTTCACACACTTACTAGAATAATATCCCTCAAGCTCATTTTGTTGGTCAATTGAGTCTTTCTCTTTCAAATGGTCTTCAAAAGCTTGTGCTCTGGCCATTTGTGAATTATGGGCAGCAGCAACAGATATTTCATCATGGGAAGCACTGTCAACAGCCATGGGAGTAGGTTGTGGTAAATTATTTTTTTTGTCATGGACTTTTTTATACCATTTGTACATTTTAGTTAGATCTTCTTTAATTAATGTGATCAATTCAATAGCCACTTATTATTAATGTTTGCAATATTACCCCCAAAATATAGCAACTTATTAATGTTTGCAATATTACCCCAATACTTATCATATTTTGCTAACATATCCTCAGCCACACTTGCAAAAATGGTGTTCAAATTCAAAGAGGCATTTTGCAGCTCACAATAGATGGTAGACAATTGGTGAAAAGTTGCATGTATACTCTCATGTTGTGAGGAGGAAAACACTCTAGTTGCCTCATAAAATAACTTCAAAAAAGTTGCAAATGCCCTAGCTGTATCCCAATCATAACTAGTTGGGGGACCAACTTCTCCAAAGAAATCCTTATAACTTGACTCCTCAACCTCAAGCTTCCCAAAAGCTACTTGAAACTTTTCCGCAGCCTCAAGCATCAAGTAGGTTGAATTCCAACGAGTTGAAACATCAAGAGATAGCAATTTTTTACAAGATATTCCAGCTAACTGAACACATTCCCTAAACTTGGCAGCCCTATGAGGTGAAGACTTTACAAATCTAACAGCATTTCTAATGCTAGAGATTGCCAAAAAATTTCTTTCAAGCCATCAGTTACAACTAAATTCAGAATATGAGCAGCACACCTCATGTGGAAGTGTTCCCCATCCCCCATCAAACCATCCATATTATTTATCTTTTTTTTCAAAAAAGCAACAGCTACATCATTGGATGATGCATTATCAACGGTTATAGTTGACACATTTCGAATCTCCCAATCCTTAAAAACCTCTTCAATCTTCTTACCAACTGTGTCACCCTTATGATTTGGAATTACTGTGAAACTAATAATCCTTTTTTGATAATTCCAATCATCATCAACAAAGTGTGCCGTAAGGGTCAAGTAGTTAATGTTTTGAATTGAAGTCCAACAATCTGTTGTAAGAGTTATCCTATTGCAATCAGACTTAAAAAAAGCTTTCAACCTTACTTTTTCCTCCATAAACAACTGAAAACTATCCCTACCTACAGTTCGTCTAGACGGTATTGTAAATTGTGGCAGCAATGTTCTCAACATAAACTTAAATCCTTCACCTTCCACAGTTTTGAATGGTTGTTTATCCAAAATCACAAAAATAGACAATGCCCTACGACAAGCTTGAAGATTTAATTTACTACTTGTTGAAACCAAACCAGATCCTTCTTCTACATTAGGAAATGTAAGAATAGTTTGGGTGGGGTCATCAGATACAATCAAAGGTTTTTTGGCACATATAGTAAGGTGGTAGTTGAGGTTAGAGGTGCCATGAGTTCGAGACTCACACAAGTATATTTTGTGGCAGTATTTACATGCGGCAGATTGTACCTCCTCTTCACTAAAATTAATTTTGTTAAAGTGTTCCCAGCATTTAGAGGATTGCCTAGGACCACTTGCATTAGCTTTTCTCTTCTTTTTAACTTGATTGCTAGCCAAATCAGGTCCAGCAACTACTGTTGTTGCTGCTGCACCAGCTTCAGTAGTGTTGATATTTGGAGTTGGTAAATTTTGACTAGGTTGGTTCATCACTGAAATCATGAAGGAGCCTTAATAACCAAATACCAACCATATGGAATTATTTATTTTAAGATCATTGACTTTTAAAGGGTTGTAATAAAATTTTATGGGAGTGTATTCAATTTTAAATGAATGTAATTTAACATCCAAAGATTGTATTACTCTATTATTTAAGTGGTTGTAATTGAATATTTAAGGGGAGTTATGAATATTTAAGGGAGTTTAATTCTTATGTAAGTGACTATAATTCAAGAGTCTAGTGTGTTTCACACACACTAGACTTATTCAACCCATTGAAGGTTAACTATAATACAGTGTCTAGTGTATAACTAGCACACTGTACTCATTAAACAATATAAGAATAATATTCAAATAAATATCCATTAAGAAAAAGAAAAAGCATATAATAAACAGAAGTATATATTAGAGAAACATGCATCAACAAAAACTTGCATGCATATAATACATTTAAAAGTATGTATAAGAAAGAAAAAAAAATTAAAATACATTACAAGTTATAAATAAAGAAATCAAATAAATTTAAAAAGGTGTATAAAAAAAATTACGCATACATTAGAAAAACTGAAGCATTACAACTAAATAAAAGCACGCATTAAAAAAAACTGAAGCACTAATTACATTTAGTAAAAAAGAAGAACAAGTTACACTTAGAAAAAAAGCACATTTTTAACATGTTAATTAAACTCATAAAAAGAACCAGAAACTTTAAACACATCTTAAAAAGAAATATACAAGTTAAAAATATAACATTCATTTATAGGCATAAAAATATAGTATACATTTGAAAAACTTATAAACATGAAATAGAAACAATATAAGCATCAAACATAAAATGAAAAAAATAGAAGCACAAACTGATAGTGCTCTTGCTCTATAATCACCCCTTGGGTGCTATTGTTATTGGCTCGTTGATCCATCTTTTCCAGCCACAAGCCAAGAACATCAAGTATGTTTTTTTTCCAGAATATGCAAAAAATCAAAAAGTCAAACTCTAGAAAGTATTTTGAGAAAAAATCAGAATATTCATATCTAATAATTATTCATATCTAAACATCAGAGTTTGAATTCATACCAGAATATTTAAATATCAGAATATGCATATTAGAGTTTTCTAGATATGAATATTTATTAGAGTTGGAAATTAGAATTTGAATTCAAAAATCAGAATATTTAAATTCTATAGTATGCAAAAAATCAAAGAAAAAATAAATAAAAGAATATTTACCTTGAAGATATGAGATCCAATAATCAGAGAAAATGAAACAAAAAGAATAAAAATAAATTAGTTATATGAAATAATAGCAACAAATCTAATAATTAAATAACTAATGCCAATACTTGGGGTTGAGTTGTTCGTGACTTTAGAATTGCTATCCAAATTCTCTGATAACATTAAACATACATAATAATTAAGTTCTATACATAGACATTCAAAGTTTCATGCTAAAATTAGAGATTATGGCTCAGCTAGGTTCTTTGAAGATAAGAGCCACATCAGTACAACCATTGCAGGGACTTGGTATTTCGTTCTGATACTTTAAAATATAGAGTGAACTTAAGCAAACAAATGAAAAATAACTTAATCAAATGTTCCTTGCAGTGATGGCTAAAATGAAAAACTGCACTGAGAAAGAAATCCCCACACCTCGATACCATTGTATTTAGCAAATGCTATAAGATCAAATTTGTCCGGTTGAAAACAGTGTTATTGAATGGCAGTCAAGGCAGAAAGCGGTGGCAGGATTTCAACATTCCACCGTTGGCCATGTTACAGGTGTGACAGTTTATAAAACAACATGCAAAAACAAAAAAAACCAAACTCTAGAAAATCCAAAAACAGAAACAATAGTTAAATCAAAACCCTAATTATAATAAAAAGAAATAAAAACCCTAACACAATGCAAAATAAATTAGAAAAAGATGAACATGTTTAAAACAACAAAGATGAAAAATGCTATTTTTAAACACAAGATTGAAAATGCTAACAAAGAGGAAAATGTTTAGAACAACAAAGACGAAATAAACAATCAAAAATGAAACTAAGACGAAACTAACATAAATGAAACTATCAAAGACAAAACTAACATATTTAAAAAAAACAAAGACGAAAAAAGACAGTTGTGAAAAACGAGATTATAATGTTTGGAACGAAAAAAGTTAAAGAGTTGAGAAATAAGAGAGAGAGTGATAACCTAAAGTGGATGTGGCCGCCACTGACCGTCGTTGGCCGCCGTTGGCCGCCGTTAAGGTTTGAAGAAATTAGGGTTTGCGAAGAAGTAGGGTTTGTGAGAAGATGATGATGAGAGAATGATTTGTGGGTGGGATTGTGTGGGTGGGATTGTGAGACTGAAATTAGGGTTAGGGTTGAGATAATAGTGGGCCAAAAATAAATTGGATTTCTAGCCCAACAATTATTAATAATTATTATAATCTGTTATCGGGCGGGTCGGTCACCGCCGGTCCAAAATCCATAACTCGAACCCGCCCGAATCTACCCTAGTGAACCCATTAATTCTTCCCGTTTGACCCGTTGGGTCCAATCCAACCGGCCCAGTTTACTTCACCCGTTGCGGACCGGGCGGTATAAAGCGGGCCATTCAATTTGTCCAGCCCTAGTTTCAACACATCGTTTTTAGTTTTTTTTTTGTCTTATTCAACATACCTTTTATTATTAGTTAAAATTTATATGACATTCATTAAATTTTTGTGGATCTCACACAATTTAGTATGTCTTATCAAATTCATCCAATTGAAAATAGTAAGTTGAAAAGTGTCTTAATAATAATGTTTTTCGTTATTTTTTAGAGCCTTTGAGATTATGACACATGGATAGCTAGCATTTATTTATAAGAGCATATTCAATAATTCTAATGGTTTGACTTAGTAGTAAAAAAGTACACAATGCATCTAAAATTCGTGAATTTGTTTTCAGCTAAATGTATTCTGACTGTGATAAATGAAAATCTCTTTGTAAATGATCAATAAATCTTAAAATCTTTCGTATTTTAAAGTGATACATCATTCTCATACCTTAAATTTTTCTCGTAAAAAATAATATTATATTACATATATTACTTTCTTTTACGAAAATCAATAAATAAAAAAGAATATTATATTTTTTAAATGATTTATCTTATTCTTCCTCATCTTTGTCTTAAAAGTTTAGTTTGTATGGTTATTGTATAAATGAGCCTAATAATTTGATATTTTCATTCTTCTAATCATTCATCCTCATGTCACTTTCACCCATCCATTTTATCCAAGTGCCACAACCATTTCACTTCCATCATCCAATCCTTTATACATCGTATAAATCTTGCGGTATCCCTTATAGTTATGGATATCCAAACTAGAGCAACACCTTTGAACAACAATTATAAATGGGTTCTATTTCGTTATATCAACCTTAAATATCAAATATATTTTTGTTATATCAACAGTTTAAAACAATATCAAGGAATATTTTCATTATATCAATCTTAAATACCGAGTATACTAACCAATCTGTCGTCAATAAATTTTCAAAGTCTATAGTCCCTTAATATTAAATTTTTATTGAAATGATTTTTTAAAACTTAATTTATTATTTCATTATTTTTGTATGTCTAAATGAGAAGGGTTTATAGGCCCAATGTCTTGTTAATCTATAATATTTAAAAAAAAATTAAAATTAAAAAAAATTTCCAAGGAAATTATTTTTAAATTATTTTTTTAATCAAAAAAATTTGTAAACTATTTTTTTTATCCAAGAATTTTGAGCAAAAATTGAAAAATTTATTATTTTTTTTAAAAATCAAAATTTTGTGTCTATGTTTTTTTAAATAAAATCAAAAGATAAATTTTAAAAAATAAATTCAATCGACTCCACCTAATTTATAAAATTTTAGAAATTTAGACTTTACTTAATAATTAGTGGAGTTGTAAAATTGATAAAAATAATATAGAGGTATCTTTAATTATTTTCCTGGATTATATACGTGCTTACCTGAGTCCATTTACGGGGTTTATCTGGGCCTCTGATATCCAACTACATGGGCTTGGGTATTGAATAGCCCAGCACGTAGAGCAAAAGCAATGAAAGCGAAATCGTAGGATATTGAGCACAACATTGAATCCTTCCGTTTCTACTTTCTAGCTCCCATCTTCTTCCACTCTATATTTTCAGACGACCCTAAACAAAACAAAACATAAATAAAAAAAACCCGAAAATAATGATGAGATAGTTCGATAAGGAGGAGAAAAAAAAGCAACTAATTTCCAATTAGAAATCCTAGCCGTCTATTTCGTTGACTAAGGTAACCATTTTCCCAATAACAAATTTCTTTTCATGCCAACAACTATATATATTGTAATTTCATTTTTTCTTCCCCATTTTGATTTTGATCTGCAGCGTGAAAAAGCATCCAAAGCCATTGTTGAGAGTTTTGAAAACCCTAACGACGTTAACGAGAGGGAGATAGTAATTTTTGCTGTGATGATCGTGTTCATACGATGATGAATTCAGGAAACGGTATTATGACGCCGTCTTCTTCATCGGGTCCTGCACAGTCACCGGGTTTGAAAACCTATTTCAAAACCCCCGAAGGCCGTTATAAACTTCAATTCGAGAAATCTCACCCTTCTGGTCTCCCTCAATTCAATCATGGCAAAACCATTACTCTGGTTTTCTTTAAACCTCATTTTTTTTTATATGGTTTAAATTTCATATATATATTTATTTATGTACAGTTTATCTTATTGAATCGTATTTCTTCATATTTAATTTTTTTTTCTAGGGTTTGTTTTTCTTACGATATTCTTCTTTTTCTTTCTTTCTTTTTTTTTCTTTCTGATTTTGACTCATTTTTATTTTTGTGATTTGTCTCTTCTAAATTCGATTTCGGTGGATTTTGACAGTGTCGGAGAACTATTTCACTTTCTGCATTAAGTTCTGTAGGTGATTTAATTGTGTTATGTTGCTATTTCGTAGATTCGGTTTTCGTCAAGACTTTTATTGTTTTTTCCAGGGCGAATTCTATAGTGCCTTTTTTTCAGAAAATTATTTCTTTTCTATTAGTATTTATGGAGTCAAAATGCAAATTAAATTAATATATGAGCACATTGTTGGTTTGATTGAATGGCCAGGTAACACTGGCACATCTTAAGGAGAAGCCAGCCCCTTCAACTCCGACTGCTTCGTCTTCAAGTTTTAGTGCTAGCAGTGGGGTACGGTCGGCCGCAGCCAGATTGTTAGGAGGAGGAAGCAATGGAAGCCGGGCGCTTAGTTTTGTCGGTGGAAACGGTAGTAGTAAAAGCAATGGAGGAAATGGTAGGATTGGTTTGACTGGTGCCTCGAGTTCGAGTAGTTCGGTGGCTAATCCAAATTATGATGGGAAAGGATCATACTTGGTCTTCAATGCTGGGGATGCAATTTTGATAAGTGATTTGAATTCTCAAGATAAGGTATACTTGTTCGGTTTTGATTCGTTCTAGGTATTTTGGGTTTTGCTTCAATGGAGGTTTCTTGTTGTGTGTAGGACCCCATAAAGTCTATTCACTTCAGTAATGCGAATCCTGTGTGCCACGCATTTGATCAGGAGTCTAAGGACGGCCATGATTTGCTCATAGGCTTGTTCTCTGGCGATGGTAAATAAGCGTTAATTGACATTTAAATTGAATTTTCATTTCAATTGGGGAATTCAAGGTTTGTGAATATATTTTTTGTTCCTGTTTTTATTATTGCAGTCTACTCAGTATCACTGAGACAACAATTACAGGATGTTGGTAAAAAGATTGTTGGAGCCCACCATTACAACAAAGATGGTATTCTCAACAGCAGGCAAGATTTAATGATCTCATCTATTGTGATGTTTCAACTATGGGTGACAAGTGTTAGTTTTCTCAATTTGTGAGGTGTTATATTTCTATATGCAAGTTGTGCTGGTTTCTATTAGTGTTGAGCAGGGTTGACACACACACACACACATTTCTATATGCAAATGTGAATTGAATCAATATTGCATACAAGCATTTTTGCTTTAGATTCATGTTTCTTGATTGAGCATGTCGTGTTAGTTTCTGAGAGTAGATTATAAGGAACAAATATTCTGTTAGGGTTATGCTCAGATGGTTGGACTGACAATTATTGTACCCTGAACGTCATTCTGTAATCAACATGAATAGGTTCTTCGTTTATTCTTGTCTAATAATGAACTGAGTATGCTTGCTATAAGTTATATATGATAGTTTTCACAAATGAGCCCATTTCAAGAGTAAAATATTTGGTTTAAATGGTAGTTTTAAAATTTTTCCTTAACTTTTCTGTTTTCAAGGGTTCTATGAATGCAGTATCCTGAAGGCTAAAAAGGATATTATAACACTTTGTGAAAACTTGTTGAGACGTGAGTAACTTTTTACCAAATGTTTTGGAGATACCTACCTTGACGGTAATCTCTCTGTGATATAGATAATATAACCGTGATTTGTCCTCGTATATATTACATACCAATCCTTGGCGGTTAAACTGTGATGAAACCTATAGTGGTTGGACAACCTTCAAAGTCTTCTATTTATGGGTTTTGATATTCCAAATTTAATCTTGTTCATCCCTGGTTTTTTAAGATTTCATACAAAAGTAAATTTCAAGATGAATGCTCTTATTGTATATTAGCATTTTGATGAAAATGGCTATGATTGCTGAGGATTTATTGTTTTTAAATTACGCGATTTCTTATGGATAGGGGTGACAATCTAATCCAGCAGCTTTTTAGGCTTGATAAAAGCTCAGAATAAAGCCAAATATGAGCACTTGATGTTTCTAGTCAATGGGAAATTTAATTAAATTTGTATATAGGAATTCAACTGGTTTTATCTGTAAAGTATGTGAATGTTCATGTCGTTGACTTCAGTGGTTATAATTCTTGGGATTGAGTGGTAGAAAAGTTACAAATCATTTCTCTAAATTGTTACATTTATTTAATTCGCCATGTTACCCTGTAGAACTTTAATGTATTGGAATGTTATTATGTCAAAAACACTAATTGGAATCTATCTTGATTGATGCATTTTGATTTAAACAGTCGTTGTACTTGTATTTCTTGGGTGCCTGGAGGTGATGGTGCTTTTATTGTTGCTCATGCTGATGGGAATTTGTACGTATATGAAAAGGCAAGACTCAGATGTCAAGAGAGAATATAGCTTTATGGTTCACTTATTTTGATATTTTTTATAGTGAATTGAGCCGCTAAATTATATACCTTTTATTTCCTAGTTCAGAATAAAGATGGTGCCGGTGATTCTTCATTCCCAATCATTAAAGATCAAACTCAGTTTTCTGTTGCCCATGCACGATACAGCAAGGTATGAGTCTTGTGATCTTTTGGTTTCTTGACAAATGCCGAAATGCTTCTTATCTTTGTTTTTTGGCCTTATCTTTTTATAATGTTGCTGCAGTTAAATTGATTTACTAGTAACGATTGTCTAGTTCTTCTTGAATTTTGTGCCTTTCTCATTGGTCATTCGATTGATTGTGCAAGTATCACATTTAAGCATACTTTGTTTGGATTAAATGAACTGTAGAGTTTGTGCTTCTGGTGAGTTATTTTGTATTATATAATCTATCATAATTTTTTTTTTAAATTGACTTTTACAGAGTAATCCAATAGCCAGATGGCATATATGCCAGGGTTCGATTAACAATATTTCTTTCTCGGCTGATGGGGTTTACATGGCAACTGGTGGACGAGATGGTATGTCTTTACACACTGCTGTCCTCTTTGTGTGTTATTTCTACCTATTATATTTTATTTGCCCCAAAAAAGAAAACAAAATCTTGGATTTATTTTACTCACTGCATCCAGGTTACCTACGAGTGTTTGATTATGCAAAAGAACAACTTATATGTGGCGGGAAAAGCTATTATGGTGCTTTATTATGTTGTGCTTGGAGGTGAGATATGTTTGGCTCTAGTCAATTTATCAGGCATGTTTAGATTTGTTTCTTATTCTTCCACTCTAGAACTTTTAAAACAGTGACACTTATCTTACCGAAGCTTGTTATTATTTTTATTTACTTTTTTGAAATATTTATTCATACTTTTGACAAAACAACACCATCACGAAAACTCTGCTTTGGCGCAGCATGGATGGAAAATATATTTTGACGGGAGGAGAAGATGATTTAGTTCAAGTTTGGAGCATGGAAGATCGCAAAGTTGTTGCATGGGGTGAGGGACATAACTCATGGGTAAGTTGCTTGGTTGTTTTGAGTTTGGCAAATTTTCCTACCATAGTTTTGATTTAGTTTACGTCAAATGCTGTGATCAGGTTAGTGGAGTGGCTTTTGATTCATATTGGTCATCACCAAATTCTAATGACAATGGAGAGACAGTGATGTATCGATTTGGTTCTGTTGGTCAGGTACCCAGACAAATATTTTCATTATAACTTTCCTGTGTCTGTGTACATTTTGCTCAGTTTAAAATTTTACAAAGAATTTTTTTTCCTGTTGGCTTTTGTTATGATCTATGCTGTCGATTCCCGCAAGATCACATGTGATCCTAGAATCCCGGTGCGGCGGACAGACTTACTGTGACGCCACCGGCCGTGGAAACGCCTTCAATGGGTGCGGTCCAACCTGCGTTACAACCCATTCCTGTGTTTTCTTGAAAATGCAGTTTATTTTTTATTTATCTTCTTCCTCTGTTTCTCTTTCACACGTTCGTTTTTCTTGAATTGTGTTTTGTACTTTATATTAAGTGTATATATATTGTTTTTAGCCTTAGCAATAGTGGTCATCCTGGTATCCACGATCCCCCATTTTTGGGGTTCGGTGCTCCGCGCCTGAGACTGACTAGTTTATGATTGAATAACGCTTAAGAAAATTGACTGGTTTTGAATGTGTTGATAGAGTGGTATAGTGAGAAATATTCAGATTCATTCATAGTTTTCAATATGCCTCTGACTGGTTTTTAAGTATTGGAATCAACTACCTGCTTTATTTAGTAAGCAACTGTGGAAACTGAAGTAAAAGTCTATTTGATTAGGAAGACTTTGAATGGATGTTTTACTGTCTTGATGTTTGAGTATGAAGGTTTAGCAGCTTTCTGGTTTCATATAATGCCTGCAGTCCTCTATGTTTGACTTATTCTCCGGATTGGTGTTTTATTTTTTTCCCTAAATTGTTCCTTTAAGTCTCAAAACGTAGACGTTGTGGTCCTTTTTTTGAACTTTTGTTAAACTCATTAAAAAAAATGGTAGATGTTGATGTAGCAATCTCTAAATCAATAAATTAAAGTGTTCAATTAATTAATTTTTATAAAAAATAAAAATCCCCCAAAATAATTAGGGTTCATCTTCAAACTTAAACACCAACCTTCATCCCCTCTTTATCATATTCTTCTTCCCCAAACCCAGAAATCTAAAAAACAATTTTTATATTCTGTAATTTTGTATGCAACAAGTTGAAAATGTTCCCTTAATTTTTATATATCATCATTTTAATTTCAATTTTAACTCTCTAAAATGAGAATCCATGCCAAGGGAGAGCATACCATAGGGCCTGGTATTGGGTTATGTTCTGTACTCCAATTCTTTTTCTCTTGAAAAACATTAATTTGGGGATTTATGGGTTTAGAGGGGAAGAGGATGAAACAAATGAAGGTTGATGTTTTTATGAGTTTGGAGAGGAAGAAGATGAAGGATCATGTGTTTATGGGTTTGGATAGGAAGAAGGTGAAGGAGATGAAGAATTGTATTTTATTATATAAATTAAAAATTTATTAATTTGATTTGCCATGTCAGCATCTAATAGTATTTTTAACAAAGTTCAACCGAAGTTCAAAAATAAAAAGACCACGACATGCACGTTTTGAGACTTAAAAGAACCAATTTGGAAGAAAAAAAAACTTAAATCCATAACGAGTCAAACCTTAAAGACCGTAAACATGATTTAGTCGAAATTTTAAGTCCTTAAAGACCGTAAACATGATTTCCAGTTTTTTTGGTCTAATGATATGTGCTAAGTTCTTTACTTTTGCATGAATTTTGGAACTAAGATGTTTTGGTGGTCAGGATACACAATTGCTTCTATGGGATCTGGAAATGGACGAGATTGTAGTGCCCTTGAGGCGATATCCACCCGGTGGGTCACCAACTTTTGGATCCCCGACGTTTAGTACTGGAAGTCAGTCATCCCATTGGGACAATGTCGTCCCATTGGGTACCTTACAACCTGCTCCAAGTATGCGGGATGTTCCAAAAATCTCTCCTCTTGTTGCTCACCGTGCGCATACTGAGCCACTTTCTAGCTTGATATTTACCCAGGAATCTGTACTTACATCCTGCCGTGAGGGGCAAATCAAAATCTGGGCGAGACCTGGCACTGCCGAGAGCCAGACAAGCACCTCCGAAACCTTGTTAACTACGAGTCTCAAGGAGAAGCCTCCACTTTCAAGCAAGATCAGCAATATTAGTTACAAACAATAACTAAACCTTAATCTAAGGGAGTTTTAAGCATTTTTTTTTTTCATGGTTTGTTTATCTTTTTTATCCAGTTGGTTTAGTTTTAACATCTTGATTTAAGTGAAGATGAACCAGCTGGTCTTATTGTATATTCAGTTATTAACGGATGAGCATGCCATTGATAGAACTATGAGGATGGGAGGGAGAGTTCTCTTCAACCGCCTCCTGTAATTACAAAACGGCTGTTACTAATTAGTGATTACAGGAATAATGTGAAATTGGTCCTTGGTGATCGGTACTTTTGAAGTGCATACATACAAGCCATTATTTACCGTTCTTACTTGTATACGAACTACTAAGCTGCGGAATGAGCTGTTTGTGTGCTGTCAATGTTGAGGCTAGTGTTTTTAATTTATTACACTGTGAACCTTTGCCTGCTCAGTGGAGCATATACCGAAATGTGATTGAATATTTTTATTGTTTTATGATATCAACTACTATTATTAGGAGTCCATGCGTCTTCATACATAGCAAGTATTGAATAATACTATCATGTCATCTTAAAAAAAAATCAGTCCACCATAGACCTGCTGGATCTTTGAGATGGCTGGGATAGCGGTAGGTGAATCATTGTTCTCTTAAGCTTTGCATTTTTTGGCCCATAATTATTTTGATATTGTTTGCATTGATGGTGACAAACAACGATCACCAAAGCAGTTGTAATTAATCAATACAATAATGAAGTAGTACTCCTTCCAGTTTCCATTATAGGCGAAAGACCATAACAATCACATTCACATACAATTAATCTATATACGTCAGTGTAGAACTCCCTCAAGTTATTTTTATATAAGCCGAAGTTCATAATTTCACACTAAGAAATTTTATTTTGGTCAAAGAAAAGAAACTGTGTTGAGTGTAATTAATATTTTTTTGTGTATTTCCAAAATGTCCTTTACGAAAATTTGTTGCATGCTAGTGAAAGAATAATTAAAAAGTATTTTTATTTTTTTTTATAAATTGAGGGATAATTTAAGACTGACATCATTATTATTATTATTTTATATTTTAAATCATCAAAATTTTGCTATAGCTTAGATCGGTTGGAGTATGAAGCATTTGAAGCACTTTAATTTCAAGGATTCATTGAATTTAATTGCTAAGAGCTTCGACAATAATTAGAGCTTTAGCTATAGCACCAAACCAAATAGGCATACTTTTCATGGAATCAAAATTTCAGGTGTTCATTGCTATGGATGCAGGTCGGATCTAGAAAAATATGAATCAGGGTCGAAAATATTATAGTATATATTATTATTTGATTTTAAAGTAAAATTGATCGAAGAAAATTAATTTATTTTGATTACTTTTTTATTTTATTTTGAGACAAAACGAATGTTTAATAAAAATAAAATTATAAAAATTAATAATTTCATTTATATATGTTTGTGGTGTAAATTATTAAAGAAGTTTTATTTTTATTATAATTGCTTTTAAAAGTATGTTAATAATTAAAATTGATTGACAATATAAAACTTTTTAAATTAGCTGTACATAACAATTAAACTCTAATTACTTTTAAAACTATACATATAAGTTATTGTTATTGTATAAAACTTTTTATCCTGATAATATATTAAAAAAAATTATAAAATATATATAGACATATACATCCTATATACATTGTAATAAAATTATGAGCAAGAGTTATTATTTATCTCAGCTATGGACTGCCCCGGTGTAAATTTTTCTCGGTATCGAAGTATCATTTATCTCTGAAATATAATAATATAGAGTTATTAATGAAATGTATTTTATAAATTTTTGTCAAAATATATCTGTTAATAGTTTAAATTATACAAAAATATAATATTAATTGTTAAAAGAAAATTTAATTATTTTTTTTATATTTGTAAACGTTATAATTAATATTATTATTTTTTTAATTAAAAATATTGAATTATTTTTAGTTTTAATTTTATTTGAATCAGATTTAGTTAAATTTTTTTT
>JBBPBR010000006.1:55873260-55884514 GCA_037974775.1 Cicer pinnatifidum
TAAATTTTTTTTAAATTTATTATAAATTTTTTTATGGATTATATAATGAACGACATAATAAATTTCATGTGATTTCATAAACGGAATTAAGAGAATTTTAAATTTAATTTCAAAAATCTTAATATGTATCTCACTTAAATTTTATCTTATTTAATTATTTTTTAAAAAATTAATTGATAGTTTATGTTCTTAAAATTATTGTAATCAAAATTCTTGAAGAACTACATAAAATTATTGAAAAAATTTAGAGAATTTTATTGGTTTAAAATTAAAATTATGAATATAAATATTTACAAATATAAAAAATAAACTTAACACTAAAAAAATTAAATTGTAAAAAAAAATTATAAAACTAATATGTAATTTCCATGTAATTTAAAAAACAACGTCATATATTTCATCTAAATTATTGTAACTGTTAATTAGTTATTAAGCACTACATTAAAAAAAAATATGTGATTGTAGAAATGAGATTGGCTTAAATACTCACATGACCATATTGTGGATGCTAAAGTATCTAAACAAATGTTGACCCAAAAAAGATTAATCGAAAGAGTGGAGAAAAAGATTCTAAAAAGTTTAACCGGGAGAAGAAAAGACAAATGAGCAGCAAAATAAGTAAGACGTGCTGCCCCTGAAAATCGTAAGGTTTGTTTAAAAATAGAAAAGAATAAAAAGAATTAAACTCCAACTTATTTTTAGAATTACAAAACTCCATCCCAAGAGAAAGTTGCATGAACCCGTACAATGCACCGACGATTTCAGCCAATCACAAAGTTCCATTCTGACAGACATGTGATATGTTATCTTCTTCTATTTTAAAATCAATCAATCCTTTTCTTTAGTCGGAGTTTTTTCTCTCTCTCTTTTTTTCTAGTGGAAGTTATTACAACGGTATTTTGTAAACAAGTTCTCATACATTTTCTTTTCACTCTTTCCAAACTGTAATACTATGTAAACTATTTTAAAATAGGATAACAATACACATTGCATGATTGGATTTAATTAGTATATATATATATATATGATTAATCTAAAAAAGTTTATACATACATATCTTAAAAAGTTCTTACAATTATCTTACAAAATTAAATGTATGTATATAAATCTTAATTTAAAAAACAAATACTAATATTGATAAGTTAATAAAAGTCTTTAATTATAAAAAATAAATAAATCAAATTATTTAATCTGTCTTTAGTTATAAAGTAAAAATGTCTATTTTTACATTTAATCAACATAATAGTATATTTGGTTTCATTTTATAAGTATATTTAATTTTATTAATTTCATGTTAAAAGCGTAGTTACTAACTTATCTTTAATTATTATAGTTATTGTCTACAATATTAAAATATTAATGCAATGATAATTTTAGAAAGAGAATTAATGCAATATGTTTATGGAACAATGTTGAAAATAGTTATTATATTAGTTCAATTTTATTTATATTTGAGATCATTTAATAGATTCAATTTTGTAATTCATTTAAGATCAACAAAAGTAATTTATAACAACATTACAATAATTAAACTCTATTAATACAAATCAAGTGACTGAAGTTTAAGAATAAATTGTTTACATCCGAACTCATTTATTTAAGCCTAAAAAAACAGACAGGTAAGAAGTAAAAAAAAAAAGAAAAATCTGCATAGAATATGGTGAGATGAAAGTGTTTTATGATGCTGTTGAGAAATATGAAAGTATTAATTAACACACATGCTATAAGTGTATTATTAAAAGCTTTTCTGAAAATCTTTTGACAACATTATCTCTTATTAAATAATCATAACCTTATCGTTGGTAATTTAAAAAAGGGAAAAGGGACATAACTGAGAAGGTTCGATAAGACGCCACGTAACCTTAGAGATCCCACCTTAGCTGTCAACTATTCCCTCCAAACAGTATCATTCACTACTCATCATCACTCATCACTCACCAATTTTTGAGTCCTATATTTTCCCATTCACAAGATCTATACACTCACACATTCAACTTTCTTCAACCTTCAATACCCAAATTTATTTTCAGATCTACACACCTTTTTTTTTACCAACAAAAATTAGAAACCCTAATATTTTTGTAACACATTGATGAACCCAGAATTTGGATAATGAAAAAGTAACATCTTTGGAAGTTTCACAATGATGGGTTTCAACCCATCAAAAATGGGTAGTAGTAGAAATTGGTATGAATCAACAGAGAAAAAAAGGGTTCCAACAAGAGTCTGGTTAAGCTTCCAAATTTCAATGGCTGTCCTCGTGGGTGGAAACCATACATCATCCAGGTTTTGTACTCGCTAAATTATTCTCTCTTTCTCCTTTCTGGCTTTCAAATTTCTCTCTCAAACGCAATTTTTTGTAGTTTGTTCCTAAACGTTCTTGTCTTTTTGACAAAGACCTCAAAAAAGACCTAAACTTGAAAATTTCATGGATACAAAAACCGTGAAATTTCAGATCCTTAATGGATCAATTGTTCGACGAGTTTTTCTTCGAACAATCGTGCTTGCTTCCACCATTTCAATGGTTGCTCTTCTTCACTCTCTATCAGATTTCGAATTGGGAAATTTGGTACCCTTTGCAACCAATTTCAACTGTTTTTCAGATTCGGAAAATGTCACTTCAAACCCTAGTTCCTATTTGTTTCAGAATCGAATTTGGGGTCACATGAATTGTGAAAAAGATGTTAACTTGACAGTGAAAGTTGTAACTGAGCTAATGGGTAAGCAGTTTTTGAACTGTGAAGCTAATACCCTTTGTGTTGGTGAAGGTTCATCAATGGCTGTTAAAGCAATGAAACAGTTGGGATTTTCAACTGTTAGTGGTGTTTACAGACACCATTTTTTCTCCCTCAAGCAGAAGAGGATCGTTTATGAGTTAGATTATCAAGATTCTTCATTTGACTTCGTTTTGTCTAGGGATCTTGATAAGGTTTCTGTCCCTGCTTTGCTTGTTCTTGAGGTTGAGCGTGTTCTCAAGCCTAATGGAATTGGTGCACTTCTTGTTGATGCCAAAAGTTCACACCCAAATGATTTGATTAGATCAGCTACACCAGTTTCATCATTGTTGAGATCTTCTAGTGTTGTCCATGTTGATTCTATTGATGAACTTAACCTTGTCGTTTTCCAAAAAAGATCTGAAAATGCAACTTCTTTCAACCACTATCAGCATAGTTTACCAGCTGATTGTTCTAGTTTGACCTTCACAAAACCTCTCATAGATCTAATGGAACCTCTTGTGATTGAAAAACCGTCTACTGTCATGCCGGTTTCCTATTTGCCTAAGTTTGTAGATGTTTCTACTAGGAAGAGGTTGGTTTATATTGATATTGGAGTAGGAGAGCTTTTGAATGCAAATGTTAGTGATTGGTTCTTACCTTCATATCCAATTGATCAAAAAGCTTTCAATGTGTATTTTGTTCACTACAACACTTCCATAATGTTGTCTTATATGAAAAGACCAGGTATCACTTTTGTTTATCACCCTGGTTTAGCTGGTAAGGACCATGCTGAGGATGGTAGTACTGTCACAGGTGAAGAGCTGGATCCTTTTGTTGGTGAGGAAGAGTTTCATTTCCCTGCATGGTTCAAAGAAACTGTGCAATATGCTGATTTTGTTGTCTTGAAGATGAATGTTGGAGAAGTTGAACTCAAGTTCCTAAATGATATATTTGAAAATGGAGCTATATGCTTTGTTGATGAATTGTTTCTTAGATGTCCTGAAAAAAGTGATGGTGATAAAACTAATGCTGTGACAAGCAAGCAAGGTTGCATGGATATTTATAAAAGTCTCAGAAGCAGTGGTGTCTATGTGCATCAATTGTGGGGAGACTAAATTGCATGCATACAAGACCTTAAGTGTTTAGCTTATGGTGATCATTGTGTGAAATAATTATGTTTCTTTATTAGAACTTTTATGTGTTTGATGTATTTGGACTATAGTCCAACTATCTTGTGTGTTCTTGTTGAGGTTATGTAGGATGCTAATGACATCCAAGTGCTTTATGGTTGGGTGCTTACTACTAAATAAACAACCATTGTTGTTCTGGTTTGCTAGTAAAACATATGTGGCTTGTTGTGATGCTCTTTTTCCTATGTTTGGGTGAGTTGATGTGTTCTTTTAGTTTTTAATTAACTGGGGATTGGTTGTGATTATTTTAACTTAATGACATTTAGAAATTGGCTTGAGCATGACAGTTAAATAGAAAGCCATAAAAAGCTACAAGAAGAATGATAGGGATTTGTAACACACATCTCGTTATTTGACAGTGCAGATTTCAAGGAAAAAAAATAGTTTTAGTTAAAAATCGCATTTTTTATAATTTAAAAATATGAATAATATGAATTTGAATATATTTTTTATACATTTAGACTCTTACAAATACTCAAGATATTAACAAAGATATTTGTTAATATTTTTTTTTTTTAAAATTGATTGTATCTTGAAGAGACAAATCTTTATGTCCATGATTACAAGTAGCTCAGTTTTCAATTTAGTTTGTATATGATTTGAACTTCAATTTGAATGGGCAATGGCCATTGTATCAACTTTCAACGTTATAAACAAAGACGGTCAAATGGTCAATCGTAAAAGTTTCGCGTTAACTTACTAATTTAGTCACACGCTTATGTATAAATAATTAAATAATTTTTTAATTTAATAATTTAGAAAATATTATTTGTTGAGGATTTTTAAAATTGAGAAACTATTTTTGTGTTAGAAGTTACTCAACAATTTTTTTAAATTCGGATTTTTTTTAAAACTGTAATAAACATAGAAAATTTGAAAAATGTTTTTTTTTTAAAAAAAAAAATTTAAACAAAAATATGTAACAAATGTGTTCTTAATTTATATATAGTCAATAAAAATAGTTTTTATAGCGTTAATAGATTATAATTATAAAATTATTAAACATAAATCGAACTTTAACTTTTTTAAAATTTTAAATTTGACTAATTTTTTTTGTTAAACTTTTATTTTTAACCACTTGTCTATATGTATATACTTTTCTTCTAAAATTTTTACATTTTTTAAAATTTATAAAATTGACCGATCAAATTTTAATAATTTTATTCAAACAAATAATTATAAATAAAAGAGAATTGAATAAAAGTATTTAGATTATGTAAAATTATTTTATTTTTTTAACTCTCATCAAAAGACACTCTAAGCCACCAAAAAGATAAATTAATATAAAAAATGTTAACAACACTATAGACCTCACATGTTGTTGAAAAAAAATGTCCTACAATTTATGATCACTGTGAACAGATCACAAATCATTGATCAATTTTTTAATGAATATATCGTAATACATGAACTTAAAAAACACTCCACAAATATAAGATAATTACAATGAAATATAAATAGGTTTAAGACTTAAAAATAATATATTATCTTTAGAAATTTATTTGTTTAAGACAAAATTTCTCAATATTCAACTTGCTCAATATATTATCTCGTCGGCCACATCAAAGACACTCCACTCCAAACAGTGTATTAAATCCACCTCATATCACAATGAAATAAAAGAGTATGGTTGTATCATTTTCAAATATATATTGAGATAATAAAACGGAATAAAAAGTATGGTTGTATTTAGGGTCGATTATTAATAGTTCAATAACATGATACTTAATTGATGAGGATTTTAATTTTTTTATAATATAATAAAATAAGAATGAATTTTTTGAGTTAAATATATTTTTAATTTTTATAAAATTATAACTTTTAAATTTAATCTCTAATGTTTTTTTATTCACTTCTAATTTTTATTTATATATGATATTTTTGGGATTAAAAGTACTTTTTTTACAATTATTTAAAAAAAAAAAAGTTTAAGAATTAAAATAAAATTTTATAAAAAGTAAAATCATTTTACATATTTTCTTAACTATTCAAATTGTACTTTCCTAAAATAACTTAATTTTTAAGATTAAAACAGTTAAAATGACATATGTATCTGGAAATGCAATAAGCTAAAAAAAAGGCATGACACGTTATCTAAAAATGGAAAAGAGAGACGACAAATCTTTGAAAGCTATCGGTCCCTCGTAAGTCGTAACTAACAAACATCAAGAGACGACAGCTTTCAAATCTGTCGCTATACACGTGTACGGCAAAGCGACATCCATTCAATTCATCTTTTGACATGTATGCAATCTATTAATAATTTACATTGTCCTACATTTTGACTTATGAACTAATTCGTCATTTGGAAGTTGAAACTGGCTTACTTTTTCGTAGCTATAATTGTGACCGATAGGAACCACCTAATAATCAGTATTTGATTAGACAATAAAAAATAGAGCTAATTTGAATAAGTTAAAAAGGAAATACTAGAGAATGGGTTGAATAAGGCCAGGTTCGATTCTTCCTATTGCAATCCAAAGGTGACCGAGCCCGACCAAAAATAAATGTTATAAAACTAAAAAAATCGAACCGATTATTATTGAATTAACAATATAAATAAATTCAAAAAATAATGCAAAACATTCGTAACAAGAAATAAAATTTAAATATTAAATTAAACTGAATTCGAACTTTTTTATACGTAAATTTTGTGATATTTATCAAATCATCTCTAGATAAAATATATATACTATTTTATACCACTTTTTAATGTTTTTTTTTATTGAATTTAATCTTCATAAAATTAAAAACATTCAATTTTAAATACACACATAATCTTATAAATGTATACCAAAATATCATCTTTAATAATATATTAAAAATTAAGATATTATTTAATAATTAATATTATTTTATAAAAAAAATATAAATATAAATTAAAAGAAGAGTTTAAAGTTTTTTTAAAAAAATTCGTCTTTCTTTTAACGATGGTGATGTTATGATCAAATTCATCTAGAGGTTAAATTCAAATAAATTTTTTTACAAAAACTAAAATAAAAAATTAATATATTTGTAAAAACTAAATACATATTAAAACCATTATAAAATCAAAGGTATTAAAAGATGTGATTCATCAAATTTATCTGTATAATAAACTTCTCCAAATTACAGCAAAAAATAGATATTGGTTAATGCTCCTTTAAAAGTTCATTAAAATAGTGATCCAAGAAGAAATTTAATCAAAGACAAACAAGCTCGTTGGAGGGGCATTGTCATGTGTGCAATAAGCCTATTGCTGATGTTTAACCAAGTGTCATATAAATTTCATTTTCCTTCTCTTTCGTCTTTCCCTCATTGGAAATACCAGAAAAGGTGAGGGAGAAACCATGAAAAATGAAAAGAAAGCAGGGATAAGTATTGAAGTATTATTATTACAGTTGGGCTGTACAGGAAGTTTGTGGAATTAACAATGTATGTATCTTCTTTACTCTTCACTCCCTACCTTTATCTCCAAAAGCCTCTCAATCGGCTGTCTGCAAATCGGGCATCTATTTGTCTGGAACCTCAAAACCTTTGCACATCCACTACACATGCACTGCAAAAAAATAAGAAATCCAGCCAAAGTATGTCAATGACTCAAGGATCAAATTAGTTTTTAACATTTAAATTTGGCATAACAATCATATGTTTGCTAAGAACCTAAGACCAAAAGTGTTTGAAACAAATAGAAAGATTATTATTTTTTTTAATGAAAAAACAGTAGTTCCAAGATTGATCATCATATTGGTATTAATGACTACCATCAGTATCATTAAAAAAATGTATGCTGCATATACCATATGTCGGCAGGGATGAACAATTGTGTCACGAGGCTCTGACAAGCAGATGACACACTCTTTCCCTTGGTCATTGTCATCCAAGTCACTCTCCACTGAATTTCCAATACCATATATCTCTTGCAGCTCATACCTCATTCCATTCACCGACAAGATCTGCTTAACAACTTTTACCCGGAATTCTCCTTTCTCCTTTTCAAACACCGCTTGAGTTATCTGAGAGTTTGTATTACCAGATGTCGCAGTTTCATTTGATCCGTTCTGATTATCAGGGGATGCATCTGCCTTCACTGCTAGAGGATAGACATCCATGTCATCCACCTTCAATAAATCTGACTCCTCAAACATGGAAAAGTCAATACCAGTTCCAGCTGGTTGTCTAAACTTTTGTCCAAGACCTTGCTGGAATTGTACGGTCACAGGTGCGAGTTGGTTTTCCTTTGTCGATATGAGGATGCAGCCATCACCTTCTTTTGCAAAGAAAAATATGGTGATGCTGCCAGAAAGATACAAGCAAATAAAACTTTCAGAACAACTAAATCAAGAAAAAGAAATAAAGTAAAAATGATCACATCCATAATCATCATTATGATATGATGACAATCACACACACATGACAATACATTCAGAGAATCAGGAGCACTAAAATATCAAACATGTGACTAAACTGACAACCATTAAGCTGTTTCCAGCTTACATAATGCTCCTAAATATAGGAGAGCAAAGAGCAATAAGTACTTATATAATTGCTTAGAGAAGGAATACTAACAAAACAACCTTCAACACATTTCATGTGATGGGTACGTTGTTTACATCTTCAACACGCAAAAGTTTGTTACTTATGCAATGATGGCAAAAAGCATAAGTCAAACCTGCATTGATTGAATCAACTATGTCGAGAAAAAGTCGGTATTGCTTCTACACATACCTTGAAACAAGGTTGTCATATTCAAGAGTGGGCGTAAACGCATGAAATCTCCATAGCATTGACTTGTAAACTCGTAATAGCTTACATAATACAATATAATATTTAAAACATCTATCATCGTACCTAAACATGATTTGATATGTATACATTACATAACTATGTACTCAACATTCTAACTTAGTAATAAAAAAAACCACAATAACAAAATTTAAATATTCTGTAAGCAACCAATAAACAGTTAAACACTAAACTTAGGTGGCTTCAAAGGTACAGGTAAGGCCGGGCAGACAAACCAGACTATTACACAAACATTGCATCACAATTTTAAATTGATCGACAAGTTCACAAATCAGCGCACAAACAGAGCATAACAAGTTCAAAATTGAATGACAAACCACAAGATTCAAAATTACTAAAGAGTAAAAAAATGGTGGTATTAATTCCCCTTGATGGAACTAGATTAAACTCGGTAGATCTAGGTTTTAGCTCATCACAATTGGGTGCAAATTCATCTCATTGGCATGTTGGGTGTATTGCAGACTAGCAATAATGGGTTTGTCCATATAGCTTGATCTGTTTCTTCGTCTATGCTAGGAACTGAGGTTGAGATGGTTAACAATATCTTATCGATACAAGCAAGTTGTATGTCAACTCAATTCAACATACACCCGTCGTCAAACTCCTTTGCATATAGGTTCATGTTGGGATGTTAGATGCATTTGTGGAGTCAAGTGCTACAACTGTGAGGTTAATGTTTTGTGCCCTACCAAGGTTTATCATTTCGTTGTTGAATGTTGGGTTTTTAGAAAACTATTAAACGACTGTCATTTTAGGCATGTACAGAGAAAATAATCATTCAACCAAAGTTGTAAAACTCGAGAGGCAACACCAATTCATGGAGAGTTCGTAGTCGTAAACACTCGTAGACTCAACTCAATTTAAAAAAGACTGATGCTGTATATATAGTAAGATGTTTTTTATGAAATGCATGAATGCTTACTTGTTAAGATTATAAACAAACTAAGGAGGTATCATTCCCACATTTGACAGAAAACATACAGTGTTGGTATATAATTCAGCAAACCAGAACATGTCAATGACTTTTGTGATGTTACTTCTCGTAGCATCAAACATTCTCCTATAAAAAAATACATTAAAAAAACCTATAAATGGTATATAATATATATATATATATCATAATATAATAGTTTTAATATTTCAAAGTTCTGAAGTACGTTAACAGCTTTCCATATCATAGAACTTCAAATTGGAAATTATCCTTTATCATGAAGGAGGAAATCAGCATCCGAAAAGAAAATCAAGATCTTACCAATTACAAATAAATGTTCACAATCTTACGCAATCAAGAGAAGATACAAAACAAAGTTCATCCTTTCGGCCCAGCTCATACGTAATCTCACTAGTCACTCCCACCTTCAATTAAAACAAGAAAATCCTAGCCCTTTTTTTAGTCTTCCAATCATTCGCCAACTCCCCCGTCCCTTCTAAATTGTTCTTTCGCTGCAACTCACCGCCCAACTTAACACGCACACTATTTTCTTCAAACACCATCAAACTGCCTTTTCTCCCCCTTTAGCCACGCTCTCCACTTCTCAATCTCCACCACCTCCTCTTTAGCAGTCATATCTCACTTAGACTTTTTTAGCATGCTTTTAGGTCTAATTTTTTCTCTCTAGAAAACTGTTCAATTGACCACATGCTTGTGATTCTGAGCGATTAAAGTTTGAACGAGTTCATACAAAGAGTTTACAAAGAAATGATTTGGAAGTGAGTTAACTCGATTTTGATGCCTAAAGTTGTAAACTCTTACTATTCTATGAGTTGACTTGACAGTTTGACAACCATGTCTTTAAATATAAAAGTCATTTGCTACTATCTAGCCATATTTTCGGTAATTGTGAAAATCCTCCTTAATTGTGGCTACCCCTGCTGCTTGTTATTAGTCCACTTCATATGCCTTTATAATAGCAGTACAACACATTGCACTGAGCTTAAAGGTTAGGTTTAATCTCGCATCACCTAGAGATATGAAATTTATAGTGTTTACATTAGGAACCCAAGTATTCTATATCCTACCAGTTTATAGACTTGGACAGACATCCGCTTAGAAAAGCTGGTTTTGTAGGGTTGAGTTAGACCCTAACCCTAAATTCTAATTGATATTAAGGGAAGAAAAATAAATTAATAGAAAATCAAAGAATATTATGCTCTTTATAGTAAACCACCCCCCAACACTGCCTACAAAACCTCAAAAAGTCTGTCAAACTATTGTGGAGGTAACCACTTTCTCATTTAACATGGCTCCCTATCCATTCATAACCAAAACCTACAAATGAAGACAAACAACAAGAACTCCAACTCTTGTTTTTTACAGTCTTAATTTAAATTTTCAAGTAACATTCAGAATGTGAACAAAACAAAACAGATTGTTCTGTCCTAATTGGTTCCACCATTTTAATCAAAACAACATACACAGATGCTATGGTTCCATCATAATAAGAAAAGTTAAACATAACAACATACATAGAGCATATTAGAAAAAAAAACTCAAAACACAAAGCCTAATATACCAAAAACTAAAAATACAGGAACAAGCAAAAAAACAAAAGACTAGAAAAA
>JBBPBR010000006.1:55884601-55902743 GCA_037974775.1 Cicer pinnatifidum
AAAAAAAAAAAAAAAAAGAAGCAGTGTTTATATTTATGGAATAAGAAGAAAACTAACCTCCCAGAAACGGTAGCATCAAAGGTAAAGGAAAGAAGGAAGAAACCAGGGTTTTCTTCATCAGGTGAAACCGTAAGAGTCTCCTTTTTAATATTGACATCGTTCCTAATTGTAACGGCTTTCTGATGCTCAACAAAGGGTGCAGGTTGATTGACGACAGGTCCAGGAGGGTAGTAACGGGAAACCCAATCTGGGTCCATGTGTGGATGGTGTTGATGTTGATGTTGATGTTGATGGGGCATAGGCACAGGTGGATAATAACCAGGGTAATGATACTGAGGATAATGCATCGGAGGGGGGTTCGGGTACGGTGCGGCTCCAGGGTACACAAATGGTGGGTGGGTTGCGATTTCGGGCTGGGGTGTTACCGGAGGTGGTGGTGGTGGGTGACTTCTCCTTGAACCGCCAGCATGGCGACGACGGTTGTTAACGGCGGTGGTTGAGATGTTACCCATGATGGAAGGGGAAAACCCTAATTGAGAAATGATTGTTGTTGCATGGGAATTGAATCGGAGATTTGGAGGTGAAAGTGAAAGGGTTATTATGATTATGAATGGAGCATTGAAGAGAGAATAATAAAATAGAGAGGAAAAGAATATAATAATAATAATTTAGAAATGGAGTTCTGTATAATGGGGTTTGCGTATATCTCCACTCAGGAGAAACGCCATTGAAGAACGCTTTTTCTTTATTATATTGTTTCTTAGTTATTTACAATATTATTATATGTTGCTCACTGTTTTACTTTATTATATTGCATTACAAAAACAATGGGTTGAGATTAAACGTATGAAAATGATATAATGTACTGTGTAGCATTTATAATCAACAATCAAGCATCTATTATATAGATACACAAGTTATATGGGACTATCAAAGAGTTTAATTGCGCTGCACTTACATATAATTCTTTTTAATTTACACAATGACGTCAATCCGTACGAATACACAAATATTTTACACTTTATAAATAATAACCATTCCTTAATTTGATTCTTTCATGTACAGTTAATTATATTCTAAAAAAAATTCATAGGTAATTAGTACTTAATAAAAATATATTCTAATTTATATTTAAGTTTTAATTGTCACGTAATTTTATAAAAGTCAAATATCATCTTTATTAATTTATCATTTATAATTAATTATAATTGATTAATAGCATAAAAATTCTATACATTAACACTCTATATAAATTAAGTCATTTTTATATTTGATAAGAATTCTCAATTGATTATTATCAATACATAATTAAATAATTAATATACTAATTTGCCACTTAAATGATAATAATCAATGATAACTTATAAAGAAAAATAAACTTAGAAATTGTATACCGTAATAAAAAAAACAAATAATACCTATCAAATCATTACATTTTATAGAATAGAAGAACAATAACTTTAGAATAATTTATATCCATAATATTATTACATTAAATCCTTCATTGCCCCCTTATACTATCTTTCTTTGTTTTTAATTAGTTTATTTATTTTTCTTTCACCAACCAAAGAGATGTTCATAAAATTGCAAGCAGAGGTAGCTCATAAATATAAGATTCTATGATTTAATGGAATTTATTAACAGTTGAAAGCAGTGGTCAGCATGAATTAACAAACCACATCTTTCCATATACAAGTGCGAGTCATGATAACAGAAAATGATAGCATAGCCATTTCTTACTTGTTTTAGAGTGTATAACTCATTGCATCCAATTCTGGTGTGCAACACGATCATTGTACAAAGTGATGTAAACACATTTTTTTTAGGACTAAATAAAAATATTCCTTGAATTTGAAGCTTACTAGATTAATTTTTGCTTGAGTGCTTACAGTGACAATTATTATTTTTCAACTTTAAAGCAGGGGTGATCTCTGATGTGATTAAAAGCAGGGGGATATGCAATAATGTACTTGTGTTAAAATTTTGGTCATCAAATTTGCAATAAATCCAAACTAGTGAAATAATGTGTAACACAACCAGACGCCTAATTTGGAGTGCTTCTAATATGGACATGTTGAAAAAGGTTTCAAACATGAACCCTTAAAATTAATTTGATGTAATATGATAACATATTTTTTTATTACTTGTATTAAAAAACTTAATATTATTTAAAATAGATAACAATACAAATAAAATATGTTGTAGGAGGACAGTCTTTGAGGCCCACCATTGAATCAGGCTCATATTAGAGACCCCAAATATGAATTGAATTGAGTAAACAATAATGATACTAGTCAATTACAATTAACAACAAAAATGACACCACAATAATGACAACAATAGGTAGAAACGTCAATTTTAAGGTGACAATGATCTTTAATTAGTGTTGTACACACAAATTGAGTTCTTCCATCTCCTCAGATTTTCTTTCTATACAAAAGTCAAATATTGAACCTCTACTCACTTTAAATATCTCCTATGTACCTAATGAAAGTACTTGATTAATTACCTATCTAGTACAAATTACAATTTGAGTTGAAATACTTCGATCCATATTACATATTACAACTTGTGTTTAAATATTCTTCGTCGGGCTTGTGACTGCCCAATAGTTTTCATTATAAAACTGACTAGTATACTTATCTCCCCCCAAAACAGCTATAATTGGAGACCAATGTCATACCTTGATTTTGTGTCTAACAATATCTGGAATAGATCTATATTGTTTGATAACTGGTATTCTAATATAAGAATAAGGTGGCCTGCAAAGACATTTAGATATATTTAAGTAAAAATGAGACATGCAGGCTTAGAGAAATTAGATTAGATGATCATACCTCCAAGGGGTGTGCCTATCTTATTGTATGAGGATTTTTCTTCTATAGTAGCAATAATTAATACCCTGTTTCAACTAGCATAGGTGTGATCTTTAATAGGATGAAATGTATTTCCACATATAAACATTTTGTTTTTTTTCCATGCATGCATATATTAACCAGTCAAATTGAAACATTTTATCATTAGTTCATTTTCAATCCATCCCTCCAAACATAAACCTTTCAAGCTTGTTCTAATCCAACTTTACAAGATGGAAAGTGAAACATAAAATAGACATAATAATAAATAAAAAAATCTATTCAGTAGAATATATATAGAAACAAATTCAACCTTTTCCATTTCACAGCATGCATGGCTCCTTGTACGCCATTCCCTAAAGCCATCACTATCTTGATAGGCTCTACAAATGGCATACAGGGAGCCAGGCACACAAAGCATATGCTATACTACTACACAAAATAAAACCAAATTAAATATAAACATTACTTATCCTTATTTCTCTCCACCATGTAAGATGTATGAAGCTAACCAAATTTAATTTGTGCTCTTTGTTTTTGTTCTGAGGGAAGAAGTGATCTACAAGTAGTATATTGGAGAAACTGGTCAGTATATATATGAAGGAAGGTAGGTTACATGTATGAGAGGGTAATTAAGGAAGAGAAAAAAGAGGGACAGAAAATGAAAGGCTTGTCCTGTTCACTGCTGGATGAGATGGCTCTAGGCATGTCTTAGTGTTCAAACTTGTTTTTCCCATTATTATTAATTATTAATACATAAAGTGGATATATATAAGTCAGTTTTGTTCTGCGAAACTGATTTGTCTACAAGTGTTTGGATTGAATCCCTGTAGATTCCTATTCCCTTACAACTGAGAACTACTTCTCTAAAGGAACAACATATTTCCCTCTTTTGTCCCTTTCTCTTTTACACTTTGTGTTGTTTCTTTTTCCTTTGTATATACAACAAAGTATTTAAATATTAACAAGGCATGTTCTTTCATGAAGCACTTAGGCATCTGTTTGTCTTTTTTATTGCTCACTTTTATTCCTCTTCTTTTTAGTTAAACTAGCTTCTGCAGACACTTTTTTAAATAAAATACCATGAAGATTATAATTAAATAGTTCAAAATTAGGAAACAACTAGCATATATATCTCACATTTTCTTTACCTGAGATAATTGGAAATCAATTAGCACTATATATATATATATATATATATATATATATCATCTTATACATAAATTAATTAGTTTGTTACTCTCTACACACTCTCATTATCTACGAAGCACCGACACAAATATAAACATCAAACACAATATTTTTATATGTAATCATATATGTTGGTAATAATTTAATTAAATATAAGAGATTAAATGTAATAACCATGTATCGGTATTGTATCGAACATTGAACACCTTTTCGATATGAAGTGTTAGCTCTACCTAGCTTATAGCTTATTATTGAGTAAGAGGTTATTTCTATGTGAATATGCATATTGACACATTAATTTTATTAAAAAAGTAAAATATATTTTTAAAGGCACATGCATAAGCAGTGTGGCTAAAGCACATTTCGAGTTCCCTTGCAGTAAGACAGGAATCTCTCAAGTAGAACCTGAAAGATGCAAATAAAGCTGCAGATTTTTCATGATAAGAATCTTGTGGAGAGAATGGTCGATTAACTAGCAAATATATGATAGGAGTTATAGTACTATACTATACTATGCTACTCCTTTTGCATGATTGGAGGGGAACTTCAAGTTGTGGCTACGGAAGCACTCTCCCTCCTTCAATAAAACATATTAAAATAAATAAATATTATTGAAATCTAACAATATAAAGTTGTTGGTGAGACTTATCTACTAATTTTTTTTATAGTGTTGAGTTAGAAATAAACGAGTACTTATTTTATTAAGTACTAAAGTTTAAAAAATTATTAAATGAACAATGTTCACACCCGGGAAGCATTTAAGCACCCAAATGGAAGAACTCCATTGTTAAGGATTTATTTCCATTTACACGGCACTGACATGACATGTTTGGCAACGTCTGTGTGTTTGGAATAGCCTTGTTACCCTTCCCTTTGTAGATTCTATACTCTAACTCTTATTGTTGCTTTCTTCTTATCTTGCAGGTTTTGTTTAGTGCACATGCATTCTGCTCCTCGGGTATTTCAATTTTGAAACACCACCGTCTAAAAAGAATTTTAAACACTTTTTTGTTTCCTTTTATCAAAGAATCCTCACATGAATAACTGTGAAATTGACTATTCTGACTAAACCTCATGTACATAAAGTTCTCACAACTAGGTCACTCAACAATTCAAAAGATAATGTAAAATTTGTCTGCAAGCCTCCATGTTATTTGCTAATTTTGTGACATGTTATGCATGAAATGGGACAACTTCCTATCTCATTAAACTCCCATGAACTGGAAAAACAATAATTGAAGCAAAACCAATTTTGATCCTCACATTTATTTTGTAGTGAGTCTAAAGAAAAGAAAAAACAAAATTCACAGTCAATCCCTTGCTCACCTATACATCTAGAAACATGACGCCTTTGAAAAACCAAGATTTGGTAGGATAACATATTAAGCCATTCATTCTTATGATGGTGTTTATAAAAGAATAAACCATTAATTCCGGCATTAATCAATACACACTGTCATAATGATCTTCACATACTTCTGTTGAAACGATGATACCTACGGCCTACGGGCATGTCTATGAACTCTAAACTGTTTATTTAAGGAACATTGATATAACTTTGAATATATGACAGAAAAACACCAAGCATTATAACCAAAACAAGAATCTTATTTGCACCAGAATCTAGAGTCATCTATAAACGCAAGACAATGTTCCGCATATCTTGAGAGCTTGCAGGACCAATATATCATCAAGGATTCTAGTTCTTCACGGTTGTTACATACTTGAGAAGCATGTCAACAACATCCCCCGAAATTCTACCAGCCTCGGTTTTCAATTGATGGATCTTTATATCAGTCTCTTGCTCAAGTCGCTTGACATTAGCACCCGAATCTCCACTGCTCTGTATTCATAAAACAAATGCACACAAACTTATAATAAGATATGAAAAGTAGTCTAACAGCAGCATTGCTATTGATTAATGCAGTCAATCATTAACATACCGCTGATACTTTCTTTTGAAACTGGCTGTCTAAATGAGTTCGATGTTCAGCAATCTCCTTTTCAGGCTCTTCTTTGGCCTGTTTCAGCCTAGCCAATTTTTCTAACAATAGAGATGCAGAGTACTGATTAGTGTACAAATAGAGGGATTCAAGATAACTACATAAGTCATACGAGTTACAATTAAAAAAAAAAAACAGAAAAACAAGAAAGTGGGGGAGAAGGGGAAGGGAGCCTGGATGGTCATAGCAATAACTTAGAATGTGTTCATTGGCATATATGAGGAGGACACAAGAAAACTCATTCCCATCATAAAATCAATAGCCCAGTTTTCGATGTGAAAATGAAAAGATCAACTCAAGAGAGATAAAGAAGAGAAGTAATTCACTTCACATAAAATGGCATGGTAAGATGTTTTAACAAGGCATAAATGAAAGATGAAGATTGGCGACAATACCATTTTTTGCAGCATTCACAATCTGCTGTGCTTCTTGTTCAGCAGACAACAACTGTTGAATTCCACCTTGACCCCTGTTGGATGCCATTCTGTGATAAAATCAGATAGTAACTATTAACAATCAAATGAAAGTAGCAGAAAGTAAACATAAAACAACGTTCTTCAGCAACAGAGGTGAACTATTTTGCAAGCAAGCGACCATGGTTCTCAATTGAAAAGAACAAAACAGGAACTCTTTTAATGACGTAACACCAAGACATTAGAGCCAACAAATTAGACAAATAAACCAATGGGAAAATTTCCTCTTCTATCCCCAAAAGGAGGAAGAGCAAAATCGTAGCACGAATTTTGCAGGATAGCACGACCCAGAATGTGTAAGAACCCAACAACACATTCTAACGGTATGTTTATCACCCAGCAATTTCAACACCAGTGTATCTATCTATTTCATTCATTTCTCCTTTGGTGGAGTGATTCAATTTTCATACTATTCCTCACAAATCACCAATTCATTCATTAAATTGAAGGCATTGGATAATTTGGTGTTGAAATTAACAAAATTGAAAATTTATTTATGAAAATTGGTAATCCTCAATCACAATAGTCCAGTGGATTGGTCAATTTAGTTCTGAAATTGTTGTAGATGAACTAAGGTAATCAAATATTATAAATTTCATGATGATTCTAGAATTGAATCAATTTCAGTGACCGGATAGTGTAACCTACAAATATATGGAAAAAATGTTGATAAACTCTATGAAAGTCATAAATGACTAAACAAGCGTATCAAAGTAGCAATCGTGTGTCAAGTCCAATAGAATCAGATTATTTACCAACAGTGTAATATTATGCACTAAGATTACTGATAACTGAATTATGATGTGAGAATTTGGAACAGATCAGCAGCAAAATATTGTATGGCTACACAAGTACCGCACCAGTACAAGAATCGATCACGGGAAGATAAAAATGAAATCATCAACTATGTAAAGAACGCATTAGAGAAAACAAAATGGTGGCTAAGAAGAGGAATTGATAAGAACAATGAGCAAAAGCGAGATGTAAATTGAGGTAAGTACGAAATCGCAGATCGGAAGAAATGAATGAATGAGAGAGAGAGAGAGAGAGAGAGAGAGAGAGAGAGAGAGAGAGAGAGAGATACCTATGTTGAGTGTTAAATTAAGAGGAAACCAGAGAGAGTGAGTGACAGAGAACCCTGAAGATCTGGGTAACTTCAAGTCTTTGACACACTGCCTCATTTTTTTTAAATTAAATAATCTTATTTTTGTTAATAATATTTTATGAGATCATCTTATATTATCGAAGTTATCACAAAAATCTTTTATATTAACTTTAAAGTATATATACGATTAAAGTCGTATGTTATAAATGATTTGCACACAAAAAACATATTTAGTATTCATTTTTATCTTTATTTGCATGTTAGTTTTTATACATCTATTTGTGTTTTTATATAGTGACCATATATAAGGTATTTAAAATTTGCTGTCTACATAACATTGTTAAAAGAAATGATTAAATGAGGTAAAAGAAAATTCAATTTCTATCTCAATTTCTTTGATTATTATAGTTTTTGGAATATAAATATAATAATGTAACGTTTGATGGATTTAAATATCTTTTTTACACTTTAAAATAATAATAATAAAAATAAAGAGGGTCTAAATAGATTAGTGTTCTCGATAACTCTATCTTCAACATTCCATCTGTAAACCTCAAGTTAGAGTAGTAAACTGAAGGCAACTTTAGATACACCCGATAATCCAACATCATGAACGTTGACAGTTACACAGTGTCCAAATTTTTCAAAAAGCTGAAGTTCTTGTTCAACAACCAATGTTGGTCAATGGTCAAACACATAGCAACTCTCAATCATAGTAGCATAATAAGTCTGAAAGGTCTTCTTCGGTTCCTCGTAAGAGCTAAAGTAATTATCACAACTGCCTCCAGAGTTCTGGTCGTATAAACCTTATTCAAAGCCATGCTAATAATTATTCGGTCACTAATCTTATATGTCCAAATAAAATTTCTAATCCAACAGTCAATTTGAATCAAGAGAGATGTGTCTCACGCATAAACATAAACATGAAAATTATAGTTTAACATTCTAAATATAATGGATTTTAAAAGGTAAACTCTTTTTATAATAGGTAAAATTGATCTTTCGAAGAAATAATTTATTTTTAATTTTATCTACAAGAGTTATAAGATGAATCCGTCTTAGTTTCCTTTTAAATTAAGGAATACTACGATGTAATAAGAATATTTGAGATATTTACAAGTTGATTAGCATTAACATTACAAAATCACAAGAATAATAGAATGCCGTCACATCTTAATATTTTAGGATCATCATAATACTATTTACTACACACAACTCAAGCGTGATAGACTCAATGACTTACCATAGACAAATCTGACTAAGACACCAAAATGTGGCACTTTTTGCCCAAAGTTGTGGAATTAACATTAATTTATGAAAATATTTGTGAAATTCAATTAATTTCGCTTTTACAAAACTATTTTGAATCGCGAGTGAGAAAGTTTGAGGCTAATATAACTTAGATTTTAAGGTCTTTAGAACATTTAACTAAGAACGTCACATTTCAAAAAAAATCCAGAAAATAATATGAAACTGTTTGTATAGTGAGATAAAGTTGTATTAAATAAACTTTATTGTAATTATACGAATTTGTAAGTTACAAACTAATAGTTTAACCTTGTAAAACATAAAAAGGGAGTGAACCAAAAAATCACTAAAATATAAAAAATATCGATCTATTTGTCCATCAAAGATTTAAAAAATATACTATGGTTGTATAAAATTATTTTATACTGAAAATTTATAAAAATTAATTATTTTACCACATTATTCTACTTTTTGTAGGAATACTTAAAAAATTTATGACATGCTTGAAAAATATTATGATTTCTCATTAGATGATACATATATAATGTAAAATTATTTTACATATATATCCATTAAACTCTATTTTTAAATATTCAAAGTTTCGAAGAAAAATATGCAATATTAAATGATTATTTTGTAGTATATACAATGCAATTGCATCATGTGTGTCGCAATCGCATGAAAGCATTATTTGTTGCCACCATATAAAGCTTATAAATACTAGCTTGCATGACTGAAACGTTTTGTTATATCCAAAGATAAACCAAATGAACCAAACTAAGTTTGTACCTTTCGTCTCTACTGAAAGTTTTACATTTACTGTTATCATTTGTGACATTTTGATAATAGCTACAACATGTTGCCTCATCAAGTAACATAAATTTGCAAGGCTTCCTTCATATAATTTAATTCCATACAATCGAGAATGTGCGTGTTCATTTCAAATTCAAACTCCCACTCCCCCAATTAACGCACATATTATTATCACTATATATGCATGGGACCACTTCAATATTGAAGCAGATAAAAATTAAGAAAGCATGGTCCACCTCAATCAGCAGTCACAACCATTACATAGATCCATTAAATGCCACACATCACAGCTACCTACACGTGACCGATCTCAATTCTTATCATTTCAAATTTCAGATAAATGATGATATAGATATCCATTTGAACACACAAAAACTAAAGTACATAAATTAATTCATGAGCACAACACATAAACAATGTGAATATGTCTTAGTTGTTACTTGTTACTGCATACTGATGAAGATATACAAATTACAAAGTCATAGTGCAGTAGTTGTAGAGGATTCGGATAGAGGAAATTGTTATTCTTTTAGAGGTTTGAAGAACTCCTGAAAGAACCCAAAGCCTTTGCCGCTTGTGCTCTCAAGACAAACTGGTGGTAAATTGCAGCAATGGCAGCACCAATAAAAGGTCCAACCCAGAATATCCACTACACAGAACCAAATGAATTATTTTGTATTATAGAAAGTATAGTATATAAGAAAAATATAAATAGATAATAGAAAGAGAAGCATACATGGTCATCCCATGCCTTGTGATTGTTGTATATGACAGCAGCTCCAAGGCTTCTAGCAGGGTTGATACCAGTTCCAGTGATAGGAATAGTAGCAAGGTGAACCGTAAACACAGCAAACCCAATTGGAAGTGGTGCCAAAACCTATTCATATATATAGTTTAATTAAAATAAGAGATAGAATATTAATTAAAAAGTACTCTTTACTTTATAAAATGAAAAATGAAAAAAGAACGTACGGGAACATGAGAGTCTCTAGCATTTCTCTTAGGATCAGTGGCAGAGAAAACGGTGTAGACAAGAACAAAGGTTCCAATGATCTCAGCACCTAACCCTGTTCCCTTACTGTAGCCATTAGATAACATATTTGCACCACCTTTGTACCTATTGTAGTAACTTTTCTGAAAACCTTTAACTAAACCAACACCACATATTGCTCCTAAACATTGAACCACCATGTATAATATTGCTCTAATCAACGATACCTTTCTCGCCAGAAACAACCCAAATGTCACCGCCGGATTTATGTGTCCCCCTGCCACCCAATTACATTAGTTAATTATTCAAAAATAAAAATGCTATTTATGATTTATGATTTATGATTTAGTTACCAGATATGCCGGCGGTGCAGTAGACAAGGACAAAAATCATGCCACCGAAGGCCCAAGCGATGCCGAGGATGCCGATACCGTCACAGGCGGTGCCGTTGTGAGCTGGATCGGTTTGAGAGTTGTAGCCAATGACAGTGGCAACGGTGACGTAGAGGAAGAGGAGAGTGGCAACGAATTCGGCGATGAGAGCTCTATAGAAAGACCATTGGGTGAGTTCAGAGGTGTCGAAGAGTGGAGCAGGTGGTGGATCTCGGTAGTCTTTGTTTGGTAAAGCAGTTGGAGGTTCGGTTTGAATGTCTTTAGCCATTGAAGTTAGAGAACGGTGGAAGAAGGAACTAGAAAGGATGAGAGGGTGGAGTGTGTTTTGGTATGTTCTAGTTAACTGTGTTTTATAGTACAAAAATACACCTGCCCATGTGATCTGTTACTTTGCGTTGCGTATCAAACAGGGGATTTAACTGTTTAACTTCTTTTTTCAAGGATATTCTTGCTTTTTCCGCTAAATTTTATGATCATTTTTAAAGATATATACCTTTTCAGCTAAATTTCAGGATAAACTTTAAGCTGTAAATTTTACGAAAAATTGATTGTTACAAACTACTTTTACGTTAATAGACGATAACAATGGAGTATGAGGTAGTTTTTTTTTTTAAATAGTTTCAATGTACACATACATGCCAAGCAGAGTGGAGGCTCTGTTTAGTTTCCGTATATACACGATGCACAAAGTTCTACACGTATTAATCTACGGCTCATTTTGTTAAATTAATTAATATGTAATTACTTTCACATGTTAGATTAATCATAATAGAACGATTATAATTTCATTTATAAAAACATTTTATTTATAAAATACACTTATTATAAATTAAATCTAAAATTATAATAAAATACATCGTAATATTTATTTATATTAATTAACATATATATATTAATACAAATGCATCAATTATTATTTATTACAACACAAATCATAATTATTCATTTATATAATTTAATTTTCACAATCCTATCATAATTAACTTTCTTTAATTTTTTTTAACATAAATATTTTTTTTTATAAAATTTAACTATTTCTATACAATCAATTAAATTATATATAAAAATTTCTCCAGAATCTTATATCACAATTTTAAATTTTGAAACAATCTTTATGTATTCATCCACCCAACTATAGGTTTCCATGAGTTACGGCTGTTGCGCGATTCAAACGTGATTATCAAGCAAAATTAATGCGCGGTTATTATATTGCAGTTGTGGGTGGTAGCACGTAGTAGCCTGTTACCGACATCACATACTCAAAGGTATGGGTGTTGAGAAGAGATGAAAATTGAAAGAAAAACAAAAATCAGGTTTAGTGTGTTTAGAGAAAAGATATAAATAAATTATTAGAGAGAAATGTCTGATGAAATTATGAGAGTAGTTTGTATTGTAAGTTTAAATTACACATAAAATTTTAAATTGATTAGACTATAAAAATATCAAGGATATATAAAACAAAAGTGGATTCTCTTAATTGGATAAATGTGGTAATACTCTTATTGCACATATTAATAACTAATCATGATGACAAAATGATTGGTTCATGTTAACAGACTATAGAAAATTACTTTGCATAGCCATTGCACTTTAAATTTTAAATCAAATATATATATTAACTTTTTGACTTAGCTTATATTTGAGATTGAAAATTGGAATCCTACATAACTTTTTCTTTTTGTAATAATCTAATTTTCAAGAAAATAGTTCTAATAATTTAAAGTATAGTTGAGTAAAATTTAGTAAATTATTTAATTCTCACTACAATCCATCTTAAATTTTATTTATTTATTGATAAAAGAAATCACCGTTTAATTTTTGAGACACAATATAATGCAACATTTAATGAGAAAAGATACTGTTCACTACTTCAACGATAAAAATTTAACATGTTAAGTTGAGAGACAAATTTCAATAACAGTTTTAACACGTTCAATTGAGAGACAAATTTCAACAACAGTTGCATAATAACCTCATTAGTATACTTTAATTATTAACAATCCAATTTTTTCTTTTAAAAACTTTGATCAAAAGAAGAGGATGATAAGATAACTAATCCCTACTTAATTATAAGTTTTCATAATTTGTTTACATATATTATTAAAACTTATGAAATAAATTTAAATTATCAAATTTTATGTATATATATTATTAAAATATTATATATCAGTATGAATGTATTTAATTTAAAATATTTAAAAAAAATTAAAATGTATGTTGTCCCTGTTTCGAGCACTTACCATTGTGTGTTTCTTTTCTTCTCGATTCTTTCTCTAGCCACCGCTTTGTCTCATGCGCTGGGCGTTGGTCCAGTCACGTGCTGATCCTTCTCTTTGCCACATGCTTCTAAACTGACACATTTATAATACAAAATGAACGAATGTTTCCAGAAGCTAATTACATCGCACGAGATATATACTAGACGAGTTACTACTCCATTCTTTTCACAATAATTAATAAACTTTACTTTTTTTCGGATAATCGTATCTTTTATTCATTTCACGGATGTTAAAAAATAATTGTTATTCTATTAAATAATTTTTTTAAATAATAATGTATTTTTTTATCATTATAAATATAAAGTATGATTAATATTTTAAAAGCAATGTATATATTAATAATTAAAATATACAAATGAAAAACTAATTACAGTTATATTGATTTTTTTTAAAGTGATACTTTCGAGTAATTACTAGTATATGATGATGGCAATTTAACTCTAATATTTATGTAGTTTTAAAATGATATTTTATCTATTTCACAGCTAGTGTTATTTTAATAAAAAATAGTTTCAAAATAAATATCGTCATCAATAATTATTTTTCAATTAAAATAATTAATTAATATTATGTATTTTATTTTTAAGACATATTTTTTACTTTGGTTTTATGACAGTGGAAAGTATATCAATTATTGAAGATAATTTTAATTATCATTATTTTTCTTTTATTTATTATCATTTTTTAACATGTATACAGTAAAAAAAAAAAGTGACAATCATGTGAGATAAATAGAATAAAATTTACATCTGTTTGTTCTAAAGAATATATATATATATATATTATTAAAAATTAAAATGATAATTTAATGTTAAATAATTTGTTTATGCCGAATAAGTCACATTTGAGAGAATATTAAATATAGTGGTCTCCATGGAAAGTATGATGTAAATCTTATAGGAATCCCGGAAGATAAAAACGGCTTTATATATGTATCTGCAGTTATACGGCTGAGACAATTGAAAGGTGAGAATAACGAAAAGTGTGTATCGTCACCATCATTCTTCTTCATTGACAACTGTAATATGAAAGCGCCGGTGAGACGACACGTGTTAATGTTTGCAGGAGGAGCTGAGTTGGTGGATGGAGAAACTGTAATGAGTCACATGCAAATGCATATATGCTGACTGAATATGAATATTCATAGAAATGAGAGGATAAAATGTGATTTTACACTATTCAATATAAGAGAAAAGGTGAGGCCTATATTATATTTTTATAAAGTTACTTTCTCACATAAGAGAATCTATTTCCAAATGGACAAAGTAAATAATAAATGTTTCATCTTAAACTACCATTTTATGGATAATTTATCAATGAAATGCAATAATACATTCAAGTATGATACTCAACATGTTGCTAATATTTTCAGAAATGGAGAGTTTAATTTATAGAAATGTCTTTTATAGTAGGTGACATTTTTGTCAAAAAGGTTTTGATTGTCCTACTACATGTGTGATATGTATATTAAGGACACTTTATATTTTTTTTTTCCCACGTGCAAGTAATGTTTGTGTGTAGGTTCATTATGGTCTTTAGTCTATTATCACATCGTTCTTGCAAAATTAAGCTTATTTTGCATAGGTTAGTTTCAAAATCATCAGTGCTTTGAATAGCCATAGAAGATATACTTTTGCTATGTTAATTTGGGAAGAGATTGCTATGTCTATATTTTATATGCATGATTGGAAGAATGCAAATGTAGTTGGTGATTGTTTAAATGTGCATCATATCCCTTTTTTCCCCTTCTCGTGTGGGTCTTTCTCAAGTTGGTTTTCACAAATGTAATATGAATGTAAGTTTTTTTTTCTTCATTTGCTTATTCTAGTTTGGGTATGTGTTGTCATTAATTACTCGAATGAGAATGACGACTTTATTTATGCTCAAATGCAATGTATTGATCTTGTCTATTTATCTAAACTTTAGAATAAGTTTTGTTCCAAGACAAGCAAATAGTGTAGCTTATAAGCTTGCTAGGGAAGTTCTATTCATAACTAGTCACCATCGATGTTTTAATGGATTAAATACCGTGATCTTCTGTTTTAAAAATATATAATAAATTAATCAACAAAAGGGACCAACAACTTATGCCAATTAGATTGCTTCCATTGTGTTTTTATTTTTCCTTTTGTAGTTTTCATTAAATATTTTATCGTGTGTTCTCGTTATCTCTTTTGTTTTGATGGTTAAAACTCAAAACTCATTCTCTCTGTTGAACTCCATTGAATAATTTTATATGAGAAATATACCCCACTCCCAATCTATACCCCACCCCACAAAGCATTGGAAATATATTTTTGTCCTTTTTAATTGTTTGGGTGATTTTGGAAATACAAGTTATTTTTCTCATATTCAAAATTTTAATTAAATTCAAAAGTTTTGAAATATAAATTCATAGGGCAGTTTATTTTATGAAAACATTTTTTGTTTTCATTTTCTAAATCTTGTGTTAATTATATTTTTTGACAAAAAAGAGAAAATATTTTATGAAATGAACAATTTATCTTTTCTCAATTATAATGTTTTACTTAAAGAATTTCTCTCATCAAGATATAATAAATACACATTTTAAAAAGTAAAAATAAAAATATTTTTACAAAATAAACAAGACTTTAGTTTTTTTTTAATTTAAAATTTATGTTGAATGTGAAAATTTCAAAATATAAATGTTCTATAATTTAAATAAATTTTTAAATTTTCGTTCAATGTTAAATTTTTGAAACATAAATTTTTAACTTTTTAATAAAATTCTGTGTCTTTCGTTAAATATAAAATTCTAGTTTTTTTAAAAAAGGTTATTTTTTTATTAAATGTTAAATTTTTAAAAATAAGAATAATTTTGATTTTTTTTTTTTGAATATGAAATATTTGAAATGTATATTTTTTTTTAAAAATGAAAACAATTTTGAAATAATTTTTAAACAAAAATCTTTCGAAATGAAATTTTTAAAAATATTAAACTTTTAAAAAAAAATATGTTGAATAATAAATTTTTAAAAATTTCAAAAATTTAAAATTAATAAAATACTAAAAGGTTCTAAAATGTTGACTGTATTGGATAGTGGTATAAGAAAGAGCAAAATAAAATTTGTATATACTTTCAGGAGTGAGAGGTATAGGTAGATTTCTCATTTTATATTTGGACCAATCGCAGAAGCCCATAAGTTTAGTTTGGGCTTATTAATTTGTTCGCCTTCTACTCCACACGCACATCGACCAGCGAACAGAACCACTCATACCAAATAAAAACAAAACTATACTACAATCTTCGAGATATTCTTTACCCGAGGTTAAATAAACTATCAGCGTTACATTGATTTTTTACTTTGATTTTTTACCAAACTGCTTTACTTTGAATTGGACCTTTCAAAATAAAATACAGTTTGTTCTTAATATATTTTTTTAAAAGAAATATAATGCACGATGCTCAAGAAGTATTACACAATTGCTAAACTATAGTGTTGAATTCCCCGGTCAATTTCGTTAACAAATTGAATTACTACTGTTGCCAAGCTTTTCTTGCTCAAGGTGCTTATTAAAATGAGTAATTTCTATCAAATTTTTATTCTATAAATCTTTATAATTTTTTTGGAGAAAATACATTATCAATATATAATTATTTTACATTAACAATCAATAAAACTAACAACAACAACAACAAATAATTAAATGATAATATTTGATTCAAAAGTTACATAACATGATGTGATATGTTGAATGGTTATAATTAAATAACATTACAAAGTCATTGTATATCTTGTTTAATCTTAAAATCTTTTCGATAAAATAATAGTAATAAGCATATAATAAATTAGTAATCCTCTTTGAATTCGGTAAAGTGTTTGTATACTATATATATGATATATAATATTTGGTCTCTTTTTATCATTTTTTTAGTTATGATACAAGTCGTTTTAAAATATTTGTTAATAATTCAAAAATGAATATATTTATTTAAATATGTATTGAAAGTTTTATATTTAATTCTTTGAATATATTTTAATTTTTTAACAAATGTTATTAAGACACTTTAATAAGACTATTTTTCTTCTAATAGCATAAACTTTTTAATATATGAAATCCTCTATCTTCAATAAATTATTAGAGAGTAACAAATTAACTATAAAAGTAAAAAATATTTATTAAAATGACAAATAAAAAGAAATGGAAGAACCACATATCATACTATAACATAAATCGATTAGCACGAAATTTGGTAACCACGTGTGTAGGTGTTTTAATAGTTTTCTTGTTTTACTTATATTGTTGTGCTTTATTGCTTTTTTTAGTTTGTTTAGTCTTAGTTTTATTGTGTTTAGTTGTTCGGAATTGCATTGAGGACAATGCTAACTGAGATGCTGTCAAGTTCAACCTTCTCCCAAACCTTCTAATGACTATCAAATATGTGAACTTTAAATATCAAATATGATTTTAATATATGATTTGGATTTGATATATTTGATTGTTTTTAAGTTTTTTTTGTCTTTAAAATTGATTTTAAACTAAAGTTAGGATTTAAAGTTTTTATCGCCAAAATTGAACTAAGATAAATAACACATGGTGTTCATAATTTTCAAGCAATTATTACTAAATTTTTTTCCATGCGTAGAGCATTGCAGTTAAAACCAGTCCACCTCTATTAAATGATGAATCCTTTTATCAAAAACTTCATGTGAAAAAGTGGTAGTTATCTATTTTCACACTATCTTATTCTAAATTTATGTGAGATAACTAACATATGATGTTCATAACTTTCAAATAATTATCACTAAACTTTCTTTTTTTTTTTTTT
>JBBPBR010000006.1:55904577-55916728 GCA_037974775.1 Cicer pinnatifidum
AATATCTTTTATTATACATTTATGATATTAATAATGTTCCAATACTTGACGAGAATAATTTGGAAAAAATATAATTCTCTCTATTATTTATATATTTTCTTAATACTTAAATGATTCAATTATTTTAGGACACAAAAAACAATTTTTTTTATTTGTAGATAGAATGATAAAGAAACTATCACACATATGTAAGATTTCGACACGTATGTAAGATATCAAATTCGAATGCGTGAGATAGTATTAAACCTAACAATTCATTATAGACATTACGAATAATAACAATTTTCAATTTATAATATAAAAATGCACTATTTTTAATTCAAAAATTTATATTTTGCATTAATTTAGTAGTGAATGCTCATAAATTTGATAGTGATATTTTAGTAAAAATATTATTATTTTTCATTTAGTCACTATTTTAATTTATATAAAATGATAAATTAAATCAGTAATTATTAATAAAAGGACGAATAAAGTATTATTTAATTATTGGAATAGCATGTTGAAGATTAATTAAATGGATGTCATTATCTATTTAAGAAAAGTTAATTACAAAATGAGAAAGGTGGAATTTCAACAACAAAGTGAGGCTACTTAACATAACAGCCATCAGAATTGTTTTATTCGCCGAACAACATCCCATTGGCCCAAGTGTCTCCCCTACAAATTTCATAACTTCTGTTTTCTCCAAATCCACACTTCAATTAAAACTACAACAAACAAAAAAGCCAATATAGAACCAGGAAGTAAATTTTGGAATTTGGAATTTGGTTTTTTCTACCTTAATCACGTCAGCTATTATGATCGAAAAGAAAATTAACTTACGTACAACAAGAATATATGAATTCCTATATTTTAATTTACCGTAAGTGATTTGAAACAATATTATATATTTTGAGGCAAAATCTATATTATAAATATTTGTATTCACAATTTTTTAAAAATATTTTAATATAATAACTGAACAAATATTAATTTATTTAATAATAATATTAACGAGAATACACAATAGTTAAGAAAAACTCATCAATTTTGTTCAAAAAATAAATAAATTACACATTTAATTTTTTTTTTAATTTAATATGACTAAAATAAAATTACAATATAAGTTAAGAGATTAAATATATGCTTTAAAAGAAAAAGAACCTCACAAATTTAAAGGGACATGAAGTTTAAAACTACAAGTAATTTTGAATACATCATCTCCGTAAAGGATTCACGAAACCAAAATATTTACTTTTTGAATCATCACACAATGTATTACTTTCTTAATGTTAAAAATATGATTTTTCTTGAAATAATTTTGCATGAATAATATATATTTTGATAGAAAAATGATGATTATTGCAAGAGAATTTTACCACGGATCATCACCATATTTTCTACTAAATATGGTGATTTATGAATCGTTTTTATTGGTTGGTCAACCTCATATTTTCTATCATATGATTAAAATAAAATATTTTTTCTTTGCTATAAGTTATATAGGTATTCGGATTCTGCGAAACTTTTCTTTGCGTGATGTAACATTGTTGATTTTGATATGTGTACGCATCATTTAATATTGTCTCAAATGCATCGAGGATTGTGTTTTCCTCTCCTTTATGTGTATAGATCCATTATCTCGTGTATAGTTTATAAAGAATTGCACGACAATCTTTTTAAAAGGTTTAAACCAATTTTATTGTTATTGTATTCACATTTTTTATCTAAACCGAACATCATTTTTTGTATTTAAAAAACATAAGTATAATTTCATAAATGTAACTCTTACAAAAAAAAAGGTAGTTATTATAAAAAATTGTGATGACATTTGATATGTTTGAGTATATCCAAATTGACGTTATCTTTTTTTATCTATATTTGACGTATGAATTTCGCCAATACACTCAATAGAAACTAAATATAAAAATAAAAGAGATAAAAATAAAGTATATTGAGGGTTGTGTTTCCCCCTCCGTCGTATGTATAGGTCTGTTATCTCGTGTATAGTTCATAAAGAATTGCATGACAATTTTTTTAAAGTTTTAAAGAGTTTTTATTGCTACTGTATTCACAATTTTGATCTAAATTGTCATTTCTTATAACTAAAAAAGATAAGTACAGTCTCATAAATGCAACTCTTATAAAAGAAAATGTAGTTTTTATTATATAAACTTGTGATGACATTTGATATGTTTGAGTGTATCTGAATCCACGATATCTTTTTTATCTATATTTGACGTATGAATTTTGCCAGTACACTCAATAGAAACTAAAAATAAAAATAAAAGATATAAAAATAAAGTATATCGAGGATTGTGTTTCCCCCTCCTTTGTGTGTATAGGTCTATTATCTCGTGTATAGTTTATAAAGAATTGCATGACAATTTTTTTAAAGGTTTACAGAGTTTTTATTGCTACTGCGTTCACAATTTTGATCTAAATTGTCATTTCTTATAACTAAAAAAGATAAATATAGTCTCATAAATGCAACTCTTATAAAAGAAAATATAGTTATTATAAAAATTTGTGATGACATTTGATATGTTTAAGTGTATCCGAATTGACATTATCTTTTTTATCTATACTTGACATATGAATTTCACCAATACACTAAATAGAAACTAAAAATAAAATTAAAAGAGATAAAAGTAAAGTATATCGAGGATTTTGTTTCTCCCTCATTTATGTGTATAGGTCCATTATCTCGTGTATAGTTTATAAAGAATTGCATGACAATTTTTTTAAAGGTTTAAAGAGTTTTTATTGCTAATGTATTCACAATTATGATATAATATGTCATTTCTTATAACTAAAAAAAGGTAAGTATAGTCTCATAAATGCAGTTCTTATAAATAAAATGTAGTTATTATAAAAATTTATGATGATATTTGATATATTTGAGTCTATCCGAATTGATGTTATCTTTTTTATCGATATTTGACGTATGAATTCCGTCGATATACTCAATAGAAACTAAAAATAAAAATGAAAGAGATAAAAATAATGTATATTGAGGATTGTGTTTCCCTCTTCATCGTGTGTATAGGTCCATTATCTCGCGTATAGTTTATAAAGAATTGCACGATAGTTTTTTTTTTTAAGATTTAAGGAGTTTTTATTACTATTGTATTCATAATTTCGATCTAAAATGTCATGTCTTGTAATTAAAAATAGATAAGTATAATCTCGTAAATATAACTTTTATAAAAAAAATATAATTATTATAAAAAATATGACGACATTTGATTTGAGAGTATATCTAAATTGACGTTATCGTTTTTATCTATATTTGACGTATGAATTTTACAAATACACTCAATAGAAAATAAAAATAAAAATAAAAATAAAAGAAAATAAAAATAAAATAGATAAAAATAAATCATCTAATCCATTTGAGTTACCTTAAGAAACTTTTTAGATTGGGTTGAATTAAGGTTGTGGTCCATATTCTTGTTCACGAGGTACGTACTACATATTGAATCATCATTATTGGTGCATCTCTATCGTTAACATAATTGACCAAATTAACAACTGCCCCATGCTAAAGCACGTGAGGGCCATTTCATTAATTTCCACTCAACCCATTCTACTTCAATAGTTCTTATTATTTGTTTTATTGTAACGCCTAGGGTGAGACCATTGTGTATACTCTTTCTTCTTTCTATCCTTAATTATAACTTTTTTTTTTTTTACTTTTTCTTTCTATCCTTAATTATGAAATTCAATCTGTATTAATTATTTTTCTATAAAATTACCTCTAATTAATTTATTAATAAAAAATATTTTGTTTTGTCTTTATTATGATAACAATTATAAGAATAAATATGTAAAATAACATACTTTTATAACAAATTTATTACTACACTTATTTTTTTAATAAAATGTCTTGGAGGATCATATACCAAGTGGCGTATACCAAGTAGAATATAAGGGGAAATAATTAATAAGGACAAAAATGAAAACGTAGCAACAATAAAATAAAATAAAACAGAGAGAAAACAGAGAGATTATAAATTAGTAAGAGCAATTTCACAACTCTCACCACCTCAACTAAAATTAGTTTCAATCAATGGCTTCTTCAAGGAAGAGTTTTCTTTCAAGATCAAGTTACATTTTTCCAACAAACTCAGAGACAGAAAAAGATTTCAATCAAACATCATCAGATGGAACAGAATTTGAGTTTGATGAAGCTGATGTATGGAACTATTCTTCAAATTCCAACACAGTGACAGAACAAAAAAAGGGTGTTCCAGGTTTGAAGAGAGTTTCAAAAAAAGTGGAAGCTAATAGCAGGGTTAATCCTATAGCTTCATCATCTTCATTGCCAATGAATATACCAGATTGGTCAAAAAATATGAAGGAAGACTACAAAAAGAAGAAAGAGAGTAGTGATGATGAAGATGATGATGATGGAGGAATTCGTTTACCTCCTCATGAGTATCTTGCTAGAACTAGAGGAGCTTCTCTTTCTGTTCATGAAGGGAAAGGAAGAACTCTTAAAGGAAGGGATTTGTGTAGTGTAAGGAATGCTATTTGGAAGAAAGTTGGGTTTGAAGATTGATTTCATTTTATTTTTTTTATGATTTATTGCATAATGAGATTAATGGGTCTCCTTCATTTTAATTGTGTCTACAGTTTTAACTTTTAAGATTAGGATTACTCTCATCATGCTTGTAATTGTAATTAATTGTGTTAAAAAAAAAAAACTTTTAATGCATAGTACATAATTATGTTTGATCTCTTGTGTTATTATTAATTTTTTTTTTTTTGCCATGTTTCTTCTTGCTTTTGTTTTCTTTGTTCAGTTCTCATTTTCTTATTATTTGTAAAGTTTTTTTAAAAAGATAAAAAAATTGTGGATTAAGTAGGAAATCGATTGTGTAAGGTCGATTTTAGATGCAGTCGGCGGTAGAACATTAGCTATTAAAGCACTAAAATTTATCTCTTTGATCTAATAATTTAAAATCTAATGTATTATAAAATCGACCTTAAAAAATCTGGATTCTTTAAACAACAATATTATTATTGTTAATGTTTAGTATGTCGTATGCAATATTAAAGATTGTTGACTATTTTTGGAATTACAATTGTTTCTTCTAAATTATAATTATATTATCGCAATAGAAACAAAAATTAAATAATTAAATTTTGTAAATTAATCCATATTATAATCAGTTTTTAATTGGGTCAAATAATCTAGTAATGAAACTCACACATTTTAAATATGAAAAAAATTAGAAGTCTTAAATTAAAATTAAAATTAAAATCCTAAATATTAATATTTTTTGTAGTTAGCAATGGAGTTGCATGGATGGTTTTGTAAGAGAATAAATAGTCACATTTGTTTGTTATGTGATTGCAATTTAACACATTAATTAATATTATTTGTTGTTGTTGAGTTTTGGGATATGAGATAGCTACATGGTGTGTTGAAGAGGTAAAAAAAAGGCAAAGGCGCGTAAGAGATGATGTGTGGAGAATTTTGATTGATGGGTAGAAAATAGAAAATAAAATAGAATTGGAAGGGAGGTATCATTGTTGAAAACGACGTCGTATCAAAAATGGATGACATAATCAAAGTGTGGGTAATAATAGGTTGGTGGTTAAACTAAACACTTAAAAGGATCAGTTGGTGACAAAAAAAAAACAACAATAGTTCATCAAAGAGTAGCGTTATTTACACGTTATCTTATTAAAATAATAATAAAACTAAAAACAAGCATTTTTTTTTTTAATAATAAGAGAGAAAAAATAATATGATTTTCAGCGTTGATAATAATTATTTATTCGATTAAATCACTCGCTAAATTTATTATAAAGGTATGATATTGTAAAATAGATAATTATAAAACTCTTTTATATTAATAGTGCATGTTTATCACACTCATAAAAAAATACATATTCTAAATTTTAGTATACTCTATTTTTTATTTTTTCTCAAATAATAAATAATAATAAATAAGTGTAAATGATATCATATTTACAACGTTATGTTTATGTATAATTTAACAATAATATACGTATATCTATAATTTTTATATATATAATTTAATATTTTTTTATCACATCATTAACTTATTTATTACATAAGTCTCTTTGTTTTTTTTTTCTCATTCAATTCGTCAAAAAGGTGTTTGATTGTGTATCAATATTTTTTTTTATATATAAAACTCTAGATAATGCAAGTAGTTGTCAGGTCTGATCCATGTATGGATATCCTTAATTTTGTTGTATATCCAACAAATCATCTACGGATCATCAATATCACTATGGAAATTCTAGCCGTTTTTTATAATAAGCAAGTTTAGATTTCTTAAGCTTGCTTTGACCATAAAAGAGGATAACCTTATTGCTATTTGCTTCCACCGTTATCCAATTCACTTTTTAAAGCTTTCTCTATTCTTTTATGCCTTGTGTTACAAATATTTGTTTAAATTTAATGGCCATTCCTTATAATACGATGTTTTGTGTACATTGTCATTATGTGCTCTATAAACTTAGATTAGGCTTAAGTTGTTATATACTCCAAAATAGTTGATTTAGATGAAATATATATTTTTTTTTTATAAGTGATTAAATATATCATTAGAATTTATGAATAATGTTTTTCGGTGGAATTGTTCTTAATTAGATCGATAAACTATCATTTTAATTGTGAATATGTAAAATAATCTAGACGTCTAATAAGTAATTTATTGAGGTGGATAATTATATAATATACGAAATGTTACTTTCTCACTTTGTGTCATGTCTAGTTAAGTAGACAATTAAAAAAAAAACAATAAATTAAAAGAAAAAAAATTACTAAAATCTAAAAGAGGCATTACTCTTTTTTGTTCTTTATCCCTTACCCTAAATGTGACATTTCTTTTTCAACTTTTACCTCCAATTAATTAATTCTTCATCCTCTTCCCTTATAAAATGCTTTCATAAGATAAATCAAACTAAGACAACAAAACACTTATAGTTTTTCATGTATCCATCTCCTCTGCATTGACTTCAACAACTTTCAAGATCAATAAGCAATCTTTTGTTGCACCAGAAATTGTATATTTTTTCAGGGAGTATTATGAATCACCCCTCCCCAACTACTATGAATCATGTCTCCAATCAAATTCATGATGCTAACATTGCTTAAAGCATGCTGTTGGGAAAAACAGCAACATAAGTTCAAAAGAATCAAGACACAATCACAACACAAGAATATAACGTGGAAACTCCAAAACCGGAGAAAAAACCACGGCCGCTGCCTAAACCGGCAACCAGAGAATTAACACTATGTGAAAATTGTTACAACACATAGACTTCTCTCAGAGAATTAACACTATGTGAAAATTGTTACAACACATAGACTTCTCTCACCCACACCCAACACCCCAGTACAACCACACTCTTACAAAGCAAATATTTAAACTAAGTCAGATACAAGCTTAAAGTGCTACATGCTGACTGGTGCTGGTGTATTTGAAAACAGAGGACCAAAACCCAATATATAGCCTTGACCTTCTCCTTATTCTCCCACACTAAGCGATGTGGGACTTGCAATCAACCCCAACAATCTCCACCTTGATTGTAAGAGTTACACCGCTTTCATTGTCTTACCGACAATCATACTCCACCATAAAGAGTACACTTCACTTGGAACTAAACCATCCCAAGAATTTTCTCCACTTGGAACTAAACCATTCCAAGAATTTTCTCCACTTGGAACTAAACCATTCCAAGAATTTTCTCCACTTGGAACTAAACCATTCCAAGAATTTTCTCATGTCGAAACCTCGCTGAAATTTATGGTGCAACTCCCATGTTGGCTTCCAGGAAGTTCTTCAGCCATCGACACATCACCACACACCTTGCATCAATACCAACCAATGCCCGTGTGTTGTTCTGAATCCGCTAGCAATAACTTGTCCTTTTTCATGGTATAGCGGAAATACCATAAGAACAAACGGGAGACCTTGCCAGCACTTGTCTCAGAGTCTTTTTCCAGATATTGCTCCACCTGGACAATATGCCTTGTGTAATCCTGATTGTATAAACACATCCTTGACTTGTACTTTCCACAAGCCAAAGTTGATTCTTCCATCAAACTTCTCTATGTCAAACTTCATAACGCTTGAGTAAGACATAGCAGCTGCACACAGACTGTAAACTGTGCACCAGGTAAGTTCCCAGGAAAGAGAGGTGGGTCACAACGGACACGCTTAAATACCAAGTCTTTCCTTAGCCAGAACCTCCCTAAACAGCACTTTCACAGTATCACCTTTCCCCTAACAATACCAAGGATAATTCTTTTCTGATGTGGAAGATTAGACAAAGCTGCAACCACAGAGCATACTAAGAAAAATTACCCCACCGAACCTCCGAACCTGGCTCTTGATACCAGTTGTTGGGAAAAAACACAGCATAAGTTCAAAAGAATCAAGACACAATCACAACACAAGAATATAACGTGGAAACTCCAAAACCGGAGAAAAAACCACGGCCGCTGCCTAAACCGGCAACCAGAGAATTAACACTATGTGAAAATTGTTACAACACATAGACTTCTCTCAGAGAATTAACACTATGTGAAAATTGTTACAACACATAGACTTCTCTCACCCACACCCAACACCCCAGTACAACCACACTCTTACAAAGCAAATATTTAAACTAAGTCAGATACAAGCTTAAAGTGCTACATGCTGACTGGTGCTGGTGTATTTGAAAACAGAGGACCAAAACCCAATATATAGCCTTGACCTTCTCCTTATTCTCGGGAGACCTTCTCCTTATTCTCCCACACTAAGCGATGTGGGACTTGCAATCAACCCCAACACATGCATGAATCCAATGAGTGATACTTGGACCATGAATTCCAAGAATGAAATCAACTGTGGCACAATATACTATGAATCATGTTTTCACTTTCTATTTTAGAAAATAGATTTTTCATATGTTTGTGGTTTCCCTCTTATTCTTAAAATAAGAAAAATGTGAAATTAACAAAAGTGAAGAATGCAGAAAATCTCTCACTTCACTTTCATACAAACATTATTTATTTTATGAAAGCATTTTATAAGGAAAGAAGATAAATAAATTAGGGGAAAACGAAATATTTTTGTTTGAGTAAAGGATGAGGATGGTAAAAATGATACTTCTTTAGAATATAATGATTTTTCCTCCTCAATATACTATCATATTGGTATCTGTGTATTCAACTTTAGATATGATGTTGAAAGACGTTTGAATGAATAAAAAATTAAATTGAATTTGTGATCGAATTATAGATTAAAATGACTCCGACTTATATATTCAAAAATTAAAATAATAGCTTATTAATTTTTGGTTGAGTTGATATCTAAATTACTCTCTTTACCCACAATAGTTGACATATTTTTGACAAAGTCCTAAAATAATTGATAATTTTGACTTTTAAGACTTTTTTTCAACAGAAATGCTTATTGAGCAAATTTTGCAAGAAAAACAAAAAGAAACAGTGCTATTGGTGCGTCAGCCTATGATTGGTGCCAAACTTCCCATGATCTTCACCAAATTTCAACATAATAGTTTTTAGTTTTCACAACAACATTATTTTATTTTATTTTTTAATTTTTAGACTTTTCTTAATCAATTGGTCATGTGTAATATCTTATATATCATTTATTATAAAATCGATGAGATAAAATTTATTGAGATTATGCCGATTACACAACATAATAATTGTCCGAACATGATAGACCAAAGGTGGTTGGATATAAAATAAAACAAATTAGACCAGAATTCCAGTAAAAATAAACATAAAACAATGACCTATTCGACACTATGTGACAGTTGAAAGGACGATATTTAAATCTTTCCGTGTTTGAATCCATTATAATAAATTTCACTATTAAAATTTATTGTGCCACACTTATATATTGTTTCAAGCTGCATAAACCTAATAAATTATAATAGTGAAATCATATTAATTCGAAGAAAAATATTATTTAAATATATTTTTTTAACACAAATACAAACACATCTACTATCTACATATATATATTTAAGGAACAATTTAGTCATTTTAATAGTTATTTTTTTATTCTTCAGAAAACTCTTTCTAAATCGATGGATAAAAGGAAGAAAAATTAATTATAGAAGAAAGGAAATATGAATGTGTGAGGTTTGTTTTTTAAAAAAAGACAAAAAAAAAATAAAAAATTAGAGATAAAAAAGGGATAAAATAAAAAAAAAATTAAATGAATAGAGAAATTATGTAGAGACCACATGTATTTGTACTTAAAAATGTGTTTAAATATTATTTCTCTAAATTGAAATATGATAGCCAAATTACCAATATATCCTTCCAATATTTTTTTTATTCGATACATTTAAATGATAAAAGCTGATATATTTAACCTATAATAAATGAAATAAATACAGAACTTTTATTGATTAAAAGATCTATTATAAAATGGAATAGAGACAGTAGTATCTATATTAAAAGCAATATTGTTGATATTTGAGGGCTCTAATTAAGTTTGTTGATGTGGACAGAACAATAAATGATAAACCTTAAGCTTGTGTTTAAGAAATGAATTACTTGGAATCAGAAGGGTTGGCTCCCAATTCATGCAAAAATCTGGTAACTGTCTTCAGTAAGGCTTCATTGTTTTCGCGCTGCCGGGAACAAGCACCCGAATCACTCACTCTTTGTCTCTATTTACAATATGGAACAATAACATCAGAATACCAAGGATTTCCGTTTATTTTTTTTAAAAACTTGTTTAATTCCAATATGAATGTTTAGTTTTTTAGTAAAATGAAAATACAAAAAATAACTGCTATTAAAGCTGGTCAAAGTTACATTTTAGAAAAGGCTTATATGTATTAAGTTTTAATTTAATTCAATTATATATTCACAAGAGTAAACTTGATTTTGATACAAAAGTAAATAGTATAAAAATATTGATTTGATTTATATTATAAAACATTTTCTTAAAATTGAAAGTGATTTTTAACACAATAGATTTTATTTGACTTACGAATAAAAGTAGTAACGGAAATACGAAATCTGTAATATAAATATATCTATTATTTATATGTCATTTCATAAGTGAAAAATATTAAATGTTACAATAGTAAAAATATAAAAGAAGAAATGTGTTATTTTTTTATTGATTTGACTATTCAAGACGTGATATATGATTAATTTTCTTAAATTAAAATTTTATCATTTGTAATTTATTTTTTGAAAAAACATAATACTATGTAGATCACTTATAAGTCATGGATGTACATACCTTGCGTGACTTTATCGTTGTACTATCAGTCATTATTCCGATCAACTCATCGAACTGAAAAAAATATTAACATCGGTTTGTATATCGTATATCGTTAACTTAATATTAACTAGAGTATGATGGAAACTCTAACTTATTTACAAAGATAATTAACACAAAGATTCTAGACAAGAAATATGTCTACTCCAAATTTTTACAAAAATAGCACTCCTATGTTTAACGTTAATTAATTAGTTCACTCAAAGAGAATCATCAAGATAATTATAATAAAAATAATATTTTTTTATTTTACTACAAAAGAGAAATGAAATTAAAGAAACCCGATGACTTTTTGTTTGAAGAGAATGATACCTGTTTCACTATCATTTCGTACTTTTTTGCATAAATGCGTAGTCTTCTTTCATCATCTACGTCCTTAGATTCAGCTTCGTGTTCTTTGTGGGACATTTTGTTTGAGAAAACAGAAGATAATACAAAAAGGCCTAAGCTTTAAGCATCTCATATATATATATATGGAGGGAAAAAATAGTGGAATTAAAATGATCATATAGTTTAGCATTGTTCTCGTGAAGGAGAGAACCTTCCATCATGACTCGTTAAAAAGATGGATGGGTGTGTGTCTCTAATTATTACATATCATTTGACTATTCAATCATTCATGCATGCTTTTTGTTTTGGGGTCACATACTTTGTACAACTTGTCTTTAATTCGTCATTGAGGGGTATAAGACTTAATAGATCGACTTCTAGAAAATAGAGATATATATTTTTTTTAGAAACAAAACAATATAAAAAAATGAAGGCAACAAGTGAAAAATAACCGTGTATTTTTTTTAAAAAAAATAAATAAATGAAATTCATCGTAAGTGCATAATCATTAAATAAATAGACGACAAGAA
>JBBPBR010000006.1:55917004-55929316 GCA_037974775.1 Cicer pinnatifidum
AACTAAGAATCATTAAAAAACATAAAAATTGACAAAGTATAATCCATATTTAAAAACGGAGATAGTATGATTTTAATTGGCCTGCTAATTTCTATGTGTGTATAATGAAGTGAATGAACAAATTATCAAAATTTCTCAAATCATATTTGACTGATCACAAGAATGATAGCAAATAAATTTGGATCATATTTAGTTGAAAAATGATTTTTATAGCATTTTGAATAATTATAATTAAATATACATAATCAACCAATAAAACAAATTATAAATTTGAACTAAAATCACAGTTGATACAAAGTGAATATCCAACCATATTACGTCAATCATGTTGGTTCAATTTTATTATTGTTAAACTAATTATAATTTTTGGCTAGGTGTAAGAACTAAGAAGTCAAATGTACAAACAAATAGATTCCCAACAACTAATTTTAATGTGCTCAGCTCCGCATCAATGTCGTGTTCTAATAATAACATAAATGAAAATAATTAGCAATCAATTTAGTTATTTTTTCTGACAAATCATTTTAATTTCTATACCGCACTTTACGTTTCAAATTAAGATATGCCATGACACATGTTACAAACATGGCAGCATCACAAAATCTTCCGTTTCAACTTACTAGGCAATTGTAACCGTAGTTTGAATATTCCTAAAAAATAAAAACCATATAAAAAGATAATTGTAAAGGATTTTCAACAGAAACAACAAATGTCATTATGATATAATCCTAAAATAATTTACCTATTTGTAAAAAAAAAATTGATCTAAAATAATTAACGTATTTCATATTCAAAACATTTCTACAATATCTCTTAATACATATGAAATATTTCAGTTATACACTTTTTTTTATATTATTCTCGTGAATGACCAATGAATATTTAGAATATACTTAACTATTGCAAAATTTCAGTCATCACATAACTAATCACAGTACAATATAATAAACAAGAGTATAGTGTACCTCAAAAGGTTGCATATTAGCAGCAAATTTATATTTTAAATCATTTTTTATAAGAGTAATTGAATAATTTTTTGTTTTTATTTTATTTTTTGCCTAGCTCATACTTATGATATATATTTTAAGTTAAAAGATAAAAGATGAAAGTGTTTTAGATAAATTTATCATATTCTACTAGTTAATCAAATACTGAATTTAAATATTATATGATAACTTATTTTTATCTCATATTTTATCATGTCTATTAACCAGGTCATAAATACAGCCAATACCATATTATAAGAGGTATCACAAAATTGCAATCTCAATATATTAGAAAAATATTATTAGAACACAAAACTTGATATAGTATGTGGCATAAATATAATATCGTATAAAATATAGTTAGAGTTATATTTTATTTTTTATAAAATATAAAATATTGTATTTGTGCCAAATTAAATCACTTAACTATTTTAAATAGCATAACCAATAATAGATGTTAACCCTTCCAATGTATCCTTATATGCTTCAACATTTCTAGTAATTTGAAATAAAAAGGTATTTTTTTTAACAGATTTCATAATGCCATCCACCTTGATGTCTTCATAATACAGATATCCATCTTCGGATTTGTTGAAATAGTGATGAAAATGAGTGTTCTTTGTGGATTTTTGGGAGAGAATTATTTTAAGAAAACACAGTTAGATAGTTGGTTTTGAATTTGAAGGGTAGAAATAGATTTTGGAGTAAAGAGTTTTTTTTCTCTGTTATGTTTTGTTTTTCGGGGTCATAATGAAAATTAAGTTCTAATTATTTGGGCTTCAAAGGACCCTTTTGGGAAATGTACCAGGCACCCCACCCTTGTACCTGTCACCCCCATGCTTAATGAAAATACTATTTTATCCTCCATCTCATTTTTTATACATCACATTCGAAAGTTTAGAAAATTCGAAATTCATCCAAGTTATCACTCGAAGATTTAAGAGTTTCGAAGTTAAAAAGTAAGTTTTTTTCGAAAGTTTAGAGAAACCCTCGAAAGTTTATGGTGGTTTCGAAACTTTAGGGTGGACCTCGAAGGTTTAGGGGGGTGGAACTCGAAATTTTAGAGAAAACTTCGAAAGTTTAGGGTGGTCTTCAAATCTTTAGGGTGGACCTCGAAAGTTTAGGGGGGTGGACCTCGAAATTTTAGATTTTTATAACATTTATTAGAAAATTCCATTATTTAGATTCCATTTTATTTTTGACATTTTGTTTTAATTAAATTTTTTACTATTTTTAAATAATTGTTTGTTTTAATTACTTTTGAAACTTTTATTTTTTTTTTAAATTACTGAAACTTCCGAAAATAGATATTAAATTTATTATTATAAATGTATTACTATTTATTACCATTAATTTATTATTATAAATTTATTATTATTTATTACTATTTATTACTAATAAAAATGCATTTCGAAACTTTCTATGAATATCGAATTTTCGAAACTAAAGACTCTACCAAACTTTCGAAAGTTTACAACCTCTAAAATTAAGAAAAATTAAGAAAGTAAGAAAAAACTCAAACATTTAAAATATTCGAAATTGTCTTTTACCAAATTTTCGAAATTTGGTCAGTTTCAAAAATTTGATATTAATACAAAGTTTCGAAATACATTTTTATTAGTAATAAATTGATAGTAATAAATAATAATAAATTTATAGTAATAAATTAATGATAATAAATAGTAATACATTTCTGGTAAAAGACCCCAATTATACATTTTTAATAATTTATAGTAATACAGTTATAGTAATAAATTTAATATTTATTTTTGGAAGTTTGAGTAATTTAAAAAAATTAAAAGTTTCAAAAGTAATTAAAACAAACAATTATTTAAAAATAGTAAAAAAATTAATTAGAACAAAATGGAATTTAAAAAATGGAATTTTCTCGAAACTTTAATGCAAGGCCCATTTTGAAACTTTGTCAAAAATTGAAACTTTCGAACCACATATTTCATTTCGAAAGTTTAGTGCAATGCCAAATTTTCGAGGCTTCGAAACTTTATTGCAAGGCCAAACTTTCGAACCTTTAGTGTAAGGCTATTTCGAAACTTTGGTTCAAGGTCAAATTTTCGAGGCATACTTTTTTTACAGAGGGTATAATGGTCTTTAAAAAAAACTGGGAGGTGGCAGGTCAGATTGGAGAGGTGCGTGGTACATTTCCCGACCCTTTTTCTTGGTTCGGCCCAAACACAGGTCCAAGAAAAATTATTTATTGAAGGACTTGCCTTCGGTATTTATTTTATATCTTTTTAATAGATAAAAAGTATACACAGCCGTTTAACTTGCAACTATTTTTGAAAATACATGTTGTCTTGAGCTTTTAATTTTCACAAAAAAGTGATAATTTGAAGTTTAATGGAAAAATAAGTAAAACTAGATTATGGCCCGCGCGCTGCGCGGATGTTAAATAATTAATTTTATAAATAATATTTTATGTATTATAAGTATAGATATTTTATAATATTATTTTATTGATTTGTAATAATTGAATATGATTAGGAAAATTAAAATGAGGAAAAATCATGTTTATCACAATTATCTAATTGAATTTTTTAAATATGTTGTAAAATTCGTATGATAACTTATTATATAGGATAATTGTTTGACTCATCTTTGATTGTTAATTTATTTTTCAACATATAATGATATTTGTATTTATTTGACGAAATAAAATGTAAAATACAAACTCAAAAATAAGATATAAAAATTTATAAATATGATTGACTATTTAATATTGTAGTGTAATCTAAATTTATTTGTTTTATTAGTATGGTGTTTTAATTGTGAGCATGAGAAGTTGTTGTAAAAAAAATTATTGAATATATTTCATCAAGAGTTTGAAATTTATTTTATTAAAGATTTACATATACTTTAAATTAATTTTAGGTATTTAAAAGTTTTAACTAATTGTTTGTGCAATTGAATTATAGTTATGTTGATATGTACAAAAAATAAATTCTATTAAAAAATAATTTTATTTTATGCAATACTTAAATTTTCATTTATTTTTTAACATTCAAATTATCATTATAATAAGGAAAATTAAAATCAAAAATAGCATTCAATTATAAATATATAATTTAAATGTAGAGTTGATTAATGCAGAAAAAAAAAACCGTATTGAGTAGTAATGTAGATTTAATGTGAAAGATTTAAGCAAATTTAATGAATGATGTATATAATTTAGAGAAAAACAATTTAGAAACTAAGTAGAAGCTCTATGGAGACGTACACGTAAGCTTTTCAGCCTACGTGGAAAATGTTTGCATACGTGGAGAAAATAGTGTGAGGTGGCAGTAGAGTCTTCTCTTTTTAAATATATAATAGAAGCTCTATGGAGACGTACACGTAAGCTTTTCAGCCTACGTGGAAAATGTTTGCATACGTGGAGAAAATAGTGCGAGGTGGCAGTAGAGTCTTCTGTTTTAAATATATAATAGATTTGATCGGTAATTTGAACTCTTTAAAAATGTAATGTATAAATACACTATGTGCTAAGATGTTTATGTCTTCTCTTGGTTTTTCGAACATAAATGTTTTTTTGACTTCTATCGTTTTACTCCATCTCTTTACTTTTCATGTTGCAATGGAAGATTGGTGATGCAATGGTTAAGAAAACTGAAAACAGATTTGAATAGTACTAATATAGAAACCATGTTTGTTACCTAACATAACAATAAAATATTCGTTGGAAGTTACATTTGGAAATTGCAATTGCAAAGGAAGTGGTCCTAGACGTTTTTATGTTTGCCTAAAGAAGCAGTGCATGATGCACATTCAACCGTATATACTCGAGTCAATGGCCAAAACTAGTTCTTTAATTAGGACATGTTGTTGACTGATTTTGAATAAAGGACCTTTACCTCTGCCCCTATGCCCTCCCTTTTTCACTCATTGTTTAAGATGCCACTCTCCTTTTCAACACAAACTCTATGTACTATAACATCACTTTCACCGTGTATTAATTACATGTTTCTTCCCACTTCAAACGCTAATTCGAAACTATAACTAAAATACTTTTTGGTCTGACTATATTATTATGATTTATTTACTTTCAAAAACGAAATGTTGAAATAAAAAAAAAATACTAGTATTACATTGTTTTCTTAATTAAAACAATTTAGCGTGTATTTAATTTTATAAATAATCTGTAAATCTCAACTCAACTGATTTAGAGTTCTTATTTGTTATGAAGGATATTATGTGTTAGATTTGAATACGGAACCTTGCAACTATGTGTAAATTTTTTTTATCATTTCATCTAAAAAAAATTACAAACAATATTATTAATAATGTCTATAAAACACAATTTGGGCAGAACTACATTACATTAATTTAATAGGTATCAATCAAGTAAAATTGATTTGTTTTGTAAACCTAGGTTTCACTAGAAGCATGAATATAAATTTTAATTAAGTTGGAAATTTTATGGCAAGTTTTATTTTAAAGTTATTTTTAGAGCTAAAATATTCAAATATAAATTAATTTACTTTTAACAAAATCAAATTTATAAATAATATATTTTTTCTTTTGTTTTATCAAACAAAAATCAATCCATAAATTTTTATTTGAATGAAACGTATGTTATCTTTAAAATTGTAAACAATTTTTAGATATCAGTTCACATTAATTCATATGTAAAAGTGACTAGCTCTAGTACTAGAATTTGTGGATACAACAAGGTATCTTTTAATTATGATTTTTTCCTATCTTTTCTAAAGCAAATTTTAGTAATAAATGACCTTGATTGGAGTTGCTACCCGTAATTCCTCATTGCAATTCCATGTTTCAACTTTCACCATCATTTCAAAGGTATCTCAAAACATATAGTCCCAATTGTTGAAAGAAAGTTGTTTCAAGTTCAACCACTAGCAATTGTTAGATGAGAGCATGGACCAAAGATGGCCATTATATTGTCTTGAGATGCATGTGCCACATGACCCCCTTAAACTTTATTTGTCTTTGAATCCCATATTGCCCTTGTATACACGTGACACTGTCCCATTTGTTAGAGAATAAATAAATGGCCAACAAAATTCTATCTCTTTGTCCAACATGAAGTGAAGAATTTACTCACTATCACAATTGCACTTCCACTCATCAAATTGGCCCCGTTCACTTAGTCCCTCTCTTGTCTCTTGTCTTTAGTTTTCTCCATCTTTTCTACTCAAATTTTTAGTTACTTCAAGACAACCCTTGAACATCACTGTCTTTTAATCGGTCCCATTCTTTATTATTATCACTTACCAATATTTAAAGTTGGACCATAGTTCAACAAATTACCCCCATCAATTCATGTATTGTATGTGTCCCCTGTTTATATCTTAATTATATTGTTATACCCTTTGAACCACTTAATAGACATCAATACTAAACAAAACCCTGTCAATTTGAAAAAAAACTAAGAGTAATTTAATATATGGACACATTAATGTTTGACATTGACACATGTACCTTCAATTTGAAATATTAAAACTACATATAGTATATCTTATATACATTCTACCTAATTATAATTGCAACATTAATATTTTTTATCATCCCCCAATAGCAAGATTTGACAACAATTTGCCATAATAATATCAAGAATTTTGATACAACAATACCAAAATTTAAATCCCTCGCTCAACAATGAAGATGTCTCAGAAGGTAAGATAATCATAAAAACTACTAATCAGCATTGAATAATAATAAGTTAAGAAGAGGACACTTAGTTACTTACAAGTTACAACTTTAATAAAATCAAAGTTTATAACAAGGTAATAAAGTAGTTTCACTTTAACAGGTTCACGTCAAATCCAAGTAATTTACATAAGAAATAAGAAATAAAAAGGATTAAAGAAAACAACAGAATACTGATATTAGAAAATAGCTTCTTCCACCTTCAAAATTCTATATGGTATCATCTTCCGTGCACTTCAAGTAAACACAGCTAATAGCTACCTTGAGATGTCATAATCTGGAGGATAAGCTAGTTGTTGTTCCATCTGCCAGCTCAACTTCGAAGCAACACCCTCATGACAAGGAACATACTCCTGTCAATTAAATACAAAAAAATCATTATTTTTCCTAAAGTTTATTAGCTATACATTTAATTTGAGAAGTTTGATCACATAAAAAACTGCTTATTTTGGTTTTATTTTATTTTTTCTATTTACATATCTTTAAATTATCTACTTATATAGTATGAAATCAGAGCAACTTTTGTTTTGATGTGACATATATTGAAATCAAAGAAAATGATTTCACATGGAAAAATTGCTTCAACTTATGAGAATCAAATTGAAAAGGATTTGTAACTATAATACCAACAAACCTTATCAAAAGTGGAGATGTTAAAGTTTTATTTTATTGCAACAAAGATGCAAATAAATACATATAGTTTAAGTTAGAACATAATATTACCTCCAATTTCTTGACTAATTCTTTAGCAGTTGGTGCTGATACAATTATGTGGCGAGCATTTGGACTAATAAATCCTTCTTCCACAGCTTTGTCAATGAATGACAACAATGAGTTAAAGTATCCATCAACATTCACTAATCCAACCTACAATTTTTTGAATTTCAATTCTGATTAGGCTACACCACAAAACACTTAACACACATGAATTTTATAAATAATATAGATATAGATTTCTTGCAAAATGTGACAAATAAATTAGTACCGGCTTGTCATGAATTCCAAGTTGTGCCCATGTTATGACTTCAAGAAGCTCCTCTAGTGTTCCATATCCTCCTGCATGTAACTTGCATAAGTTACTTTACAAAATTCAATACTAAGAAAAAAGAATCAATGTTAATCTAGTCTTTGCTGTTTATTTAAATCCTCATGTTTAAGAATTACTTCTCTAAGTTGTGTCCTTGTAATATAAATTGTAACATCAACATTGCAATGATAATTAGTTGCTAACTTATTATCATATTGTCCAAATTTAGTTATGGATCTGCAATATCAGGTAAAGGTAACAATTATAGGTCATGAAAGAATTTGAATAGGAGGGATCCCAAGATAGCGTGAATGAAAATTGAAAACTCTGTGTTTGTGTGCTACCACTCTCTATGTCACACCAATTTTCAATAAATAAATAAAAAATAACAAGTAGCAGTAGAAAGGTTTTCGAAGCAATGTCAGGTGCAGGTGCTAATTGGTAATGTTATTATCTTATGAAACTTCATTTTCTTTCTTTTCCTTCATTATCAAATGAAGCAAATTTTGTAGAATCACGCCACTGTTCAAACTAAAGTACATGGAAAAAATGGTATATAACCTGAACCACTGTTGCTTAAAAGCTATGATTTTCAGTTCAATATTTTAAAGTGTAAGGTAATGTCACTATCATTATTCATTATCAAATGTTGCTCTTAGCTTATGCCTTATAGTATTAATTATAACATTGGAATGTGTGAAATCAAAGAAAGCCATTTCAGCAGTATTATCAACTGAATTGAATTGAACAAAACATTAGATAAAAACAACATGATTTGAGTCACTTTGTCATTATTACGAAATTCCTTTACTGTCCTTATAAATGGACCACCTTAGTCAAAAGTATTCATTACGTGTTGTGACTTTTTAAATACTTGATAATTATATTATTTTAAAATGAAAGATAAAAAGGTTTAGCAAAGGAAAACACAAAAACAGAACAATTCCTAGATTAGTCTAGAAAGTTAAGCAACTTTTACTAGACATTAGAAAGAAAAAAATACATTTTGTCTAAAAGCAACACAAGTAACAACAAGAGATGAATAGGAAAATGTCGGTGAACCATTCTTAAATGAATCAAACATTGAGATATGGTCATTCTTTCACGTTATAATAACTAGAAAATGTTAAAAAGAAATACAACTCACGGTAACACGATTTCAATGTCAATTGAGTCGTAAGAATTTGAAATTATAATTTTAAGTGATAAAATTTAAATCCTTTAGTGATGATTTTTATTAATAATAATTTTATAATTCCCCTTTTTAAAAATTATATTGTATGCTAACCTGGTAAGGCAATAAAAGCATCTGAATGCTTAGCCATCTCAGCTTTCCTTTGATGCATATCATCAACAGCTTTTACTTCTCCTACTGTTTCACCAGTTAGCTGCAAAGAGAAAAACAACATTTAGGTAAAATTAAAATCTGATTAAGATATTACTACTAATTTATTTTTATTTTTTTTATAAAAAAAAAAAAAGAAATAAACTTTATTAAGAGAAGAAAAAAGGGGTTAAGCTTTTTGTAGACAAATACCTCTCTAGGCATGAGTGTCTTGGGAATAACTCTGCAAGAAGAGACAATAAAATGACAAAGAAAGTGTTAATTAATGAGTGAAAGAGAACAAGAGAAGCATGAGTTGATGATATTTTTTCTTTTGTTTTTACTCCGAAACACACCTTTGGAGGGAAAAAGAGATTTTAATTTTTGGAGATAAAGAAAAACAATGATGAAAAGGAGAAAAATAGTAAAATACCCAATGACATGGCGACCACCATGATGAACAGCTTGAGAAACTAAACCCATTAGACCAATGCTTCCTCCTCCATACACAAGATCAATGTTCCTTAAAACCTTCACAAAAATAAAAAAAATAAAAATAAAAAGATCATTAGTACATTTTCAAAATTGAATGTAAAAAAAGGGTATTTAGTAGGGGTGTTTGGATTGAAGAAAAGAGTATTAAGTAGTAGATACCAATTCATTGCCAAGTTGAATGGCAGCATCTTGATAGCTACTCTTGTTGCCTTGGCTACTACCACAGAAAACACAAATTCTTTTGAATTTTGGATGCCTTATCACAGCATTGCGTGTGTCCATTTTGTTAGTAGTTAAGTTGGTAATAAAGAACAGTTACAAAAGACAAAGGTTGTTAAAGTAAAGAAATAGTTAGTGAAATGGATAAAGCAAAAGCAAAGTGTTGAAGTTGAAGAACTAAAACATATAACAGTCTATGCTTGCTTTGTTACTACTCTCCCGTGTCTCATGCCTTTATATATATAAACCCCGTTGCTCTTCGCACGTGACTGCCTAATCGCCACGCTTCTCTTCTCCACTACAACTCAATGCAAATTAAGCGTCAATAAACTATAAATATTTTATTATTTAAATATATTCTTTTTTAATATATTCTTTTTTAAGACAAAATCTTTATAACATTATAAATAAACTAAAATAAGTTTTTTATTTTTAAAATATACTATATTTTATTTTTAGTTTCTATAAAAGTTTTCATAAAAAATAATTGTTCTAAAAACATTTCCATCAACAATTTTGATTCTTACTTTTAAATTAATTTATGTCTATTCTTTAAATTTTTGAACGATTTTTTTCCATATATATATTTACAGTATTATAAAAATATTTTCTATAAAAATTTAAAACTTTTTAACAAAGAATATGTTATAATGTTTTTTAAAATAAATTAGGTACAGTACATTAAGTGGCTTTCTTATGGGAAGCAAAATATTAGTAAATTATGACTAACAAACTGGTTAAATACATTCAAAAGGCATAGCTTGTTAATATAATTTTTTTTTAAGAGAATATAGGTCAGTAACTCGTATAAACATTTTTAAGGTGTAGCCGCTCATTTTTTAGAAAGAGTAGTTTTGAAGATTAGTAATTAATAATTGATAAATACACTCAAATACTCTTATTGCTAAAATACTCCTTTAAATGTCTCTTAAAATTGTTTCATCTTAGCATCAATTGAAAGTTGATATTGAGAAATTTTCATATTTGCACAATGTTTCATTATTTAGAATGGCATTGTATTTTTCTCCTTTTCCGTTCAATAATTATTTTTGGTAAATTGAATTATTATTTATCTAAATAATTATACTTAAATAATTAATAAATTTCATTTTATGATGAATCCATTAAGAAAATTTAAAATTGAATCATGACTGAAATAATTTTCTATCATACTTTATTTACTTTCTAATGTAGATATATTTTCCTTAATAGTAAAGTGATTAAGACAAAATAAAACATTAAATTTAGATCATAGATAGAACAATCAACAATATCATATATCTTGAATGTAGGGATCCTTTATAGTAGTGGTTTTACATAAAAGGACACACGTGCTTGAATTTATGTCAGCTACTAATCAATGAAGAGGACCATAGTACTAGATACTCGCCTTACAACTCAAAAGGAATTTGGGATGACAATTTGGGATTGTGTTTACTAATGACATGATATATAATATGAAGGTGTGCTTGAATAGTACATATATCGCTTCTAATTTTTTAATGAACAATCACTATGGTTCAAAAAAATAAATCATTACCCTTATTGATAGAGGAAGTTATATACATTTTTTCTAAGTTATGCTTAATTAGTGACATACACTTCCTCTGTTTTTATATAACAGAGATATGTGTGTTTAGAACTTTGCTATTGGCCACTAATGCTCTATGCTTCTATTTTGACACCTTACAAAAATTGTACATATAACCCCTAAGGCATTCTCCCATTATTCTTATCTTGGAATGTCCATGTATTTATGTAATTGAGGTGGTCAATGTCTTTTATAAAATATGTTTGTGTCATTTAAGCATACATTAGAGGATGTTATGTTCTCTTATATAAAATATGTGGGATTGACAAAATTACTAATGTCACGCGACAATGACAATGGTGAAAGATGTTTCATGTTATTGAGAAATAATTTAGGTTACTTCATGGTGGCTATAGAAGTGATGAACGATGCCAAATGGCAAGCAACAATGAGAGTGTCAAGTGGAGATGGAGACAGAGGCAATGGTTGAAAGTGTCGACCAAAGGTTGACGAAGACATAATAAGCAAATATCCAACTAAAACACTTAAGGGTTAAGCATAGGATTAAACAAAATAATCAGTTTTTAACTTAAACTATTTTTATATTTATGATCTGTTTTAAAATATTGAATATTTAAGACTTGTTTGATTACTTTTTAGTTTTTGAAAATTATTTTATAAATAAATTTTAGAAAATTATTTATAAAAAGAAAATTTTAAAAAAATCTGGTTGGCAATTCTAATTTTTAAAACAGTTTTTAATTAAAGAATTAAAAAAATTGAAAAATAAAAAGTAAAATACCATTTATTTGTTTTGATTTTTTTTATTTAAAAAAGTATAATATTAAAAATAGTTTTACAAAATAATTTTTAAAAACAAGTCATCTAAACAAATGTTTTAATTTTAAAATACTAAAATAGAATTTTTGAGATGTGAATCAAACAAGCCATCAGATTATAATTTTTAATCATTTTATATATTTTGAATATAGTTGTTATTTTTTAAATTGATTATTAATTTAGATTTTCATATATATATATATAT
>JBBPBR010000006.1:55929326-55947164 GCA_037974775.1 Cicer pinnatifidum
CAATTAAATCATTTCTAAAAAATTATTTGGTCATAAATTGATTATAAAAATCGATTATGATAAATAATTTTTATATGGATGTAAATTAATTGTGTGGATACGGGTGACCATGAACTACTTAATTAGGAACATAATAACAAGGCAATATGTCAAGAAAGTTAAGAAATCTGTAAAATAAACGAAAACAACTATCGTATAATATCAAGGCCAAAATTAAAAAAAAGAATGAATTCTAAGTAAAAAAGAGTTAGTTCCAAATAGATAAAACAAAAATTCAAAAATCTCTAGAAATGTCACACCACTCGTATCAGCCAACAAAACAAAATAGTTAAAATAAAGAAGGAATTAAAAAAAGTTATATCTTCAGAGGAAAAACCCAAACCAAACTCTGCTGATGAATATGTCATTTGATTAATCTAGCTGTACACATGAAAGTCTTTTGAGTAAGAAAAATTAAAAAATTAAGGATAAATTATATTTATAGTCTCTTAACTTAATTTTAAGTAACGTTTTAGTATTTGTTTTTTTAAATTAATTTTTTATTTTAATTTTAAGTGACAATTTGATATTTTATGTTTTAAAATTTCAATAATGTTGTCCTTTTTTTTACAAAAATTCAAACAAAATCATCAAATTTTTCAAACAAAACCCATTAAATTCCTTATCATCTTCAATAAAACACAAATTTAATCAAATTCATATCTTAAATCTTGAAATAAACTCATATTATCATTCTTTATTTGATGTTGTTGGAGATGAAAATATGAGTGTATTTGAATATTTGAGTTATGGATTTGATAAAATTTGCATTATATTGAAGATGATTATTAATATTATAGGTTTTGATTGAAAGCTTTGATGATTTTTTTAAATTTTTGTATAAAAAAAGGATAACATTGTTAAAATTTTAAAATATAAGATATTAAATAGTCACTTAAAATTAAAATAAAGGCCAACTCGGGAAAAAAAAATAAAGGATTAAAACGTTACTTGAAATTAAATTAAGGGAGCTAATTTAACCAAAAACTAATGTGCAACACCTTAATACACAAGACCAGAGAAACATTGTCCATAACTTCTCCTAAAAAATTATATTGATGTTTTAGATAGAATAAACTTATAATTTCTCTAAAATAAAATTAAAATAAATAAAAATTTAAAAAATAAATGTATTTAATTCTAAATTTTAAATTAATTTAATTAGCTTTATAAAAATATAATTTGTTTATCTTTCATTCTTAACGGAGCATAACACAATAATTAGTTTGTCATATATGGAATGACTCAACAAGATAATGAAAACTGATTCTTTAATTTTTCTTACCTTGGCCACCAAGTATGCTTTAAAGTTTGTGACATATTTTACTTAATTGATATGAGTACTAAGTTTTGAATCAAATAAATTGAGACCTAATAGATGATTTAATTCCTATCTAATTTTATATCTAAAATAATTACTAGTGTTTACACAAGGACAAGCTCAAAGTGTAAATGATCTTCATTTTCCTTTTATTATTAAATCTAGAGTGAGTATGTAATTCTTTGCATCTACTTTTCTTTTTATATTATGTCGGTCAAATTTGTGCTTAACACTGTCACTCTGATTCAGCCTTTCCACTTGTTTTGCTTTGTATTGGTCCTTACTGCATAGTTCTTTAACCAAAAGTGTAAAGAAGAAATCATTCAACATGGCTTTATCTAGAACACGACTTTGTCAACCAAAAAAGTTATTCATATCCATGACTTTTCAACCAACAAATATAACTATGTTTAACTGATTATATTCACTCCCTTCATAACCACCATAAAACAAAATTATTAAATTCACTCCCTTCATAACCACCATAAAACAAAATTCTTCCTTACAAACTGAAAAAAGCAGAGTGGGGAACTCAATGTCTTTGCTTTACCTTGCAAAAAGTTAGTTAGAATTAAAGATACAAATTTACTTAGAGCTAATTCATTGATTTTTAAGTAACAAATTTCAATTTTAAAAATAAATATAAATTAAAATAGATCAAATAAATGGTTCATGTTTATTAAAAGTTATTTGCATACCATTTAGTTTTACCATAGAGTATATCATGTATTCTCTCGTATTTTTTTATAATTTATTAATAAAATATTAAAATAAATATATAATATGCTCTGTAAATTTAACAAGCTATCTATCTATAAAAATTAATTCTAACTAATTTTTATATTTAAATCTAAGTAACCTTTACATTTAATATTGAATTTTGAAGTTACATTTATTTTGCCGCTTACGCACGTGTATTTAATTAGGTTTAACTCCAGAAATAAAAAAATCACTTAGGCTATAAAAAAATAAGTTTTTGAAATAAAATGTGAGGATGTATGAATTAATGAATCAATTCTCATGAATGGGCACCCCTGACAAATATTTCTTATTTCGTAGGTGATGCAAATTTTGTTAATTTATACAACAAAAAAGTTATGGGTAATCTCAGATGTTGTTCTAGGGATATTGAGCATTGTGCATTGATGATTGAAAAGAAAAATGTAAATTGGTAGTGTCTTATATTACCTTGTAACCTCATCAATATTCCCTTACTCAACACCCTTGTTGTACCAATAGGAAACATTTTATTTTTATTTCACACGCTCCTTTCTATTCCCCATATCCTTTCTACCTCAATTCTTCAACCACCTTGTCCCCAACCCCATTCTCTGTCTCTCTTTCACTCACTCCATTCCATTCTCTCTTCTCTACTACCTCAAGGCTTAGTATTTTTGTAAACTCCAATGACCCATTACTTTCAAACCAATTAATAAGTAATTAGTCATTCAAATTGGAAGTATTTGTCAAAATTGTGTTAATGTTTGTTTGTTTAATGATTAATGACAAATGCATCGTGAAATTGTAAAGTTAACTCTTTTAAATTAATTTTATATTAATGTCATTGCATTAGATATTGAATTGTCTATAAAATTTATGTCTCGTAAAAATGTTTTAATGTTCAATTTTAAAGAGAAAGAAAAAAATTTAAACTAATTAATAAAATAATATAAATATTATATGATCATCTATCACATCATTCTTTCAATTTTTTTAAATATCAAATATAAATATATGTGTAGATATAAATTTAACCCTCCAATATCGTTCCTTCTAAAACCAATTCCAAATTCAATTCTCAAATATTCTTCTAAAGATTAATTTTTTGGTAATTAGCCCTTGCACACAAATGAAGGACTATCTTGACCAATGGCCCATTAATATGTTGTTCACCATGCTTTTCAATTACATTTTTCGTCTAACTAATTTTTGAAGAGACATAAAAAAAAATTCCATTTAATTCATATTTAATTAAAATTAAATTTTATAAAATTAATTTATTCCAAATGAATTAACCTAGCCAATAGACAACAATTAATCAACTTATGGGGTTTAATTCTGACTTGTGCATAAATTAATTGTTGACATTTTGTTTGTATCTGGTTTGTCAGTTTTACAATGACAAGAACTAAACAGCCATGCCTTTAAGCTAGTATTGGTGGAGTTTCAATCCCAAAATAACTTCTGGCTGTTCTTGTTTATCTTTATTAACTCTTGTCTAGTTCTTGTCCTCCCTCTATTTTTAGATATTATAAACGCATAATCACTCTTTCTTAATTGGGGGTTGAGCTTATGTGTATTCAAATTGAAGTGAACCTCCTGCATGCTTGCACGCGCGTTTAAACCATATTTTTGTGTGTTACCACAAAATGGATCTATCTTAATATACCACTACCATACTCTCTCTATTATCTCTCATCAAATATAAACAAAAGTTATATTTTGATTTAAATTCAATTAGATTAACTTCTATCAATGCAAATTTTTTATATTTAAATCGGATAAATTATTAATAACAAGCATGATAGCTATAAAAAAAAAACAATTAAGTGGCTTATATTTGGAGTTGTTAGTACATACAAAGAAGGACAAGGAATCAATACATCTACTTGGAGTTATCTAAATATTTCCAAGTCTTTGTGAGTTTTAAGGTTTTAGCAAGTCCTTTTAAATTCACAAAATGAAAGTATTAGTTTTTTATATTAAATGAAATTTATCCTTATAAAATCGATTCTTAAAATGAAATTGACTCTCGTTAAGTTATGTTTAAATTTTATATTTACTCAGTATTGGAATTGAATTATTTTCCAATAAAAAGTGGGTAGGAAAGTAGATTTAAATTAATACATATTTATGAATTTGGTGCAAATGCATTTGGTCCATTTAATTGAATGAAATATAGTCCAAAAATGTGTTTATAAAACAGAAAGAAAAATATTCTTCTTGCATGTCAATTTTGAACCATTGAGTGAGCGCCAATCCAAATTTTAAGAATTGTTAGTGGAAATCCCAAAAATAAAGTTAGAGTTGTATTTGAAAGATGCATAAATTTGTATTGAGAGTAAACTAAAATATGTAAGACAATAGCAGCAATGTAACTCTATAAAATGCCTAGCAAATTGGTGTCATGAAATCGTGCACAACATAAATAGCCACAAAAAACAAAAACAAAAAAAGAGAAAATGAATTTTGTGAAGCTTACACTTACAGAATGTGAATGCCAACGAACGTGTATTTTATGAATTTTATGAAACGAGTAAAACAGTGTGTCATTCACTCACCACTATCAACTCCAGTACTCCCAACACTCGACCTATTAATTCTTTACTACATTCATTCATTTTTCCAATGCTTATCTTTTAAGCCATAATTTCCCCATAACTCTCTGGCTTTTCTCTGTTCTAGACAGAGTATGCTTAAATCATGAAAATTAATTACTACTATACAATTAAGTGCACCAATTTACTATGCTATTTACTACCAAATTGCTACTTAGACCGTAAAAATATTATACTTAAATATTGCCACATTTTTTAAATATTTTTATAAATTATCTTCATAAAAAAATGTGAGACATTTAATACAACTATTAATATTTAAAAGAAAAATATTAAATAAAAATAAAAAATCATTTAAATAATAAATGTGAGACATTAAATACAACTATTAATATTTAAAAGAAAAATATTAAATAAAATAAAAAATCATTTAAATAATAAATAAATTTTAAAAATTACAAAATTTTCTTATAATTAAAAAAAAAAACTGGTTCATGATAGGATTAGTGTAGTTATTAATAAAAAAATGGCATAATTTTGTAAAGATTGTAATGATGCAATATGCATAATGATGAGGGTTGAATGAGACAGGAAGCATGATGTAATTAAGTTAATGCATCGTCAGATTCAGAGAAGCACTCATAGATGTCTGTGATATTGTGGTGTTGTTGCTACCTATCACTAAACTGTATAACTATAAACGCGGCACAATCACTTCTTTTACGTGCCCACTCTTTCTGACACACCCATTCTCCTCTATTTCTTTCAACTCTTCCAATTTTATTTTTGTTTTTAAACCATATATTCGTTAACAAATTAAATATATAAAACATAATTATAAAAAAAAATGTATTTTGATATATTAAAATTCAAAAAATATATTTTTCACATAAAATATTTATTGTATTTTTTTTTTTTAGCAATTACTCTAAAGACAGTTGTTTGCATTCCAAAATCTAACTAAACAAAAATGAGAGAGTGTCCCCGATACATAATGACATGGATTCTTTGTTTTGGTCACCTCCTTCCACCAACATGATGCGACGTTTCATGGTTCCACCCAACTCCTCATGTCTATCTATGTCTACAACTTTCATTTTCATTGTTTTCTTTTACTTTGTTTTTCTACTGTTGTAATAATAATATGATTATCGGCGATAAAAAATATATCATTATTTTGTCATTTTTCCAATAGATGGTCACTTTGAATGGTGGAACTTAACCACATGGTTCTGTATTGACTTCTTCAGACCTTAATAAAGTTAGAATCTTCAATGTCCATTTTAATTCTAATAATTAGTAGTTGCAATCTTATTAGACAAACAATAATTATAACAAAAAATATTACAATCTTTTTATCATTATAATGATTTACTTAGTATTTAGAGTATAAGACAAGAGTTTTATTTTCTTTGTAAATTAAATGACCATACTTAATTAAAAGTGTTGAATGTAATCGAAAAAGTTAAGTGAATTAAAGTTCAAATTTTAACTAAAAAATGTGTTTATATTTAATGTATGATGTGACTCAAATAAATTTTTTATTTCTATCAATTTCTTTTTAACAGTTCTTACTTTTGTTGTTTTGGTATCAATACAAACTTATTTTTAAGCTGAAAGAAAATTTTGAAGTGATATTTTTAAAATAAAAACTTTGTAAAATAATTTTTTTTAAAGTGAAAGTAAGAGTAATGAGCTCGTAGCCAGAGATGCTCGAGAAGGAGTAACAAGCACGAGGAAATTAAAGATCTTATAAAAATATATATTTTTGCTAAAACAAGGATGTAACCTTATTATTCTCTACAACTAAAAAAACTCACCCATTAGTTAATAGTTGTTATTACGATCAATTAATTATAGATAAAAATGATCAATAAATAGAATTATATAAATTGTAGATAAAGTTTTTTTGTTTTTGCTTAAGATAATTTTTGCAGGTCAGGTAAAATAATGACCTCTATCTTGGATATTCCAAGCATTTGGAATTAAAGTACTATACTCTTTATGCACCTAATAAATCATGGTTCTAGTTTAATTAGGTCGTTTGGTCCTTTTTGACCTTGCTTCTTAGCCAATAAGAATGATTGGGTCATGTTTTTCAAAAGTATGTTTGGCTTGTGAGTCTCAATTTGGGGGCGTAATTACTGAGAGTGGTCCAAGGTTGTAATGTGAAATTGGGTTTCATGTGAATGAATGATAGACAAGGTAGTTAAGGTTACAAATCAATCTTTGTTTTTGTCTACAACAATACTTCAACGACCAAAAGGACAATTTACCTTTTATTTTGTACCTTTATACTCTCATAACAATCCTATGGACCCGCCGCTTGTATTTTGAAAGAGATTAATCATATATTTTCATATTAGTTTTAAATAGGTTAGGAACACAAATATAATCTATTCAGTATGCTACAATTCACCATTATTTGGGTAGGAATAACTCTATATCGATTTTCTCTTGCCATGATATTTCATGTTGTTGGGAATATCATAATATAATATGAAAATTCTAAAATCGATTGAAAAATGATTGGCAGTTAATGACAATTAAAATTTAATACTTCATAAAATAGTTTATAATATATAAAACTATCCCAAACATTCTATAATCTATAATACAACCATAATTCTTAAATAAAATATTTAAATTATATCTCCCAATACATTAATACAATAATATAATTAAAAAAAAATATAAAATTAAAACGTTTCTAATTAATACATACTGCAATGAAAATTAAAATCAATATATACAATTTTGACGTGGAATTTCAAAATAAATTTTCAAGAGCTTAAGCATTCAGAGTGTACACGTGTACATACAGACCGTTTTGCCCTCATATTTTCTTTGTCCTTAATTGTAAGCTTCATTTGAGAGAAAAATATTACCCCTAAATAAAAGTGCTTTTAAGTTACTATATGTTTTTACTATTTTTTCTATACATACCTCTTATTAATATTTCTAATTTATTTAAAAAAAATAAAATGTCAAATTAAATACACCCATACATAAAAGTTATTTTAGTAATATCTACATATTAAATTAATTTTGTACTTTTCTTTATACATGTTAAAAAGACAATGAAAACGTATAATTAAATATAGTAATAAATAAAATAACAAAGCATATCAATGCCACTTAAGTTATATGTACCGACAAATAAATCAACTTCTAACTCACTCTCTCTTATTAAAACCATTATCCAAAGGCAAATGTTTGTTTTTAATATTTTATTTTATTATGTAGTTAATTACTTTTTCATTTTTCTTTTACAGAAACTATGTTGTCTAGTTAAACATATTATATAAGTGTGTGTATAAATAATTAGTAGAGCTAAGACGTGTGAGATATGCAGATGTTATGTCTCCAATCTAAAGTTTTGAATTGCAATATGAAATTGATTTAACTTCTAAAACAGTCATTCTAACTAAAATTGTCGCCATAAACCGACATTCTAATTTACATATTCCATAAACTTGGACTAAAGATAACACGTTATCTGTTCAAATTCGAGATTGACGTGTAAAGGAGCAAACAATAAACTACAACTTTTTTTATACTTTATATTATGTCCAAAAAAATATATTAATGTTGCAAGATAAGAAATATTAAGTACGTATTTGCAAAATCAAATATACACTAACCCACCTAATCACCTGGACTTTACTTTTATGAAAACTTCACGTTTTGGACTTCATATAAGAATACATGATCAAATGTTTTAACATGGGATTTGTCTGTAACTTGGCCTAATGCTTAGAGACATGATTAATTTGCCAAGTAACATAAAATTAAGGGAAACAAAAAAGGTAGGAAACAAGAGGGTCTTAATTTTATACTTTATCCTTGTGCTGCAACAATTTGAACAAAATCATAGCCGAAAGTTTATGGAAATTAAGAAAATGTCAATTCTATGTTTTGTGGAGAAAATCCTACAAATATAACAGTAGTCGCTTTCTGTCCCCTCTCTAATGTTCAATTTTTGATTTATGTATATTTATATTTTAAAGTGTATATAATATATTATATGTTATAATAAACTGACACAAAGTTATTTGTGTGTATTCATGCTTGGGCGGCACTATGTGATCAATATTCCAATTTCCACCCAAGTTTGTGCATCACCAAATAAAGTTCTTCGTGAATTTCGGGTTTGCTTTTGTCACGGTGTGAAATATCAATTCTATGTTTGGTTATAGTGTCTTATGAGTTAAAATGATTTCAAAAGTGTAAAATTAATTTTTATAAGACTATTTTTTAGTAGAATTGATTTATACAACTCGTAGCTTTGATTTCAAATTTAATTTTTAAATTTATTTTTAAAAAAAAAATTAACTTTTATGTAATGTATTTAAATATATTATCTCTAGTCTTAAATATAAAAAAAATTGATATATTTCATTCAAATTTTAAACTAAATATATTTATTTTTATTAACTTATTTTCTTTTATATTTGAAACTATATAGAGTAAATCATATTACAAAGTAAAATTAATTTTATAAAAACAATTCTTTCAAAATTAATCTTAGTCGTGGGAGAATCAAACACACTCGTGATAAGAATTTTTTAGTTGAATTGAATTTGGGATTGAGATAAATTTTAAGGAAAAAAAATTAAACATAATTAATATTTTGTCAAATTACGTTTGGCCAACCTAATCATAATTTTTGGATAATTAATTAAACATAGGTTTACATTCAAGAATCTCTATCGGGATTGAAGTTAGTGCCGACTCAAGACATGTGAAACATTCTAGAGTAAATTAAAATATAAGGTCTTTTAGTATAATTTCATTTAAATTATATCTATTTTGTATTTTCATATGCAAAGTATTTTAATTAAATCAATTAATGCCAGTATATTTTTATGATTGTGAATTATTAATTTTTGTACTACTTAAATCTTTTCATTTTTAAATATCAATTATATCTTTTATTTTTATTTTTTTATTGTAAAGTATTTTTTCAAAAACACAAAGTCTACACTTTACTAGCTTTGGTCTTGAGTCGATCACAATAATTTTTGTGAGTTTATTTTTGTCAATAACTAAAATAATATTTTTGTCGATCCTAATCTCTAAAATTTTGTTTACCAACAAATTACTTTTAATTCTTATATTAAAATTGAACACGGTATAATTTAAATCATGTAAGTTGTATATATCTTAACAACATTTTCTTGATCGAGTTGTATCTTTCAAGTATATAGATTAATTGGATGATTTAGATTCTTTATTTTTTTTAGTTTATTATTTTGTGTATTTATACTTATTCTTGATAAATAATTATTTTTCATTTAAATAATTTTTATCATTAATTTAACTCTAAAATAAACTAAAATCACAAAAATCTTTAAAAGTAGATAATCCATCATTTTCATTAACTATGGATGTATGGAATAGAAAGTGGTGTTCATTTAAGTTCTCCACCGAATATGAATATGATAAGGTATAGCATTGTGAGAAAGTCACAAATCCCAAAAACTAGTTTACAATTTTCCTGAAAAATATTTAGACAAAAAGATAAGGGGTAGTAAAGTTGTTTGGCATCTTTTACCACGAAGGCGAACGTGGTGTTGTTGACGGTGGTAGTTAAAGAGAAATAGAAAACGACAAAAAACTGTTACATTTGCAAATGTTTTGCATTCATTTGGGTTTGACTTTGACATTTTGAAAGCATATAGCTACAAGTAGCTATTTGCTCAATTAATGCCTTGTGCTACGCTAAAGAGTATAACCCTCATCATCATCATCATCATCTATTCAATGGGGTTCTTACACGCGTCATCCAACTATGACATTATCCTCTCTCTCTTGCAATCATGATCGTACTATTTCTCATTTCTTTTGCATGAAATTGCTGCAGACTGTGATGATTCAGAGTACGATCTTCCCATTACAATGGCAAATGGATTCAAGGATATATACTACTCCCTACAGGATATATATATATATTACTCCCTCCCTTTTATTTTAATCTCTGCTTTGAAGTATGAATGATTTTTAAGTAAATCATTAACTTTTTATTCAAATGATAAAATATATTTTATTTATTAAATATTATTATTAATTTTTGTTATTTGAAATATTTGATGAATTAAAGTATAATATAAATGTATACTAATGAAAAAATAACTAATGTTTTATTGATATGATAAAAATGACAATTAATTTAAAACAAAAAAAAATTATAAGAAAAACATTTAAAATAAAACATATAGTGTTAGTAATTTACTGATCATTATAAAATATAGTAAAAAAAAATATTTATATGCATTCGCGTGTTTCTTTGTATGCATGGAAGCAACAAAATCCATACTAGACAAGGACGAGGATAGGGGCTTCATATTCACTTCGCATCTATACTTGAATTTGTCTCACTAGTGATATTATTATTATCTTTAAATTTTATAAAGTATATATTTTAATATTTAAAAAAAATTTATTATTATATAATAATAATTATTTTATTATATTTATTATAATTAATATAACTTTTAAATTTATTATTTTATATATATGAATGAGTGTTGGTGTGGGGGAGAAATATGAACTTAAATAAATAAGAACAAATTTGATATTCAATAATAAATAATAAATCGAGACATATGTAAATTTTCTCGAATAAACTAGATACGGGTGTGAAGAGTTAAAACCAACCCCGACCTCCCCATTGCAATGTGTATTCGTATCAAAGAGTGATTTGTGATTTTATAAATTTAAATTAAAAGATTGAATGGATCATTCAACTTAATTTCAATGATCAAATGGTTTTTTTATGTGAATGAAATAATAGTACAAATAAAGAGGATTTCTAGTTTGTTAATTGATATATTCTGGTTGCTATTAAATCAATTTACTAATAGTTAAATGATGTAACTTTAATTATTAATTTAACATCATTAAATTTTTAAATTTTACACTTTAATTTTTTTTAAACTTTCTAATTATAAAAATAATATATATATATATATATATTATCTTAAAATATTTTCTATATTTATTGAAGTTTAAATTGCATAAATAAATGTAGTACTATTAATTTAAATATTTTTAATATGCAATATATAAATACATTATTTTCTTCTTTAAATTAATTACTGTAAAAATTGTCATAAATTAATAGAGAAAATCACAAATATGGCACGTAATTTTGTCATGTGAAAATACTCACGAATATGCCATGTAATTTTGCTACTAGCTATAGCTAGGAGTAGTATATGATTTCTTTCCTCCCATTACTCATGAATTAATGCACCCAAAGCCTAATTTATAGGAGTGAGACGTGAGAACATAATCTGGATTGCATTGTTTTTTGGAGCCACCTTGGTCAATTTTGTCTACCGTTCAATTGATGGTGTATGTGTCTGTTTTCTACAACAATGAATTTTAATTTTGATGCTGTTAATTAGTACAACGATAAACATGGCTTTCTCTAACTGATTTCGGCGTCGCCAAAAAGAATAGCATTAAATCAAAAGATAAGTAGTTAAGTGCTCCCTACGTCTCACATCACGCTTACTTTCTTTATTTCAAACTTATTAGAAAATTAGTATAATTGTTTGAATTATTTAAAATAATATGTGTTTTCAATGCAAACTAAATTATCTCGTTAATAGAAATAATTGAATTTTATTAATTTATTTATAATTGTAGTTTTCGTTATAAAATAATTACTCAATCATAAAATACAATAAGTTATAATTATAAGGTGATCAAATGATCACAAAATCAATATTAAATATCCCTTATTAATGTAAAAAAATTTCTCCAACAGAAAAGCTCATAATTTTAGCAACTATTTGAGTCTAACTTCTATCCTTTTTTGGTTGGAAAAATATGTAATGCATGGCAAAACTTCAGTTTCAAACAGAAATGCACAAAAAGCTTAGCGTTTAAAAATTATAAAAAGTTTTGGAGGGGCTCCTTTCTATTCCTATTCAACAAATGAACAACTTTTCAAAAGAACGTTATTATGAAAAGTATACATTCTTATATAACAATGAATTTTAATGTTTTCTTTTCTTCGTGTATATGAATTTTTAATGTTTTGTTTTCTTTTCAATTATACTATTTAATTAACCATACTTATATCATTTCTAATACAATATATTTCACTAGCCTTTATCACATTGATAATACACTAATACTTAGTAAAGGTAATTTAATAAAAATATTATTATATTCATTTTTATATTTTTTTAATATATTTAAAATGAAAAAATAATTCAATTATGTTGAGAGAGCAAGTAGTTAATTTTATAAAAAATTTGTTTTAAATTAATCTCGGAATCCGGACACTACTAAATAATTTTGAACTTGACGGTTTTTAGCTAGTCAAAGAAAAAACTCGAAAGCAAGGAACTAATGATTTGCAATCAATTAGGTTGCATGTGCTTATTGCTTTCTTGAAGAGAACGTTTGAATTCTGTAGCGAGCATTACCTACATTTTTGGTATGAAACTTAACACAACATAAACTCAAAAGCATTTTTGAGATATTTAGTGTACTTTATTTTTTATAAACATATATAATTTATAACCAAAAATATTAATTAACAGGACTACGGAGATACTCAAATCCTTACAAAATAGGATGGTTTCAAACTTAATATCTTAAGACTCAACATCTAGCATATGTTTGATTACATGTTTTAATTGTTTTTTTTTTTTTTGTTCCAGAATTTGCAGTACAAAAGAGAGTCTATGCGTGGAGATACCTTGATTGGATGCAAAAATAAATGGACACTTAATTTTATTCTTTATATATTCATTATTTTTTACGAGTTGAAATGGAATTCAATACTCTATAATTTATTTAAATAGACAACATGAAAACCATACTACACTAGAAAATTAAGGCTTTGACGTCGTTTATTCTAGCCCTACGATGGTGCTTTTAGGCAACATCTTGATTTACCATATTTAGAAAATCATTTTATTAAAATATGGTCTCAGTCCAACTATTGATGTTATTATGTTTATTAAATTTTAATAAAATATCATATATATTATTATAAAATTTATTTTTTTACTAAAAATAGTAAAAGATTATCCTTTGATTGTTTTTTTAGAGGTATATACTAGACATACTTGTTTTGCTATAGACAGAAAATATTAGTGTCATTTTCTTGTTATAGACTGAAAATTGTTGCTATAAACCTGTTTTTGACACCACATATTATATTTAAATTGCTATTAATTATAGATCACTTTTTGACAAACATTCAAACTTATTATTTTTTGTGTTATAGGTTGAAGTATCTATTATATTATTTCTAATTCCATTTTACTTATAAATAGGCAATTTCAAGATTTTTGGGATCTGAGTTATGTTTTGTCACAACATTGTGTCCAGCAGTTAATTTAGTATAATTTTCATGAATGCACTAGGTATAATGAAAAAATTTATAGCTCATATGTTTCGTTATTCAATAATTTAGGAATTATTTTTTATATTTAAAAAATAAAAATTATTCTGTGTTTGCTTACCATAATAAAATTATTCTTAGAAATCTTTAAAAAAATGACTTCTACAGTACATTTGTAAATTAATATCTTTTAATATTATTTAAATTTTACACTTTAAATCTCTTTTGATTTTTTATAATTTTTAATTGTATTATTAATTTTAATCAACTTTTAATATATTATATATAAATGTCGACATGGATAAATTAATGAGAAAGTAACTCAATTATTAATTAAGTTTGTGATAATTCCGGTACACTATTTTTTATTCCTAATAAATAAAATATATATTAAATGGCATTTGAGATAGATGAACCTGCCATATATAGATCCGCAGGTGCATCGAATAAGTCATATACTCCTTTTGGGGGGTAGATGAATCTGCCATATATACTTTACTATATTTTAGTCATGCACAAAACATTATGAGAAGAATTATACCCAAAAAATGTTAGGAATGAACGAATCACTTAAAAGACAAAACCAAAGGGTCAATTTGAACATGGAATGCAGTCGATATGGCTTCTTTAAAGACTATTTGTCGCTTATTTTTGAGACAAAACCGATACTTCAACTTTTATCCTTAGCACCACCGCCAAAGCTGCTTCTCGCAACTTTCTTTAAATTCTTTTTCTCATTCTTTTTAATTCCTTTTCTTTCGCTAGTTTTCTCGTGTAAATCTATAAAGCACAACTCCTTTTAAAATAATGGAATAAGTATTTGTATTTTTATATTATTTTATTGCAATTTATATTTGTAATATTATAAGTTAATTGTCTATAATATAACTTGAACATTAGTATAAATCGATAAAAAAAATGATCAATACAAATTCTGACACAAAGTCATAAAAATATATTAATACACATTAATCTTTTTAAGAAAGAAAAAAAAAATAGAGAGTACATAACACATCCATAGTTCAAAATAATTTTCTACAATTTTTTTAAAAAATAACGCAAAAAAAACTCGGATGCTTCATTTCTTCATCTTTTGATCTAAACGTTTTTAGTTGTAAAACATTTAAATAACGTGAAATGAGATTACATCTAGTGGGTCCCAAAGAATAAAAACAAATCAATTAATATTCTAATTCAAAAGAGCTCTTGACTCTTTATAAATATTTAAGTCATTAGACGTGAGTAATCTAATGACTTAAACTCTACTTAACAAACATGTCATAAAGACTATATTAATTTTACTCATGTCCTCTTTTTGTTAGTAAGTTTATTTTGGTAAGATAGCATAAGCTCTTAAGTCAATTATATTATATTAATCATATAATGTAAAATAAAATTTAAGAGAACATGCTTAAGATAGACTTTTTCCAAAACAACCAAATTTATGTTATAACAACACAAAATTGAGTTTAACTACAAAGTCAACTGACAAGAGCTTATAAGTATCAGAATTGAGTAAATGAGCACTCCCTGGAAAACTTATGATGTCTATTTTATAGATAAAATTTTATTTTATTTAAATTAATCCCGTAATTCTTGCAATTTATCAAAATAATACACAATGACAGAGAAAAAAAAATAGGACAACAACTATGGTCTAACTTGTAACTCATTTTTAAGTATCAATATTCAATAAAACATCACAATATTTATACTCAATTTGAAGGTAATTGAGTCTAGTTTCCATAAAACTAAAAACCATTCAGAACTAATATCTAAAGAAAAAGTTATGACCAAAACATCACACATATGTCCTGTGAATTTTAATTTAACAACACTCCTTCAATCACACTAATTTCCTAACAATATTTGCAAACAAAAATGTTACAAATTATGAATGAATCAGTAATGAACATGTCAAAACAACATCACAAATTTCAATTTACTCAAACTAATTTATCACAATAGTGAAACTCAAGGTCTTTAATTTCAAACACATCAAAAGAGGATAATTTTATGTCATTAAGAAAACTCAATTGTACAATAATCTATTCTCAATTTCAGTCATAGAACTTCACGTGCATAAATTATTTTAACCATCTATTTTAAACCCCTAAATCTTACCAAGAATAAAATTAAAAATCAATTTCTTTATTTAAAACCCTTGAACCCTTAATTAGTGGAGCACATTAATTATCTCATACATATATGAAAGGGAAATAGAAAAAGAGAAACCCACCTCTTGATTTCCAAAAGAATGAAGAAGATGATGATACTCTCAACTCTTTCTACCTTGATTTATAGCAAAAATTGCACTTTTTTTTTTCTTGCTGTCAAGTGTATTTTTTTTCTTTTCTCCTTCTCTTCTTCTTTCTCTCACTCTTTCTTTTTATCTCTTTTACCCTTTCTTCCTCTCCCTCTTTCTTTCCTTTCTATTTCTAGTTTCTCTCTTCCTCCCTTCTTCTTCTTCTTTTTGTTTTATTTTCTTTTTTTTTCTCCCTCAGTTTAGTAATTTCCCGCATTTCTTTTATTTCTTTCTTATTATTATTATTATTATTATTATTATTATTATTATTATTATTATTATTATTATTATTATTATTGTTATTATAATATATATATATATATGATTCATTCTAGCTAGATGAACTTTCTGTCTATATACGACGGAAGCGAGGAGTAAATGAGGGTAAGTAGGGCACCACTTACTCACTTAATTATGTTCAATCTTACCAAAAAAGGTTATTCAAGTAGAGGACATTAGGTGAAACTAATTTTGTCGTTATGACTTACTTGTTATGTTGAGTTTAAGTCATTAGATTACTTATGTCTAGTGGCTTAAAGTGTTTGAAATATTTGAGGTTAGATGTAGAAGAGGTATTTGAATATAGTTTATGAAATCGTATTATATTAAATTAAAGTATAGTTTACTGAAAGGATTTGCCATGCTTCGCACACCGACATGGCTGGAAAACATCAATAATTGTTTTTATTAAACATATATTACTGATTTTTATGCTCACTATGTTGAGGATGATGTTTTCCAGGTAACAGGTAAACATTGAAAGTCTTAGGAGTATTCAGATTTACTCACCAGTCTTTCAATGTCATGAGTGGGAGTCGGATCACGTCTTGAGTCTAGGTTATAGTCATAGTTTAATTAAGTCTCACTTGAAAGTTGTTTTAAATTTATAAGTATTTAGATAGTTATGAATTAAAAATTTCCGTTTCATCTGCATTGTGTATATTTTTGTTTCATTTATATTAAAAAATTAGGTGTTACAAATGCACTCGACTTCATCTTTTTTTATACTTTATGAAAGTTATTGATAATGAAATGAGGTTGATATCAAAACATCGAAGAAATCTTAGATTTTAAAATAATTTTATTGACAAACATGTTGCCTTAATGTCCATTGTTAATTTTATGAGTTTATTTTTTTTTTATTTAATATCATTATGAGATAATTATAAGTTGAAAGTTGAGAGGAAAAGAGAAGAAAATGAAGAAAGAAGGAAAAAAAATATAGTTTTGAAAGGAGAAAATAGAAGAAAATTAACAAATTATTCAAGAATCAAATAGGAAAGAAAAGATAAACCAATTAGGTTTCTATGAAAATTATCCCAATAAATTTTTTAGAAAGAAAATAATGGATTAATTAACTCTCTAACATCATAATAGAATATGCAAAATCATCATATCAAGTCACGAAAGAGAGAAAAATATAAATAACTTCTATATTGATTAAATTAAAAAGATAATTTTAATAGCAAGTATAATGAAACTTATATACTAAAATTAAAATAATTAATTTATAAATAAGATAACT
>JBBPBR010000006.1:55978905-56014156 GCA_037974775.1 Cicer pinnatifidum
TTTCCTTTTTTTCTGTTTCCGACAACTTCATTAATTATAGAGCTAAGAGATAATCTTTATTTTACATATTCATAATATTTGTTTTTACTTTTTATGGTAAAAATAAAAAACATTTATAATAAACCCCACAACCACAACGTGAGAATAGTATTTTGTACTTTACTCGACAAGTGAGACAATTATTAGTGTTTGTTTTGCATTTTAAAAAATCTAGAGTGAAGATATATACTATAATTTAAGATAGAGAAGATTTTTAGACTAAAAAAACACAAATATCAAGACTTATTTTTTTACCACTAAACCAAACTCTTAGAGTTAGTTTTTGTTTTGCACTTGATTGTGTGGTTGCTAACTCCATCAATTATTGCATACCATATTTGAGTGTATTCATTTTCCATCAAGTTCTAATTTACAGCATGAGTTATTTGATAACAATAAATTCATAATTTTTTTACTTACTGTTTTTATTTTCTATATATTCATTCATAGAGAAATGAAATAATAAGACTTCAGAAAAAGTTGAGAAACAAGAATTTTATTACAACTTATAAAAAATCAATTATTTAAAATACTTACAATTATTATAAGACATTTCAAGCAAATTCTTGATGATTGTGTCATTATCTGTTTTTCTGTTATGACAGCTTTTGGAAAACTCCTTACCAACTAAAACCATTAATTAATTCTTATGTGACTATTACATAACTATTGATTCATCTTTGAAACATATCAACAATATTATCACACATCAAATATGACTTTATCTAAGATGGATTTATTTTATTAAAACAATATTAAACAAAAGTTCCTAATCCTTAATCTTCTTCTAAATTCTTGTTTTTTTTTCAGGTTCTTGAATGCAGGAATATTTGGCAATGGAACTGAGTCAAACCACACACTACCACACACAGCAACAAGAGCAGCAATGCTAGTTAGAATCAACACACTTCTCCAAGGCTATTCAGGCATTAGATTTGAAATTTTAGAAGCCATAACCAATCTCCTAAACAACAACATCACACCATGTTTACCACTTCGCGGAACAATCACGGCATCAGGAGATTTAGTCCCTCTTTCTTACATTGCTGGTTTACTTACTGGTAGACCAAATTCAAAAGCTGTTGGTCCCTCTGGAGAAGTGCTTAATGCCAAACAAGCATTTCAAATGGCTGGAATCAATTCTGAGTTCTTTGAATTGCAACCAAAAGAAGGACTTGCACTTGTTAATGGAACTGCTGTTGGGTCTGCTTTAGCTTCTATTGTTTTGTTTGATGCTAATATATTAGCTGTTCTGTCTGAAGTTTTATCAGCTATTTTTGCTGAAGTTATGCAAGGAAAACCCGAGTTCACTGATCATTTGACGCATAAGTTGAAGCATCATCCTGGTCAAATTGAAGCTGCTGCTATTATGGAACATATTTTGGATGGAAGTTCTTATGTTAAAGCAGCTAAGAAGTTACATGAGACAGATCCTTTGCAGAAGCCGAAACAAGATCGTTATGCGCTTAGAACTTCACCGCAATGGCTTGGTCCTTTGATTGAAGTTATTAGATTTTCAACTAAGTCAATTGAGAGAGAGATTAACTCTGTCAATGATAACCCTTTGATCGATGTTTCGAGGAACAAGGCCTTACATGGTGGAAATTTTCAAGGAACGCCTATTGGAGTATCGATGGATAATACTCGATTAGCTCTTGCATCGATCGGTAAACTCATGTTTGCTCAATTCTCTGAGCTTGTCAATGATTTTTACAATAACGGATTGCCTTCGAATCTTTCTGCTAGTAGGAATCCAAGTTTGGATTATGGTTTCAAAGGAGCTGAAATTGCTATGGCTTCTTATTGTTCTGAGATACAATATCTTGCAAATCCGGTTACCACTCATGTTCAAAGTGCTGAGCAGCATAACCAAGATGTAAACTCATTGGGTTTGATTTCTTCCAGGAAAACCAATGAAGCCATTGAGATTCTAAAACTCATGTCTTCCACATTCTTGATTGCACTTTGTCAAGCAATTGACTTAAGGCATTTGGAAGAGAATTTGAAAAACTCAGTCAAGAACATTGTAAGCCAAGTTGCTAAGAGGACACTTACCACGGGTGTTAATGGAGAACTTCATCCTTCAAGGTTTTGTGAAAAGGACTTATTGAAAGTGGTTGATAGGGAGCATGTGTTTGCCTATATTGATGATCCTTGTAGTGCTACATACCCTTTGATGCAAAAATTAAGACAAGTGTTAGTGGATCATGCATTAGTAAATGGAGAAAATGAGAAGAATTTGAGCACATCAATCTTCCAAAAGATTGCAACTTTTGAGGATGAGTTGAAGACACTTTTGCCTAAAGAAGTTGAAAGTGCAAGAGCTGCTTATGAGAGTGGAAATCCTGCTATTCCAAACAAGATCAATGGATGCAGATCTTATCCACTTTACAAGTTTGTGAGGGAGGAGTTGGGAACAAGTTTGCTAACTGGTGAAAAGGTCATTTCACCAGGTGAGGAGTGTGACAAATTGTTCACAGCGATGTGTCAGGGAAAAATCATTGATCCTCTTTTGGAATGTTTGGGAGAGTGGAATGGTGCTCCTCTTCCAATTTGTTAACTATTATTTTTTATATTACTTTTAAAAATGTTTTATTTGTATCTATGCAAGTGTAGTAATAATCATAAGTTTTTTCATGTCTTTAACAAAATAGTAGTAATATGGAAAGCTTCATTTCAATTTCCTCCAATGTCAAAGTGAACCTTGTAATTTACTTTTTTTTTTGTATTAGAATTTCAGTTGTTTTCTGGAGCTTTCAGTGCAACTGCCCAACTATATAATATATCACATAGCTCTGATGTCAATTATACTTTTCTTTAACGTCACATTCTTGTCTCTGAACAGGTACGTAGTGGTTAATTAATCATTCTAATACCCCTAGTCACTTAAACACGATTAAATTAATTTAAAGTTGGTCAAATGTTTACTTCCCAACTTAAAATATGCATATATCCTTATATTGGCTAATGAAAGTTCTCCAATATATCTTGCTATGTATATTCACAAAAATATATTCAAACTCTATCCAAAATGTAATGAGTTGTCTATAAGAACATCATTGGTCCCACCAAAGTAAAATCTTTCACACAAACTCCACTATCTTGAACTTTACTATGGACATTAATTGCATCAGATGACTACATCAATTATAAATTCTATACTAAGTATATCAGCCAGGTGAAGTGGCTAAAGATTTCAAAAAGAATCTTGCTTTGTACAACCTGTCTATATGTTTTACTAGGGCTTTCTACTTGTCACTAATGTGGCAATTGAATAAACTTCGAGGCAATCAATAATCTGAATCCTGAGTTGCTGATACATGAGAACTGGAGAAGCTAGGACTTTGACGCTGCAGAGGGGTAATGTAATCAACAAGAGCAGTTAAGATTTAAGAGTTTCATATTAGGAATGAAATAGTAGTCAGTATTTCCTATAGGTGCAAAAATATTAATGTGGATTTAAGAGTTGCAAAATAACTTATATTATTGGAGGTGATTAGATCTTCTTTTGTGAAAACTGTTTAGACCAGATTGGATTTCAGATTCTTTTTCAAAACCGAACCAAATCGTATATATAAATATTAATACTTATTTATTTATTTATCAGTATGAGATATTGCATTTACCTATTATTTGTTAGTTTTGTTAATAATACTTATTTATTTAGTTTAATATATTTTTATTACTATTTCATATATTTTAAATATTAATTATTTTGTAATGTTAATCTTTAGTATATTAAATATTATATTTTCCTTTATAATATTAGTCTTCAAATATTTTTTTATAATTGTAATTTTGATCAACCAAAAAATCAATCCATTTTAAACTGCATTAATTCAGATTGGATATTTTTTAAGGTGTCATCAAAACTAAACAAACAACAAACCCGCAAGTTTATAATTTTTTGATCAAATGAATTTTTGCCTCATAGCCGATCCAAACCGCACCGCGAACACCCCTTTATTCAGTTTTCCCCAATGAGTCTTCACTTTACAGTTTTTAGCATCAATAGTCTACCTGTTCTTTCTAAATGATTGACAATTAATGCAACCATCAATGAAGCAATTTTTAGCATTAAAAAAGCTTTACATGATTACAACACCAATATTTCCTTTATTTTGGAGAAGAGTCTAATTGAGACACCAGAAAATAATTAATTATTTTTTGGTTTTAAAACAATCGTTCCTTAATAGTAAATTAAACCATCAAGATGTCTAATTAACATTTGAATATAAATTGGAGAATTGCACTTGGATTTTCAACAAACATACCTCAAGGACAACCCATACCATGTTCTGTACATTGTGCTGCAGTACTCTTTAGAAACTATCAGGTAGGATCCAAGCCTCAGCTAATAGCATATGCATGCAAACGATATTACGCTGTGTCTCAAGTTCCTTATTCTTTAATGCTACTGCAGTATCAATATTTTGATGCAACATACTGTACTTTTCACCTAACTCTTCAAACTCCTTTTTGATGTCAGACTGCAGCTGCAATATCTGGTTACGAAGAAACAGACCGTAAGTTGAAATAGCAAGTCGCAGTACCCAAAAGACAATATTAAAAAATAATTGAACAAAAGAAACAGATTTTTCTCAGACTTTTTCCTCATGTATCTTGCAGGCTTCTTCATTCATCTTTCTTATCCGCGCCATTTCAATTAGCAATGAGTCAGAGTCTGCAAACCGGGACATTCCAGATGTCGCATAATGAAGTTGAAAAGGACCACTGCTCATACATTCAGGATTAGTAATGTCATGAGGAGCACGAGTAGCATTTTCATTTTCAGTTGTGTAACTGGAGGGTTGAGATGTCACTGGCAAAACAAAGGAAGAGTTAACTGGTTCCACTGAGTCAATCGGTGCTTGCAATATTTCTTCAGCCTCGTGAGTGTAATCATGATCTCGACCACTGTTATGATGACATACAAATCTCTCTAGAGGCATGACTGTACTAGATAAGTCCTCCATAAAAGATGGACTAGCTGACAAAGACGTCTGGAAGGTACAAGTAGCAGGTGTAAATTATAATTGCAAGGAAAACAGTTTCATAACACACCAGACAAAATCCCATGACAATTATGTCAATCAAGTTCACACTCCATTAAACTTTAAAATGTTTTGCCAGACACTAGTGCCACAAAAAAAAGAAACAATTTAAAATTTTAACCTGCAGAGTGAGGAGTACATAATGACACTCAAATCTGTTGGAATGCGCAAAAATAGTACAAAAGTAGCAAAAGGAAGTTGACAACAGTTTGTTGCAGCAACACAGATAATCAATAAACACTAAAGAATAGTGGTATAGCACTAAAAGACTTCCTACTAACCTGCAGCAATGGCATCAAATTTGCGTTTGATGGTTGCACCTCTGCAAACTCTGAAGTAGTTGACCCACCGCGTACAAGACTCCCTATACCGAACCGATGTCTGACCTCAGGTACAGCAGTACTATCACAAGTTACAGCATCCATCTCAACACTGTGAAGTTGTGCAGGATGAGTTGACATATTCATAGAATTGTCAATGTCAATCACTTCAATCAGTAAAGTTTGAGGAACTTCAGAAACTTTCCCATCAGATTGTGTGATCTCTGAACTTACAATGGGACTCTGTCTTTTCAAAGAACAAGTATCAGGGTTGACATCATTGAGATCATTACTTGAATTGGGGTTTTTATTCCGGTGCTCGAGGGATGAAACTTCGGCTGCTACTGAGGACATGGCATTCATTCTCTCATCTGCATCAGATTCCTTGGAAGTAGGATCTGCTTCCACAGGCAAACTACCAGGGGTCTGTTGAGATGTAGAATTTTCATGAGCCATATAAGGTCCATGATGAACATTTTCTGTATAAATCTGGTCTTGTGAAAATAGCACTGTTTTGGGAGATTTTCTATGAAGTTCGGGTTCATTTGAGGCAAATTTCATACTATTTAAAACATGAGGATGCTGAAAACCCTTCTGCTTCTCCTCCTCTACCAAATCATTCAGCTCGGGTGTCAAGGAGTCTGAACCGCCATTCATATTATTTTTCTCAACACAGAGTTCATTTTGTAAACAGCTTGAAAAATCCTTCTCATACTTCTGCAGTTCATCGTAAACATAGGAGGCTTCTTCCTCCTTGCAATTGAAATTCAAGTGCCGTTTTGCAAGGTCAACTGAATGTTTTTGATCAATCTTGTGTTTCAACAAAGAAGCTGCTAGCCAACACTGGAGATGCACATTTTTCATTACACAACTATAAAACAATTCTTAACTTATTATCATAAAACAAGTAATATCAAAGCATGAAAATGCTCAAGTAAATAACAGCATGCATAGAAGAAAAAAAAAGTGCAATACAAAACACCTGCTGCAACAAATTTTGGCACACCAAAGGTTTTGAACTGCAATGCGATTTTTTACCAACCATACACTATGATCTGAATCCCAAAAAAATACAAAATAAAATGTGACATTGAAGATTGATCTCTTTGGGTATTGCTGGATTATTTTTACTATTTCTTAAAGCCAGGGTACGACCTAGGTTTCAAGGTGAACTTTGCCTCCTGGATACCAGATTGAAAAAATAGACCCAAAAAAAAAGTTTGGAAGAGTGTGAGGGAAGGATACAGTGAGATACATAATAAAAAGGCTGTAGGATGAAGCATTATATCAATTGATCCCCAATGTAGTGACTTGCACCTCAATTTATACCAAATTTTATGTTGCAGGTGGGATCTAATAAACCTACTTTATCAATCACTTGGCCCCCAATAAATTCCTCGCAAATAACATAAATACCACAATCTATACCAGATTATATGTTGCAGGAGGGATTTTACAAACATACATTGTCAATTATTTGCCCCCAATAAACCCCTAAATGAGTAACTTTAAATCAGTCAATCAAATGCTCATAACCGTAGTTATCAACACTTTCATAATTAACACAACTACTCACGACAGATATCCATATTCTTAACAGGTAGAAAATTGGCAAAAAACAAGGAGAACTATAAAACATTTGTTCACGGACTCACTGCTGCTGACTAACCCTTGTTTAAGTCAGATATAGGTTGTATGACAACTAAGTGAGGAGCTCAAACCAAAAAGTTAGTAATAAGTTAAATTATTAACTGGAGACAAAAATAATGATAAAACTCAGTCCAATGGCTTCTTACTTTCTCAACAAACGATGCACAGTGACTTATCTAAAATCAAGACTATTAACAAATGTGTGAAGTGTGAACAGCTACTTATGTCATATATATATATATATATATATATATATATATATATATATATATATATATATATATATGAAAAATATGTTGTTTCTGTGCATTTTATTTCTTGTGTTTCTAATGAGATCACACACTTTTCTATTTATAATGATGTTGCAATAATTACATTCAATGTCTAGGAAATTGTATTGACTAGGACTACTAACAATTAGTCTAGGATGATGAACAATCAAAGAACACTTACATTCAATTTTAACACTCCCCCTCAAGGTAAAGCTTATTATACTTTAAGCTTGTTACATCAAACATTTTATCACAAAAAAAGAAAATGAGACTAAGTTTGACAACTGTTGGACTAGTTTGAAAAGAAGGCACCATTAATGATTCACGTGTGAAAGAGTCACCACTGGATTGATCATCGATGGGAATAAAACGCACCACTAATATGATTCATATGTGGGAATAGAGTCACTACCAGATCGATCATCAGTGGGAATAAAAGGCGCCACTAATATGATCCATATGTGGGAATAGAGTCACACCGAATTGATCGTCAGTGGGAATAAAATGATTGTCTGAGAAAATGGTACCTTGTCCTTGAAACTAAGTTCTCACAACAGCAGATACAATGCGGAAGAGGGAATTGAAAGATGAGAGGTTGCTGAAAAATCACCAAATCATGAAAAGACCAGCAGAAGGTGGCCAGAGACAGGTGCATATGCTCTTAGGAGCGGATTTGGTGGAGGCGCGTGGGACCCACACATAGAGAAGATGAACGCATGTGATAGCGTGTGCAATGTAGGTTGGCGAAGGGAAAAGCTCTGCAGTGCTCGCCGGAGGATTGCGCGGCGGTATTTGATGGTTTTGGATGCACACTAGAAAAGGGGCAGCTGGTGTTGGCACAGCTATGTTTGAAAGGAAAAAAAAAAAGTCACTGGAAAAACACAGTGAAGGCAGTGCTTGTGAGACAGCTGAAAGCGTTGTGGCTGGTGTTAGAAAGGCAACCGGAGTTGATGGTGACATATGATAAAGCCAAAAATTGAAAGACTGAAAAAGGTGGTGCTGCCGGCGGCATTTGCCGCCGCCGGTAGCGGTAGTAAAGCACAGAGACGGATCACAGAATTAGAACCTGCTTTGATACAATGAAAAAATATGTTGTTTGTGTGTATTTTATTTCTTATGTCTCTAACAAGATCACGCACCTTTCTATTTATACTGATGCTGCAATAATTACATTCAATGCCTAAAAAATTGTATTGATTAGGACTACTAACAATTAGCCTAGCATGTTGCACAATCAAAAAACAATTACATTCAGTTTTAACAATATATATTCAAAAAAGGAGCAAATACTAACCACAGATATTTGAAATGCCTGCACTGTAGAAACTTCCCGGCAATTATTAACATCGTAATGTTTGAATACATACTCAAGAATCATCATAGCGACAGCCTTGACATTTTCCTGCATATGAAATGAAATCATGTGACCAGGAAAAATGAAATTTCTGTTTCAAAAATATTAGTGTTATTGAAATATAACCACTACAGTCCAATAATTAAAATATATCAACAATTATTACATAGATAGTAACCATACAAAAAAATATCCTACTTCAAAATTCTTCCAATCAAATAAACCTGCCTCTTTTATTGATAAAACAGAACCCATGAATGACTGAGAAAGCTGAGAATTATAGGGAAATGAAAGATAGAACGAACCGGATATTACTGAATGAATTTAACCAGAAAAGGAGAGAATTCTCTTTAAAAGGATCTCACATTCACAAAAGCTTTCTCCTTTAACAACTGGGCCATTGCTCTATATTACGATACTAAAATTCAAATGACTCGACTATCCCCTAAATCCTTCTCACTATTTAAGTTAATCCTCTGCCCTTTATAACTACCTGGGTCCCTTAAAACTACCCAAACGGAGTGCAAAATATTTGCCTTTCCCGTCATTTTCTTGAGACAAATTCAATGGTAATTACTAGAGAGTAATGTAAAGTAACGTGGACTGATATGGGGTTATTTTTATACCAAATATCACTAGCACTTGACACAAGTCTTTATGAAGAACAAGGTCAGGATTTTGAATTGAACTATTGTAAGTAATTAACGTGATATATTCTCTGCCTTCCATCTCTATGCTACTCTCTTAGATTGTCAACATGATATATATGCAGTGTCATCTAACACTACCTACACGGCCACTGCATATTTCCCCAAACCTGGAACAACCTTTGTTGTGTCATTTGTGTTTCTTATCTTGTGTCACCACACAACACCGGTTGATTCTCCTACCTGTGGCTGATTTTTCCTTTCTATCATTGTTCTTTTTGTTTTTCTTGCTCCATTTATGACCCAACACATTCCCTTCTGACGCCTAGTACTAGACATCTAGAGCATGATCTGAATGACCCAATAAAAGGTAACCCCACAGATCTTGGATAGGCTTTGACACAAGCAGATGACCTCACAACACATTCCTATGACGCCTAGGACAAGATCTTGGATAGACTCTGATACCATCTTAGTATATGGGTTGAGTCTAACACAACCCTACAAAACCAACTTGTAAGATGAGGAATGTCTCCCGATTATAAACACATTTTCAAGCTATATCTCATCCAATGAGTAACTCTCAACAATTTAAAAAGTAGGCAAAGTCATTACTGGTTTAGGCAGTAATTCAGTATAATATCATAGTTGAAGGTTTGTCCCAGCTAGTCATGAGAGTAGTTCTCATCAAGGAGTCCTGACCTCAGTATGAAGGAGCAACCAAGGGAGCTGCTGACAGATTAGGTTTTAGATCATGGAAGCTGTGATCTAGCACAAGGAAATTTAACTTTGTCAAGTTGCCTTACAAGTTAGAAGTTCATATATAGATCTATAACTTTACACCCTATATTTATGGTAAGTCATCAGCGATTTTTTAATGGAAAATCTTAATATTACTCTATTGGCAAAGGAGAGCACCAATGACTCAATTTAAGCTAAGGCAGCTTTTATAAAAGTTTTCACAAAAAAGCAAAATCATTTATGTTCAAGTAAAGGTTACTCAAGTATAAACTGAAACCCTACCGAAAAGTGTAGAACATCACATAGACCTGATATATCAGGCTTTGACAAGAATTTGGTGTTCTTGGGCATGTCAGGCAGTTTCTTTTGTTTTGGAATTTGTTTGTTCATTACAGCTGCTCCTGTCATTTCATGGGTCAACGGATGTGTTACGGAGTCATGTTAAAAAATCATTTCTATTATCTGTGTGCATGTAAATGAATCAACAGTATATTGTACCTTAAATAATGCTAGCAACACACTCCTTTTGATTTGTTAAAATACACATGAGTCCCACCAAATTTGTATGAGAGCCACATGTTTTGGTGGGACCTGTGTAAATTTTAACCAATCAAATAAAATGTGTTGGAAAGTGTGTTGCTAGCACTCTTCATTGTACCTTTTAGAATCAGCAGGATAATATGTTATAGTCTTTATTTGCAGAATGGAAACAATTGATTGTTTCACTTAAAAAGTGTTGTGTGTCAAGAAATAAATAAATGTATAAAAGTTAAAGAAATTCAGGAGTACCATTCAATTTCCTTTCCCTTTTACTAGCCCTTCCATTCTTCTTGTTCTTCCACATTTTTTTCAAATATTTGGAACCAACAGTATCCACAGACACTTTCCTGCCCTTGGAATCAATAACTTCCTTGGACGCTTTCCTCCTCTCTGCATCATCAATAATATCCTTGGACAACTTCCTAGTCTTAGGATCAGCAACACCCTTTGACAATTCCTTCCTCTTTGTACCAACAATATCCTCAGACACTTTCCTTCTTTTGGGGTCAACATTATCCTTGGTGACTTTCCTCTCCTCGGGATCTACATTGTCCTTGGACACTTTCTTTCTTGTGGGATAAACATTATCCTTGGACTCTGTCCTCCTCTTACTTATAATGGAATCATTTTCATATTCAGATCCTTCTGGTATGTGATGAAAATATTCAACTGTTTTTCTGATCCTTTGAGACGAAGCAGGCAAAAACTTCCATTGAGGATTCCTTCCTTTGAGGTGATCACTCCAGGAAAAAGTATGTGTTTCATTGCTCAATTTCCTCATTTCTCTTTCTCCTAGCAATGAAATGTTCTTTGCATATTCCGCTCCATTCTGTTGTACTCTTGATACGAATGACTGTCTGTGACAATCACTGCCATCCCTATCACAAACAAATTTGGATGATAATTCACAGATTACATCATTTAGAATTGACTGATCAGAGATATCTGAAGCAGACATTGAGGTGTCAGTTCCGTGAAAGTCGTCAAGCTTACTAAACAGATAGGAAGCACCCCATTTTAGCAGGGTGTGATAAGTACTACTCTGGTTAACTAACTGCATATTGCTCTCAAGAGCTACACCCTCTTTTGCAAGCATTAAAACCCTTTCTTCAACAGTGAAGTATGAGTACAATCTCAAAATTGTTAACTCTTTAAACTTTGAGCTGATGATAGACATCTTTTGTACGCATTTTAGGTCATTTTGCGGGTCCCAGTCACTGTCAAATAATATAACAGTATCCACAGATGAGAGCTTAACGCTAGGGAGACAAGCACGACTCTCTATCAAGAAAACAAATTTGCCACTTTCTCTATCATTAAAAGTATCCAAAGCAGCTTGTTTCTTTGAAGGAATGTAACCCCTACCATATCGTACATAGCAATCTTTTCCAAATCTGTGACAGAGAACATCATCCAAAATATCTCCAATTGATCCAGAACCACCACTAGACTGCAGTTTTTATTTAAAAAAAAAGAAGACAGAAACAACTAATTAAGAGAGATATTCTAAAATTCTCTATGATTATAAATTGATAATAGAAAATAACTCAAGATGCTCTAATATAATATAAAAGATATTATAAGATATTTTCTAATATTCTAACACTCCCCCTCAAGCTAAAGCTTACTTACTAAGCTTTAGCTTGTTACAAGAAAACAATATTTTGCTCCGCAAAATAATAAAAAAGATGGAAAAGCAACTCAGAGATGCATGTGAAGTTGGAGAGAATTGCTATAAATATAGCCTAGCCAGATAGTCTGATTAATCATCAGCCTGAGAGAAACTCATGGCAGACAATTGAACAAAGCAAGCTCTGTTCTTCTAAAAAACTGCATTTGGAAGCTTCAAACCAATAATAATGGAGACTCAAAATATTTAAACTTGAATCTACTTCAAGGAGAGAGAGTCATTCTTCAAGGAGAGAAAGGCAAGGTCAGCGCATCTGGGACAAATTGCCAAGATAAAGTAAGTCGTGAAAATAAAAGACACCGTTAGAATAACCACCAACGGAAGAAATCATCACTATAATTCATATGTGGAAAAAGGGACACTACTAGAATGATTGTCGGTGGGACTATAAGCCACTATTATAATCTATTAATAATAACTAAATTGCATGACAAACACCGAAGAAGAAGCAGTGCGACTCTAACGAAACAAAGTTGTGATCGATCAACGGAATAAGAAAAATGTGCCCAAAACAAGAGAGATAACGACTGTTTGAACAATGACACATATTTTCGTTGATCGAAATTGGAGAGTTAGGGCATATTTGGAACGGATAAGGGATACAATGGAGAAACTTAAACTTTTTTGGATTTTTATTGTCTTCAATTTTTTTTTTAGGGTAGAGGGTTGTTTGCTAGAAAAGTCGCCATAAACAGTGGCGGTGACGGCGGCAGTAGCGAACTGAACGGAAAACGAGTGAAATCGGTATTGGAATTTAACACGATAGTGGTTTGAAAAAGGAATGATCACGTTGAGAAAAGAGAAACTATGATTATATTCCCTAACTATTGGGAACTCCGCAGCGGAATAGAAGCGAGATTGTTCAAGGAGGATCGAAATAGGCTCTAGATACCATGTTGAAGTTGTGGGATTTTAGAGAAAAAGAGAAGAGAAAATAATAAGGGTTTGAATATTATTGATAATAGCTTTATGCTAACTTGATTACAAAAAATTCAATACTAATCTCTATTTATAGAGAAACATAGACTCAATCCTAAATCAGGAACAAATCACAATAATAAAGAGAGATATTCTAAGATTCTCTATGATTATAAATTGATAACAAAAAATAACTCAAACTACTCTAATATAATATAAAAGAGATTATAAGATATTTTCTAATATTCTAACAACATGCCTAACAAAGAAATAGGATTGCAAAAGTATAAGAATGTTAGGACTTATAGATATAGGAGAATTAGTTAGTTAGGAGATAAGCGCTTTTATAGGTTTGTTAGTTATCTCCTATTTCTGTTTTAGGTTTGTTAGTTTATTATGTTCTGTTTTCCTATTTCTTATGATTGTGGTTGATCGTTCTTTTACTCCTTTATCCCATTGTACAGAGAACCTATAAATAATTGCTTATAGGTTCTCTTCCTAGTTGAGGGGAATTTTTGCCAAATTAGAATTTTCTTAACTGGTATTCAAGTTGAAGGGTGCATTCGCTCTTGTTATCTTGCTCTTGGAGAAATTCTCTCATATTATTTCTTATCTATTTTCTAAATATTAGTGTTTTTAAATTCTTTCGGAATCCAATTCTTGGGTTCCTAACTGAGACACTCTTCCAAGTTTGTGCCCCGGATTAGTCTAGTGGTTTGGGTTGGGACACACTATGTTGTCAATCCAAGCGCGATCCTGCTATCCCAGTGCGGCCAGCTGGCCGCAACGCCACCAACCAGGAAAACGCATTTGATGGTGCCGATCCCGCTATCATCGTGACCCGCTATCCCACCCCAACCCGCTATTGGACTCTCTAAGGCTTTTTCAAAAACACAAGTTTTACTTTATTTATTTATTTTTCATAAAGTGTATCTAGGTCATTTTGCACTCACTTAAGCCCTAATTTTTCATTATTACCCACAAAGGGGTTGGTTCAGCATCGTGAAAAAGAAACCATTTTCATTCTTCCTTTGTTTTGGTCTTGCTATGTCGCCATTGTTCTTGCTCTATTATTTTCGTTCTTTTCTTGCTCCGTTCAGCATCGTTTTGTTCCATTCTTGCTCTGTTCAACATCGTTATGTTCTTGCTTTGTTGTTTTCGTTCTTTTTGTGACTTAGTTTTGTCTGCTCTTTTTCTTTTGCTTTGTTCTCTATTTTGTTGATTACTGTTAGAACTTGATTTTGATGTTAGATTTTGGTTATTAAGTATGATTACCCTATTAATTTTGTGTATTTTGCTACTTTTTAGTATTTTTGTATACTGTTTGTATTTTATGTTTAGTTTATATATTGTTTTTTGGCTTTCGCAATAGTGATCATCCTGCTACGCCGCTATCTAAGACTGACAACATAGGGGACGCCGAATGAGTATCGCAAACGTAAAGGAAGTCCAGGGTTCGACCCCTACTACTAGCATTTAACATTTTCCTATCAAAAAACAAAAACTCCTCCTAATTTGTGCATCTTCTCGTTGAAATCATATCACATATCATTGTAAAACAACATATTATCCCATAATTTTGCACTATAAACAATATATTAATAGGTGACAAGAGAGTTCCTTTAATGAGGTAACACTGCATGATAGCACAGCCAAGCAATCAACATCAAAGCTTTTTCTCAATATAACAAGAAATGATTAAACTCACAGAAATACAAGAAATAAGACTAAAATACAAACAAAAAAGAGCGAGACCTCAATAGGTGATTACCTGAAATATTATCATCACTCTTAGCTCACGAGTTTTAGCTTCAAAAAGGATTTTTTCAAGAAGTTGCAGTTTTCCACTTGCTCTTATTCCAACATCTAAATGCTCTTCAACAGGTAGACCTCTAATCAATAAACTATTCAGTGACTGGTTGAGGAGAAAAGGGTGGTTGCAGCACTGTAAACAACAACACATTTGCGACTATCATCATCAAGTCCTTATTGACAATTAATTTAACTAAAAGTTGACAACCAAAATTGTGTGATACATGAGATTTCAGCATATCTGAGTCTTATCATGTCTACCTTCCTTGTTGAAATGATAAGGTCACGGAGAGCGTCAACTGAGTCATACTTTTGGCCTGAGCATAATAACATTGAGTTTGAAAGCAGCATCGAACAATACTGCTCAAGCTGCAAACTGGAAAGCTGGGCAGGAACCCAATACTCTATAAACCTGCTGGAGCCAGAATTGCCCTTAAATGCAATATATTGTTCCAAGTGACTTTTCAAATTGGAAATGCTTGCAGATAGGTAAGTCTCCTTCATAGAAATATTTAACTCATCATGTCCAGACTGAAGGAATGAAAGCAGTTTGATATAGTCAGCTCGATCTTCCTGAAAATCCATCAGAGAAAAGTCAATATGGTGAAAAATATCAATATTGAGCACAAGCTGTATACCTTGATTTGTCCACTAATGAGAAGGAGCCTCATCTCAGCTGCGAGAATGTTGATGTTGTCAATGTGACCTAAAATTTTGGATCGCTGGCATTCATCAATTATTATTGCTTCCCAATGAATGTATCTTAGTGCATGTAAGTCCTGCATATTGCATTAAAACATAATGAGCACAATAAGAATATGAATGTTACAGGTTAAACTTTTTGTAGAATATGAAGAAAAAAATCAAATTGTTTCTGAAAAATCACTTATATATTGAAGCTGTAGATATATATATGAATATACCTCAATAATAATATCAGATGATGATAGTAATATTTGAAATAAAATACCACCATCTTCATTATAAAACTCTAATGCCCTGATGCTACAGCGTACATCTTTGTTTCCCTTGTAAACTACAAGATTGGCAGATGGTGCCAAATGTAAGAATTCTGTTTCCCATGCAGAGAGGCCAGTGGAAGTTGAGATGATGAGAAAAGGCCCTTTCACATTACAACTCAAAGATAATATAAACAAAATCACCTTCCTAACCCGCTCCTGCAAATGTAGTTTAACAATAAATCAGGCATTCAACTATGTAATGCGAATAATTCACCAACCATTGCAAACTCCAGGCTCCATACTTATACATTAGACACTTGACAAATTAGTGTAATATTTTTCTTACAGCATGTCTTCATATTAATATCTCAACTTGTTAAAATTCTTTTTCTACTATAAACATACAACAAAGCACGTAAAAGTTTCAATGTTTGGATGATCGTTAAAAGATGTATGTGCAAAGGTTGATGCTTATGTGAAGTTTATTCTCTATTAGCAACAGGAGGTGAGTTTGTGTGGCCATTTTGGATGACCTTTTGATGATAGGTTTCTGGAGTGAGAGGAAAAGGTTGTATACAAATTAATCATATTTTCCATTCTCTGAGATACGAAAACATAGGGCCACTGGTGCTATAAATCTCCCATAATTGCTATAACAGAGGGATAATCTGTAAGACTGTGATATTATGTTTCCTTCCAGTAAATAATATATATGCACACCGTTTTGTACTTTGGATATTAATCAAGTACAAGACTAGAGAATAAAGCATCCTTACAAGAAAATCACAAAAGATAACACTTAGAAACCAAGAGATTGAGGATGCATTTGAGTATACATAGCTTAACTAAGCACTTATTGCATGAATGTTTATCATATAAACGTTTATGTATAAATTATTTCTATAATCAAAGAGCATGAAAAGCTAAGTAAATTGATTAAATTAGATGAAAACAAGAGTATATGGAGAGAAAGATGACCTGGTCAATTTGATCATCAACAATAACAGAATTCTGACCTTTGTGCCAACACATGCGAAGCCTGTTCACATAACTCAAATGCTGGTTATACAATCCTGGTGAATCTCCATATGGTAGCACTGATAATTCAGTAAAAAAAACTTTTCTCTCCTGCAAGGTCAAACAAACTGCTAGTTAGAGAAATACACCAGTATTACAAATCCAAGACATGTTTGTAAAAGATGTCAAAACGTTTAGATCAATAAGTCGAAAGACTTCCCTTTCTGTTTCAAAAGTATCATCTGATAAATTAGTGTAATTTTAATAAGTGACTAAAAATTCCTAATGACAGGTTATTTTTTCCACTTTCAAATGTTATCGACGTATTTATCTGGGAAGTTAATGAACATTTAGCACTGGGAAACAACAAATTTATACTAGTGATAAATACCTACCTACAATCATTCATTCACATTGTAATGTAACCGATCAATTTTCTTACAGTGTAACCCAGTTAATCTCAGTTGAACATAGCAACCAGACTCTTCAGTCTTCATATCACAATACATTACTCCAAACAGAAGACACATCGACAACTTCAACAACAACAACTAAGCCTTATCCTACTACGAACGAGTCGGTAAACTTCAGAAGTAACAAAATTAAGTGATTTCATTTAATTTTACAAAGTGCTTGAAGTGCATTTGCAGAGAATTGGCAAAATTGCAATTGAATACATGCAGGAAAACCAGTTTGGATTAAAATCAATTCTTAATCAAGAAGTAACAGAAATTATGCTTACCTAAACCTATATTAAAGGTTTTCTCTCTCTTTTGATAGATATTAAAAATGGAGGGAATCGCCAATTTAGTTCCTCAAATTGTAGGAGTCAAACAATTTGATTTATAAAATTAACGAAATTCCATAATGATCCCTGAAATTGAAAATCATCGATCATATTAGTCCCTTAGGGATAATTTCATTGACTGGTCCAAAAACCATATGACTGAGGATATTCAATTTCATGGAAAATTGTAGAATTACAATTTTTAGGGGCCAAATTGTCGACGCCTACAATCTCAATAACTAAATTAGCCATTCACTCATTAAAATTACATATAATTCATTAGTTTTAATATTGTATCATAGATTGCAACTGAGAATGGTCTCTAAGTAAATATAAAATGATAACGACATTATTGCGCACGGTAACAAAGAATAAATAGTTAAGTAAAAAGAACCTCATTAGCTTCAAGAGGATTTGACAGTCCATCTGATCTCATTCGAAGACTTTCATAAGTGTCCACGAGTTTCATGCCTTCAGATGATGTCATAAATGAAGTGTCATCTAACTCCCATGTAACATGATCATAACCAAGACCGGTCCATTTCACAAGCCACTCATAGCGGCAAATTGAATCATTCTCATTGTGTCCATCAAAAGGGTGAGCATTTTGCTGGGACAATATAATATCCCTTTTCATAAGCAATCGGTGAGGTATACTCCAATCTTTTTTCCACCTGACAGCCTGGTAATTTGATGTTCAAAGAAGAAACATTTTCAATGGATACATCTAAGAAAGTACTAACTAAAAAAATTGTTGTTAGAAATGAAACGATTAATTCATCCAATTCCTAAGAGTTTTATGATTACAAAGTTTATAAGAACAAACAATTGAAATTTGACCCTTTGTTTATCAAGAGTAAGACTATGAATAATGACTGGACCTGCTGTTTCTTCTTATACTTTTCCAAAAGCTTTGGAGCCACAGTAAGCATTTTTTTTTCTGCAATCCAACGATTGTGAGCATGAGCGAGGCCCTGATACTTGACAAAGTACTCCCTGAGCATCACTAGCAACAAGTTGAAAACTTATTCTAATCAATAATCAAATTTACTATCTAATATATATTCCATGAACATTATAGCAAAATTTAGGGGAGGTGGGCAAAAAAAATTTAAACCATACCTTCGCCTTTTGAAACCACATCTTGGGAGTCCAATATGCATTCCACCCCTTTAGAAACTGAATGCACACCAAGCTTTATTTTTTTCTCAACACACGAATTACAATGCCAAAACCCTAGAGGAAGAAATTTGAGAGGAGGGTCCAGACAAGATGGGTGATACCCCCTTTGACATCCTTTTCCACAACAACGCCTAAAATAAAGTTCAGTGTCAATAAACAAAAGCAAACAACAAAAAGAGAATAACGCTTAATACATAAGCCTAAGTTAACTACAAACAAACACAGACACATATAAAAACATTTTCCATTATTCAAAAACCAGAGGCTAAAAAAAGCATTACATTAATCTAATCAAGTAACATTATATCTTAGTACTGTACATGACCATCAATGTTAGCAAGTGTGTCAGGTTGATCTAAAGTGGCTAATACATTGTCAAAACCACAAATAACTGAAATCAGAGAAGATATTCGCAACATGATCATTATCAAAGTATATAAGATAGCACTGCAATACACCAAATGCCCAGTAAGTTTATGGGAAACACCAGAACAGCTGTTAATATAAAAATATGCTGCAAAGTTAAAAATATCTACAAGCAGTTCAGAGCATGTACAAGCATATCACAATCATGTAAAGAAAGGAAACATAGATCATAAAATTTTCTTACAAAAAATAAGGTGCAGAAAAATTCATGGAGGAAAAGGCAAGAAATGAATTTCTAGGTAGCAAAACATTTAAGGAGAAGGATAAAAACATGTGGTTATAAGGTGAAAAGGGCCCAATCTAAAATGAGCTTGAATTCCAGAAACTCACCAGAGTGTTCCTCCATTCGAGCACTTGAAACATACATCTTCCTCGTCACCTTTTCCATTTTTCCCACGAGGATCCACTTGTGTGTTATCTTCAGTTAATCCCTTGCCATGCCTTGAATAAGAATTCCCTCCATCCTATCAAGAAGTATAAGTCCAAATCAATGCAGACACTTACAAATAAATATGACAACATACTGCAATTCTTGACTCCAAAACAGATATTTGGCTCCTCTAAAGTCGGAAAACTCACTTTATATGTAAAGTGAATGATAATAAGTATAAAATGCTACACTTTTGAGGAATAGTAGCGGTGATTATCGAAAACCTTTTTATGAAACACGGTAGAGAATATCACATTGCAAAACTTGCACTTAAACTGAAAGAGTTAATAATAATAAACATTATAAAAACGTGAAGCTAATACAAAACATAATAATGGTGAAAAATAAACTCATTCTCTTATGCATACGTGTATCAAAGTTCATTAAATCTCAAGTACTTAAAAACAAATGAAGAAATCAATAGTTTACATTTTATGTATATGCATAAAAGATCGTCATAGGTATGTTAAAATATCAAGTTATAATTTTTTCATTTTAGAGGAGCTAAGTCCCCCAAAACAAAGATGGACAATTACATTTAGACAATCTTAAAATAAAGAAAGGCAGATTAAAGGAATCACAAAAACTACATCAGTAACAAGAGTTCGAGCTTTCATATCAAACACAACCGTCTCGTTCTCCTGAGCACTAATTTTGTCAAGCGATCACGTAGCACCTGAAACACAAAAATAGCTGACCCTATTATTTTAACAAGCAAAGAACCTTTGCAAAAACAGCTCAAAACTCAAATCACGTTCTTCTTTATAAACAAAACACTCACCATCTGGAAAACCAAATCATAAAACTAAATAAAAATCATTTGCTTCTTTTCGAAAATTCATGAAAATAAATAACCTCTGTATGAAAGGAGTTTTCTACCACATTAATTACACTTAGTTCACTCTGATTTGACTTCTTGACAAAGAAACAACACAACATCGAAAAATCCAAAACCCTATGAATTTAAACAAAATACAATTAGCTTACAGTGTTAAGAGTCTAATGAGCTTAATCGTCCGTTTTTGAAGGAAAAATGTGTTTCTATAAAAACCCTACATGTTTGAAGCTAAGAAACATTAAGAATGAAACTGACGGGCAGAGGAACAATGGTGCGGAATGCAGGCAAAGATGCACATAGGTGAGTGAGGAGTACGGGAAAAAGGACCGTTGTGGGCCATCAGTACAATATAATAAACCAACCAAGATATTTTGACAACTTTCACGTGTCACTGATAAAGTTTTTAGGTAAATATAAAGTCTCTATTAATAAAAATAATTTAAAAATATAATTATTTTATTGTACAGTAATTTTAAAATAAATAAAATAAAATTTTTATTGCATTATAATTTGACAATTTTTTGAGGATAGACTAATTAAAAATTAAAAATAAAATTTATTGTATAGTAAAAAATGATATTTTTATTGATAATTAAATATTTATTTATAAATTAAAAAAATAAAATTAATTACACCACGACGATATGACAGTTATATTTTTTTTGTGTGAAAGTAATGGTTTTTAAAGATACTCTAGGGTTCACTTCTTCAAATACTTTTGGTGCCTTTATACTTTTTTTCTTTTACGCCATCCTTGTTAATTTTTTCTTCTTTTTTAGTGGTTCTATGTTAAATGTATCTCTTCAATAATTCTTTTAAAAATGATCATAATGATTGAGCTATTTAAATACTGTGTAAAATGTCGAAATTGAGAAGGAGTGAAAAGATTTTTGTTAATTTATTTTGAATTAAACTATGATAGCATTTGTTTTGAATGAACTTTGTTAGTTTTGTATCGTTATATTCAACTTAAATTTCTATCAATTTTTATTTATAAATATTTGCATATTATGTTTGTTTGAATATCGATTTACTATATTTTTTTAAAAAAAGTTACATTTCAATTTTACTAATGTATTTACATTTCACGTCCTAAAATTATTGTTATTAAATATCATGCAAATTCAAATGAATTCAAATTCAAATGATTCATGAAGATTATAGTTGTCAAAATCAATAATTTTGAAGGATTCATGAAAGATTACGAAGACTAACATGCAAATTAGTATGTAAGCTACAACAAGTAGCACCAGAAGGATATTTTGCGCTTGATACAATTAAACAAAATTAATGACTTCCTTGTGTCGTTAAAATAATACGACATAATTGTTACAATTTCCTCCTAATTTGATGCATATTATTTTAAAGATTATCTCGTATTTGCTAATTCTACATTAGATTGAAAAAATATGAGGAAGTCATTAAATAATGATTTGTTTTAGCACATTCATTCAACTACAATAATTTTGATGTACCTTTTTTATTAAATATTTTTTTATTAATATAATTTGGTTATTTTTATTTTGTTTATTTATTAAATTAACCGTTAATCATTTGTTATAAAAAAATAAAAAAATAATAGATTGTCGCATCTCGGAGATGCGATATCTGGAAGAAAAAAAATACATCATTTAGGTGGTCATATCTTGTTGAAGGTAAAAAAACATTTTAGTATATAATTCAAACTCATATTCATTTACCACATCATATAACTTATATTTTAATCTTCTTCAACTCTCATTTAATCGGTTTTATGGTAGAATGCAACAAGAGAAAATAAATCATGTGGTCTATTGTTAGGGGTGAGAATAGGTCAGGTCAGGCTTTAAAAGACCTAAGTTTGGCCTACGATTAATTTTTTAGGCATAAGTTTAGCTTACGGCCTATCATAGGCTTTTTTTTCGGCATAGTCTGACATTTTTAAAAGTCTGACTTGACCTGAAAATCTATTTAAAAGCGTTATTAACATTAAAACATTTAAATGTTATATTTTACATATCTATATATATTAAATAAAAAATAATTTTTCTAACAAAATGATTTTTAAAAAATCTAAAACAAACACCATTTAAACCTTAAAAAATGATTTTTAATTTCAAATAATATTTTTTTCATAAAACAAATGCACTCATTATTACCTCTCAAACAAATATGGAATGACTATTGAGTGTTTATCTAATAAAACGGCTGCTGAATATGGAATCGCTATCGAATATTGAACAACTATTGAGTGATTGCCTAATTGATAGACTTTAAAATAAGAAATAATATTATTAATAAATAATAATAATAAACAACATTAATAAATAATAAAATATATATATAGGTCGGTCTGTTAGGCCTAATAGTTTTTTTTTATAAGCCTAAATCTGACCTATTTAAATAAATAGCATAAACCTAACATTTTTATTAAATAGGTCAGACCAGATCAGGTTATAGGTCCCTAATGACCGGCCTAGTCTATTCTCATTTCTATCCACTATGAATTTATTTATAGAGATGTAGTGTATTGGATTGAATTAATAGGTTAATACTTGAATTGTATGAGTTTGACTATTAATCATTTGATTTTTGGAATAAATCAAGTCTAATAATTTGAAGTTTGGTTGAGGTATAAGTATGTTTGTAACAAATAAATTTAATAATTTGGAGTTCGAATGAAGTGTAAGTAAAATTTAATTAATTGTTGTTTCAATACAAAAATAGATTTAGGTGTTCATAAATTCGATCGTAACTTAAATTTAAACTCATTAACCACTAAATTTTTTGATTTATTAACATGTAACTATGTTTTTTATGGGAACATGCTACTATATTTCCACTCTTAATATTTTGATTTCTAGTGAAAATAAATTGTGGTAATTTAGAGTTTGATCAAAATCAAGATAAGTAAAGTACCATCAATATGGCCCTTAAACTTCTTCAAAATTCAAAATATGGCCCTTATTCCCATTCCATTCCTTCAGTCGTTGGTGCTTCGCGGCCTGCATCGCTCCGCATTTCCTCTCCACCATTTCCTTTCTTTTTTATTTTTATTTTTTTCTTCTCTTTCTTTTTTCCTCTTTTTCTATCTTCTATGTAGCCGACCTCACCCCTCTGTTTCTATTTTGTCTATAATTAGTGTTTACTTTGTTTATATATTTAGATTTCATTTTTTGTAGTTATACTAAAAGAAATTTTGGACCCAAAGTCCAACTGTTTTTTTTTTCTCTTTGATATGTCAACTCTTTTATTTTTAAAATATTAAATTTAATCAACTTCTAATAAATATTAAATCTTATAAAATAAAAATAAATCTTTTTAATTAAAGATTAACTAGATGCTACGAATTTTTAATGTTTGAGTTGTCATGATACAAATTGTACAACTTAATAGTTCTAAAATTCGTTTTTATAAATAAATTAATTTAAAATTAACTATATACATAAAATTAACTTTAACTGTCACGCTATATGCATAAAATAAAGCTATAATATCAAATAGATTAAGGGATGAGAGCACCAAGAAGAAAAGTCATACATGAAGCTATAATATCTACTTAATATTTTCAAGCGTCATAAAACTATTCAACTTAGAAGGATTAAAAAAAATTGAAATGTGAGCATTCCAAATAGTTCACAAATATGTCAATCGCATGACTTCAAATTTGTCACAAATCATTTTACCTTCCCAGTCGAGACCACCAAACTTATGAGCATGTGCCTCCACTTTGTAATGCATGGTCCCACTAATCCCCAACCATTTAAGGAGATCTCTCCAAATAGACCAAAGAACGGGACTATCAATAAAATAGTGCAAAATAGTTTAATCGGACCCATATCGCGCAATACACGTAGGAGAATCAAATTGAACACAATCTCTTTAAATTAACTTATCTTCAATAGATAAATAATTCAAGAATAAACTTTGAGCAAAAATAGACACCTTCAACTGCGTCATTTTATTTCACACCAACTCATAGAAAGACAGCCTCGTATTTAGCTTCCCATTTATCAATAACGTATATACGTCTTACACCACATAAGCTCCACCATTTTAAGTATTCCATTAACATTTGTCTTGTATATTTTCCTACAAAAAGGTGTTATCAAGCAACAAAACACCCTTGATAACTAATTCATTTTCTCACTCAAACAACTCTCTACGTCATTTTCAATCCAACTCCAAGCCGCTCACCCCCTACGCACTATATCTGCCACAAAAAATTTTATTCGCATTTCAAACGCCAACACCATTTACATAACAATGATAAATTAAAAGCCTTTAAATTTCTCACACTTAACCATTCACTATTATACGACACAATTGATGAGCCCGATACTTGAATTACTAGGAAACGTAGAGTCAAGACGCCACTTCAAATTCAACGACTGAGATATACCAATTCATTGAATCTTAATTCCCGCAAGTAACAAATCCATAAGGGGTAGGTAAGTGTGTTGAGGATGAAATAATTCTCATTCATTCATATGTAATTTATCATAGTAGTAAAAATAAAAATCAAACTTCCATCCATTAGGCAAAAATTATCATCAAGTTTGTTCAACAACCAATAACGTCAAAAAATATGGATGAATGGAAGAACTAGTTAGTCCAAGCACACATCTCCACACCTACCACAATCCTTGAAAACACTGAGATAAAGATTCGTTAATAAACTTACAAATCAAACACATACTTACCTGAACCATCCAACGATGGGCTTGATTATTATTAGTAAGGAGACGATTCCCGAGCAATGCCAAATTAACTTGTAGAGCTCATTATAAGACATTTTATGCACACCTCTCACAATAGCATAAGTGGAGCTAGATAGTAATAATTGTCAATCTTACCACACCAAATCAAATAATCCGACACATGAATATTGATGGAACAAACATGACATAAATATAGGAGATAATATTGGATCCAATATAATCCACCATACTATATAGTTCCAACTCACTAGTGTTAATGAAATAACTTATGACCATTCGTCAACTCCTCCACCTATACATCATCAACTGCTAAATCAACTAAACACCTAAAATGAAGGATCCAAAAGTTTTCCTGAAGACCCCTTTTCACTCTCCTTCCAAATTATCATTTGAAATATCCCTAACTAAGACAACAACCCTCAAAAAGTTTGATCTAGGTTTGACGCTTAATATTTAGTTATGTTGGTTTGGACAACCTATCCAAATCACATTGATAATAATAGAACCAAACCTTCCTACCTCACCTGATACAAATAAATGAAAATTTAATGATAATCAAACCTCTTATATTTTATTTTTTAATGAGAGAAGGAAATCAAAAGTAAAGGTACAACCTTGGGACAACATTTTGTTCGTTGGTTTCATGTTTATTGGACATGGTGATTTTGGTTTCAATCATACATTGAAGTATTATAATCAATATATTTTTTTTTTACTGTAACAACTAACATGTAGGAAAAGTGCTTATTAAAAAAATATCTATAGCTTATTTACAAAAAGGACCATACCAACCTACTCATCACAATTCTCCCCGAAAACAAATGGGAAATTATTTAAGAAAATTTTGTTCATGTTGATTTAATGAATTTGCCAATTGGTTAGAGTATAGGGGGCAATGTCTAAATTAAGAAACTAGTCTAGAATGAACTGTTGACACCGTTAGAGTTCGTATTTTACATCTTTGACTAATTTGATATTAATGTACCATTATGTAAATGATGTTCTTGAAATTTTAAAATAAAATTCAACATTGATAAGAGAACAAAAAGTTGAAGCAAATGGTCTCATACATTTGATGCATAATTTTGGTTTTGTAATAATATTGCATTTGATTAACAAAAATGCCTTGGGTATTTCCCATGAGTTATCATAGACCTTGCAAAGGAATGATAAAGATATCATCAATACTATGAACTTGGTTAATGTCACATGACGACTTATACATGTAATCTACTTTGTCTATAGTACATATTGTTTTCATTTAATTGATTGATCGTTCTCACTTTAATATTAATTTTGAATGTTTACAATATCGTTCGATGAGTGTTACATACAAATGCACACATACCATAATCCTAAACACTCTTTGACACAATTTTTTTGAACAATCCTCCAAATTTTGAATACGTCTATTTTTCAAGATGAAAATCACCTTTCAACCTTGCAGAATAGACACCTATAGAACCATTTCTTAAAATCCCATGAAGACATGCTTTTTCAGTAACTCGACACACAATCCATTGATATCCCTTGGTTGCGAAAATAAAATGTGCAAATATACACAATCAAATACTAGTTGTATAAATTAAGATCGTTCCCACGAAGATTGATTATGTGATTAATTTCAATACTTTTCTAACACATTCAAAATATTTATTATAAAAATAAAAAGATTACATTTTTATACTAGCAAGTTAAAATAAAATTTATAGTAGCTCATAGTGAGTTTTTGTTCAAATATGAAAAATAACATAAAATAATGGATATAACAATGTAGCTTGAATAATTACAAAAGTAAAGAATCAAAGATAAAAATATAAGCTTTATACAACATATATGACAACTCGTCCTTCAACTTGTTTGAAAGTTTCCTTCTTTGAGCAACAATCCTTCGTACAAAAAGCTTTAATGGTATATGATGAAATAAAATGAAAATGATAGCTATAGTTTTGATGGCCTAATAAAACAAAAGTAGTCCAATTGCTATTCTTTTAGCACCTCATAATATTGAGGATATCCGAGAACCTTTGAATGAATATTGAATGCACCTAGGATTCACACAATCTACTGCTTCTGTTTGTTGTGCATTTTGCCGTAGCATTTTAATTATGGGACACTTGTTCACCTCTTTTACATGCAAAATCACACACACAACATTAACTTTTCTTAAAGACAAAGTAAATGACATCATAATTAAAAGAAATAAATTCTAAATTTAAAATTATAATTCTAATAACTTTTACTCAAAAAACAAACAAATGAACATTCAAATTTGATAGATAACTCTTAATTCTAAAAGTTATAACCCTTTAATGATATCCAAATTTTGAACATGTTGATCTTCAAAATGAAGACCACTCTTCAACCCTTGCAAAATAAACACTTATAGAACCATATCTAGAAAACCCCTAAAGACCACCTCTTATATATGATGTTTGAAAATAGTTTGGCCAATGAAAAAACATTTTATATGAGATATAACAAATCTGTAAGTGTCCTAACTACCTTAAAATTGTCAAGTTTTAAGATTGCAATGTTGGTGAGTCGATTCCCACACCATGCCAATCGATTTACACGTGTTTGAAAAACAATTTTGAAGTTTGATGTTGTGTGAATCGACTCACATAAGTGTAAGTCGATTCACAATATCTTATGCATTGAGGTGAATCAATTCACAACAATAAAATATAAAAAACTAAGCGATTCAAAAGTTAATAAGTCAATTAACAAAGTCAAAATAACTTAAAAAAATAATTTTGATGTGTATCAAAGTATACCAATACAATATAACTATAACTATGCTATAAAGTTAATGAATGCTAAAAGATCGTGCAATAATGCATAATAAAATTTCTTTTATTATTATTTCTTTATTGCTCAAAAAGCCTATGCAAGAGGTAGATAATAAAAATCAACAAAACAAACATATATCATAACACTAAATCTAAACTAAATAAAAACACTTTACAATTAAAAATTTAATCCTTAAAGAATTACTTTCTCTTCTATTTTGATTCATTGTTTATATAAATATAATAAAGTAGTCCATGAATTGTTTTAAAAGTATGAAAAGGAATGGCAATTCAAAAATTAAATTAATGATAATTTAAGAATTTTTATTGTATTTATATGTTTGAAAGAGTAAATTGAAGAAAAAGTTAGGATTTATTGACCAAATTAATAATTTATTCTCAATCAACTGACGGGAACAAAAACTTTGAAATAACTTAAATTATGAACCATTTGATTGGTATTGTTATTAGCATTACTTGAATGATAATTAATTATCAATTTTGAGATTGATTTTGAAAAACATTAATTTAATAATTTAATTCATTTATATATAATAATAGTTGTATTTCCTCATTGTAAAGGCATCATCCTCCAAAACTCCACACACAGCTCACCTCGCCAAGTCGAAACCCAATCTAATTGTCGCGTGAAATTCACGACCCAACTAAAGCGCGTGAAACAATAACCATCCCGGTGATATCCACCTCGTCGCTCTCACACTGAAAAATAATCGAAAAAACGCTACAATCTCAAAACGGAAATCGGAGAAAGAAAAAAAAGCGCGATGAGCGACCATCCACGGTTGCAGAACGTGCGTTCCACAGCACAACTTCTCAGAGAATCAACCTCTTCTTTTACCTCAAACCCCTTCACATTTCTCTTCCTTTCTATCTTAATCTTTTCTTTTCGCACCATCGTTGAAAACGGAACCTCACGTTTCATCACCTTCGTTGACCGTGATCCCTCCGTTAAGTCTCTTCTCTCACGTCTCGACATCGCTGGTAACGCTAATCATCACCACCGTCAACGTTCCTCTCAATATCATCCTTCTCCCGCCGCCTTACGTCGTCGCCGACCTTTTTTACATCTCACTCGTGTCGGAACCCTAGATGATGATTTTTTCTCCGGCGACGATGACGACGGTAGAACTCTCTTTGGTTCTAATTCCAAAGCTCCCGTCAACGGTAGCTTCGTCGCATTTGGACCATTCGCGACCGATTCAGGTTTCTCGGATCTCGTTGCTGATAACGGAGTTAGGGTTTTGGAAGTTGTTCGTTCGGGAATCACGTTGAAAGCGGAAGATTCGTCAATTGATGAAGAAAAAGACGAGGATGAAGTTGGTGGTGATGATGTTGATGACGAGAAAGAGGAACGGAAGAAGGATAAAAGCGATTTGGGGAACGGGAATGAGGAGATTGTGAGAAGTGTTGATTTGCAATTATTTGTGAAGGGATTGGAAATTGGCCGTCGTGATACGGCGGCGTTCTTTTTTCTTTTGGGTTCATTGTCTGTGGCTTATGGTTGGGTGATTATGGTTTTTCTTGTTACCTATTCGTGTGTATTAGGTGTTGTTATAGTTACCGTTGTTAATGATTTTGTAGGAAGGTTTAGTTCTATTACTAGTGTTGTTTGGGATGGTTCTAGATTGGGTTTGAAGAGGATTTCTGCGGTTGTTTTGATAAGGTGGGCCGTGAGAGATGCAGTGACTCAGATTGTTGGAATATGGTATTTTGCTGAAATTGAAGATCAGTTTTCGTTTTTCAAGCTGTTTGTTAGGTTAAAATTGATGCCTTTTTCGGTTATGTCGCCATGGGTTAGGGGTTTTGAGAAGGAGATTTCTGGGTTTTTGTTCACTTGGTTTCTTATTGATACATTTGTGACTTTTATATTCTCTGTGGATTTCTGGGTTGCTTTGGAGGATTTTAGGAGGGGTAGTAAGGAGATTGTGAAGGAAGGTTGTTATTTGTTGTCTTCCATGTTGAATATGGCTATTCAGATTAAATGTTTGGAAGCGATTCTTTGTGGATCGTTTGTGAGGTGGGTTTTGGCGCGGGTTTGCGGGAGGGTTTTTGCAAAGATGTTTCAGTCTACCATGGAGGTTTACTTCATGGTTACTTGGCTTGTGTTTTACTTTGCGGCTAAGTGTAGGGATGCGAATCAACAGGGTAGGAGGTTTGGGCAGAGGGAAATGGAGGGCTTAATTGATGGGCACAGATGATAAATGGCGGTGGCTGGATTGACGGTTTTATCATGATGGTTTTTGATTGCTAATGCACATGTAGCTGCAATGTTTTACAGGTTTATGTCGCCTACTTTGCAGTCACTGTTGGCCATTGCCACCATTCTGTAGTTTTGTCATGCCATTAGATGTGTTGAATGTAGTTTGCCTCAAGGCCAACACACATCTTTGTGTATATTCTGAATGAGGATCCTTCATATGTATATTATTCGTGGAATCATTTAATTAGGTTACACAATGTGTTGGTGAATGGTGATAATAGTCTGTAGTCACAAGTTACAAGATTTGAGAAATGAAGAATGGTGATGATTTTTCTCCATGCAACATGGAGTTATATGTTCTGATATGATAGAGTGACCATATAGCATTTTTGTTTATTTGATGTTATATTCGGTGTTATATTCTATTTTTTATGTACAATTAGTGGTATATGAATTGGACCTCATCTACAAGAACAAGGAAAAGCACATGAATCTGCAAGAACTAGAAAATTGTTGTGAGTTGTTATGCATTTAACCATTTATTTTCCCCCTTATAGGAAAGTCTCCATGAAGTTTATTCTGTCTAAATTAGTTTATGTGTATGTTTTTTATCATGGTGGGTTTGCTATGATTTTACAAAAGCTATAACTCGTAGCTTTTGAAAATCACGATGACTCATTGTGATTCTAACAAATCCGGTGTGATACTAAACATGCACAATGTCTGTTTTGCATGATTACCGACATCTTTTGCTAACTGGCCTATATATTTGCTGCATGTATAGAATCATTTTGCAGAAATTTCATAAAATAAGTTTTGCATCATGTAGTTACTTTAGCAGAGTTTCAATGAGAGGTAAAATTTAAAGTTGATAACAAAATTAGGGATATATCTAAGTGGGGCATTCCAAGTGTTGAAAAGATTTGTGTTTAGTTCTACAAGACCCGTGTTTAGTAATCAGGGTTAAAACATGATGTTCTCTGCCTGGTGACTGGCATGCTTATGTTTTGTTATTTTTGAATGGCTTTTTGGTTTTCATCATTTTTCCTTTAAGCTTTGTGGATTTCCCGGTTTTGATGTATCGCTTACATGAAAGGGATCAAACTGAAGGAGATCAGGTATATAAACAGTGCAAATGAATCTTGACTGCAGATAAAGGAATGGTAGTCTCCCTTCTGGTTGTATGGGAAATTATTCCAGTTTCTGGAAGAGACAAAGGAAGTATTTATTATTTTTGGATTGAAAGAAATGAAATGTATAGTATTAGTTTCGAAGAATTAAACTATCTTTTGACTTTGAGGGATGTTTCCTTTCCCAAGGCAGCATGTTGTGGGGGGTTATGGGCTATATCCTGTAAAACTAACATCTTTAAAGGGTTTTTATTATTTTCTTGTTGCTCACAAGTCAACAATCTCATCGATATCAATTTGATTATATTTGATGCGATTCTAACTCTACATTAAAAACAAATACAAACTGCATCCTGGTTTTATATGATTTCATATCAAAAGCTTATTTCGGGTTAATTGTGGATTAAAGGACAAACAAGGTTCTCTGTAAACCAGGTAGCTTCAGGAATGACGGACAAAAGAACCATTGTGAGGTAGGGCAATTGACCATATCTTAATCCAAATTGGATATTATGTGGCAAAAGAATCACAGTCATACAATTATGGTTTATTCCAAAGTAGCAATACTGAATTGTATGAGCTTGACAGTTAACAGCCTTAATAAGGATGAATGCCAAACAGAAGCTACGTGGTTCCTTAGCCACTGTGTATGCATAATTTATTTGTATGGCACGCATATACTTGCAGAAATGCAGGAAGTTATTATGGTCGGTGGGTAGTGTCAAACAATATTGTCCCTCCTTTCCTTAAATATGGGGGCGATAGGGTAGTGTCAAACAAAACATGATTCTACTTCTGACAAAGCAGCTTGCAGAGTTAGGAATAAAGATTAGGAACACGGTGTCATACACTTCTTGGCCGTGCTATCATATCGGAACCGTCCAAATTTTAAGATAAATCTTGATTTTTTTTTTTTTATAAATTTAAAATATAAAAATTTAAATCTGGATTGTCTATTCTTTCTCTAACAATAAAGATGCGTGTAAGGACATGCACGATGGATATTTTCTGAACTAATGAAGTGTACACTATTTGGCGCATCATTATTCTCACAACACGTATGAAGAAGCACTTTGGTATGATTTTTAGTATGAAAAGAAGGAATGAGTTTTGACTGTATGGTTGAAAATATGTCCATGCTGCATACTGATAAAAGTGTATACGCATGTTAATTCAACAAAACCAATTGTTTGAAGTATATGAGAGTTGCATTCTGAATTTTTCTTTGTTTAGTTTTTCTTTTCTGTCCTGGGGATTTATTTTTCTAGATTACGTATTTCTTTCACTAAACATTTGGGTGTGTGAATCCAATAAAACTCCCAACTCAACCCCCTCCCCTGCATTTTCCATTAAAAGAGGCATTTTGCATTTTGCCTTAACTCAACTCAACTCAACTCCAGGATGTTAGTCTTAATCATGCATTTTGCATTTGTGACGTTCTGTTTAAGGGAAGTTGATCAAACTTGTGTCTGTGAGTATCTGCGGATATGAATCTTTTTGCCATTTTAACTAATTAACCATCAATGAAGACTTTATTCCCTTTTCGTGCTTTCACTTGATATATTCCACTTCCGTGAGAGAGACACATTAATTTTGCAGATGTTCATGAAATCAACCTAAATTGGTTTCTGAATTATGCACTTGTTAAAAGCTATCATTATCCGTAAGCAACATCTTCCAAAATGTTGATGAGTTTTTTTCTATTCCTCCCAAACGTAAATGCCATTTTACAAGAAGGTACAAGGTGCAAAGCCAATGGTCCAAAGAAATTTCAACATAATCACTTTTTGTTAGGCTTTTAACTCCATTTTGTTTTACCACATGTATTTTTGGGGTTGTTAATCAAAATGAAGATTTCAAGTAGTCTTTCATTATTCTCCTTTTAAGCCAACTGGTCTGATTAAAATCAAACCATTTTCACAGAAGTAATAATTAATTATCACTCATTTGATGACTTACTGACAAAATTGGTGCATCTTGCCATGATAATAGCAAAAAAAATAAAAAACAGAACAGAAACCTCATGTTCCTGAATTAATCGATTCAAATTGGTGCTCTACATACATGACACTTAACACCTCAATTAACTATATATTATTGCTACATGTATAATAATAATAATAAGAATAACATAACATCAGCATAGTTGTTAGATCTTTAAAGCTATGAACTAATGACTCAAATCAAAGGATTATTAGTGTGTCTCATGTCAAACATACATAAACACCTTTCCATTATGTGGAGAGCTAGCACAAGCACAAGTAAGGACACTAAGGAAAAAATGTTCATTACAAGGAATACATAGTTTAGAATCTGCAATGAAATCATATTCTTCTCTAGCTTGATCCAACAAGGCCTTAAAAAGTGGATGGTTGAGCAAAGTAATGTTGATGACAAATCTCTTATGATTCTCTCCTACATACACAACCAAATGACCCTTTGGAACATCATTTGGAATAGAATCCATTTCATACATGCAAGACAACAATCCACACCAATAATCACAAGGTGTTATCAACAATTCACTCCTCATTTTTTTCCACTTGTTAACACACCCTCTTAGAAACCTACCCTTCATAGTTGTTTTTTGCTATGTTATGTATACTTTGAAAGAGAGAGAGAGAAAGAGAAACTAGTTAGCTAGAGAACAAGTACATGGAGTACTTTGAAAGTGAAAAAAGGTTTATATAATTGAGGTACGGGTTTGTACCAACATTAAATGGTTGACATGGTTCTTTGTTTTTTTTTTTAAAAAAAATATTATTGCTGGATATATCAATATTCAATGTATATAATATTTTAAGTATCCAATGTATATAATAATATTTTAAGTATTATTTTGGAATCAAATATAAACAAAAAGAATATTATTTTAAAAAGTTAATGTATCTAACTTTAATTTTTAATTAGATATGTTAATTTTTTTAATATTATATTTATTTATATTTCATTTAAAAATAAAGATCTATTTACCGTAACGTCTTTGGAGCATTGCACCTTGATACGAAACTGTACGAATATGCACGTCTTTTTCTGTGTACATAAAGTGAAATGTTTTGTTTTTGTATGTAAAAAAAAGTGAATGTTTTGTGTTGTTAGCATGTTTTTAAAGGTTATGATTATAAATTTGATCATAGAGAATTTTAATTTTGCAAAATGATATTGACAAGTATAGAAAATTAAAATTACTTTTGAACATATCAATGGATTGTTTCTATCATATCCAAATTAGATTATGAAGGTTACATTTAGTAAACATAATAACATGAATTGATTGAAGATTGAAAAATTGACATCCTTCTCCATGATATAAAAGGTTGTGAAGGACTGACTTTCTGTGATTGTGAAGGGCAGCCTTTGATCAACGTCCTTTCCAAATTCTTAAAAGTTCATACCCCATTACTTTGGGAGGAAAAGATAAATAAGAAGAGTGTAGTGAATATACACACACTTCACAACCATTCAAAATTAGTTATTTTGTTATGTCATATTATTTAAATCACCATTAATACTATTTTAACCATATCTAAATCTTAACTAAAAAGAAATTAATCAAGAAATATTTTATTCAAGATTCAAGCTCAAATTTTCTTAAATGAGATATTTACAAGTAAATGTTAGAAATTAATTAATTTTTATTATTAAATTCGAGACTTCTTTCATGAAATTCTTTAATTATTTTTTACTTCGTCGATCAAACTATATTTGCAAAACAAAAAAAAAAAAATT
>JBBPBR010000006.1:56016164-56036572 GCA_037974775.1 Cicer pinnatifidum
GGGATTTCCTTAAGGAATTCCGAGTTTCAAATGGCGACTTCTTACTTGGTTTTTAAAAAATGAGACATTTTGATATTTTTTTTTTTAAATGGGAGTATTTTGGTTTTTTTTTTTCAAAAAAAGGTATTAAAAAAAAGACTCTACAAAATTTTAAGAAAACTCCATTTACTTGTTTATATTATCATAATTGTAATTGAAAATATTTTTAATAAACCATATCTACATGTGAAAGTACGTGTCCGAAGAAAAAAATATATAATTTTGTGAAAGAAAAATAATATGGATGTAGGCTTCTGAAATATATGTGAAGGTGAAAAAAGAAGCCTTTTCAATTTCATTTTTGATACACAATGTGGAAAACAGAATGGTTCCTCACCGTACAAACACGTATGTTGTGTGATATGCTTCGGCCATCGTTGACCCAATCTATCTCGGATCCTTTATAATATATTTCTGCATTTTTTAATCAAAAAAGTAATTGTAAGTTGTGCTTATTTTATTTATTTAAAATAAAAGGACAATCCAACTCTTCTCATACCGGTACTTTTAAGAGCATATTATATAAATCAACACAAAATACAAAATCTTACGCACAATATGATCATTAATAATATGATCATTAATGATAGGGTCCGATTCGTCTTAAATAAAATTAATTTTTGTGGATAGAATTTATAAAAAAATAAACAAAATAAAATTCTAGTTCATCGTAATCCTATCTAACTCAAATTATTAGCTTTTAGAATTACACAAAAAAAATATTCGATTTACACCAAAATATTGTCCTTTATTCTAAAATTGTGATAGAGAGGACCATTTGGATATACATAACCTTTACAAAATGCATGGGCCAATTTTGTTGAAAAAAATGACTATTTTGATATAATAACATTATAAAATAAGAGACTAGTTTTAAAGTAAAAACAAAAGATCCACCACAATCAAAGATAAAAACCCACTTAGAAATAAAAAATGAAAGAGATAATTCAAATCTAAAATAAAGATGAAAAAAACAGTTTAATTTAGTCAATAATAAACAAAGAAACTAGTAAAGTGTTTCTAGTTTGTCTAAAGAAACGAAGTGTTTCTAGAATATCAGAAAGGTTAAGCCACAGGGCGTCAAAAGATTTCCATGATCTAATTAAACCCCAGTAGCAGTATTATACCATTATATTATTCCATGCTTATCTCATAGCAAGATTTGTCTTTATTGTCATTGCATGAATTTGATAAATAAAATCATAGTGAAATTGTATGAAAATCCACTTCCCTTGACAAACCCACAATAATTAAATTTAATTGACATCCATGCATTAACCAAGATATCTGTATTGCTGTATACTAACAGTGTATGCCGAAAAAAGATATTATTTTCATAGCAATTATAGAGTCACCTCTCGCTTGGGACTTGGGAGAATTAAATTTCAAACTTCACATTTTATCGTTTTTTGCTTGAACTTCTAAAAATATACTTACAAAACATAAAATTTAAACAAAATCAGCCTGTTTTTTTTACCCCAAATCTATGTTGTTTATAGATGCTAGAAAAAATTTGCTCAGTTTTTTTTTATATACAGATAATTTTGAATTTATAAAATGTTTTATATATAATTTTTTTTTAGTTTTTTTATATACCAAAAATTGAATTTTCGAAATTTTCAATATAAAATAGTTTCTCAATTATTTTTTTTTCTATATCGAAAATTTCATTTTCTGAAATTTACAATATGAATTATTCTTTTTCAATTTGCTTTACATTTTTAGTTCTCGACATATTCGGTATGCAAAAAAAGTTTCTCTTTTTTTTCATATCAAAAATTAAATTTCTGAAACTTTTTTCCTTTCTTTTTTTTACAGAAATTTCAAATTTCAGGTATTTTCATATTTGTGTGAGATAAACAATGGGTCTAAAGTGTGCGGTATGAAATCCAATTTTCTATCTCTTGGAGGAGTCAAGGGCAAGCGCCTCATGGTTGGGTAGGATATATGGTCAAGAGCAGAGACACCGTGTTAGAAGGGATAAAAGTGATAGAAAACATGGCAATACATAAGAAATATATATATTAATACCAATAATCCATAAAGCAGGGCTCAAAATGTAATAATTACCATGACAAGACTCCAGGATAATTGGAATGGAAATGAAGATTGCAAGTTCAAATATGATATCAAGGATAGGTTGTATATATGCCATGGTACTACTATATGGGTTTCTCTAAATAATAGGTCTCTTTCGGGCTAGCAAGTTACTAAGCTAGTTATTTTTTACTATTATGATATAATCTGAGATTATGTTTTGAACAATCAAACATGATTAGATGTACGAATTGATGGCATATAACAGAATCATTCAGAACGTCAGTCCAATATTTTTAATGATTTTGGACCATAAAACTATCCTGGAGCTGTTAGTATTTTCAGACTACTGGTACGGTACGCTTAGAATTTTTAATTATTTCAACAAGCTCTTCATAATAACTTCCAAAACAACTTACAATTTTAACATAAAAACAGTCTATTTTCTATTGTTTATGTATATGTTTATATGATGAACACTCATTCAATAAATACTTAAAAGTAGTATACAGGTTCTATGTTCTTACAAAGGCTTTGAAAAAGGATATTGACAGAATCGTTTAGCATGGTGATAAGCATTTACTTCCTTTCATCAACCATTATAAATAATTGAAGATAGATAGGCTTATACCTAATCCAACAAAAAGACGACTCTATCCAGTCTGAGATACACTAAGATTGCCCTTCGGTTCCTTGATTTCCAACTGACTCACCATTGGGTGTCAAACCCCTAATCTTAACATCGTAGTAAACTTCTTCTACTTTTCTTAGGTCATACTTCATGCCTGCCAACAGCAGAAAGATGCCAACCAGACAAATATCAAGAGTGAATAAAACGCCTTTTTATGAAAGTAATACATGAAAATTGTGTAATTGACGATTTACCATGTAGACGAAAAAAAATACATTGCAGTTAACCCTGCCTTTCATATAAAGAGATGACACAAAAGGAATGCTCAGCTGTTATATATGTTTTCAAAGAAAGCAAGTATATGATGTTAATGATGATATTTGTCACAGTTAACGAACCAATCTCTCCAAGAAATGATAAATATTTCTCACAAAATTGAGGATGCAAGACCAGCAACATTATTTGATGATAGTAACACAGTGACAAAAAGAAGAAAAGAAAGTGATGCAGTGAATAAGGTACAAGAAGTAACGTACCATCGAACTTCTTCCGCAAAAAATCATTTCGTAGATTGAGCATTCGGAATGCAGCATGAAGTTCTGTTAAAAACTTCAAGACCTTCCTTGGACAATCATAGTCCCCAGCTGTCACTTGATTAACCACGTACCGCGGCTGCAAATCACAAAATAGGTTCAACTGTTGTGATGTCTTTTCCTTAAACATAACAGAGTTTACAATCTACTATGCCCAGGCACATGCAACTATTCAATATACATATTCATCTCTAGTCCATATTTCTCTCGACAAAATTGTTATAAACAGAGTTAAATATCTCCTACATTTTCTACAGGTTGATTTGTAAGAGTTAGGAGAAAATGAGTTCTTACCAATTCATTAGACATAAAACAAACACCTGCAGGACAAAAATGCATCTATATCAGTATATGTTGCATAACTGCAAAATTTTAATTGACTATATAAACGCTCATGATCGAAAAAAACTAGATCCGTTGACATATATCAAACAGTGGAGATGTTAAAGAGTAAGGAGATTAAAAATCAAAATTCTGAACATACTCCCTCAATATGCAAATCATATTATTTGATCATCTTGCTACTTTGCCCTGAAAGACCTATGGACTTTAACTGCTAGACCCATTTCTTGATGGTAATCATATTTAACTTCAGACTCTTGCTGCAAATTCTTAAATTATGCAACTACCCATGACTGCCAAAAACTAGAGCTATTGGCCTTAAATCAAATTCTGGAGTTGTCAACGCGTAAAGAGAGCTTAAAAATAAGAAATTCTGAACATACTCTCTAAATATGCAAACCGTATTGTCATTTGATTTTCTAGTTCCTTTTCCCTGAAAGACCTACCGACTATAATTGCTACGTCCATTTCTTGATAGTTGATGATAATACTCTCCCAATTTGAAATTAACAATCATTTAAGGTTTCTACACAAATATTAAGAAAAATAATAAATTGGCTAATGGACATGAAAATTTATTAATAAATACTGCTTGATAATGTCTTTGGCAAATGAAAAGTTGCAACAAAAATACATTCTCAAATATAATTGATGAGGGCGAAATTGAGAAGATATAATTACTGATGCATCGAATGACAAAACAAAACTTAATTTGGAATTTTTTACTTTTGCTAAAACAACTATTAATTTTGAATGGAGGGAGTAATATTTAAATTGGTCCCTATTCAATGATTCACTCAGAGAAGCTGGCCTAAAAAAACTTAAGTATATAAGAAGAGGAATGCATTCATCTCAAATTCTCAAGTAACATTAGTCACTCAGCAACAAACAACTAATGCAAGTACATTCTTAGGACACTCACCAACTAAGTAGTCTTCGACATCTAGACTGAACTCCAGATTATTCACTGCAAAATAGTGAACAATACACATAAAGAACTAATAGATTTTCATAATGACAAAGAATAAGCATGAAGTAGAAGTTAACATTATGGCCAACAAAAATGGTTTAAATTTAGCTGCCAATTACTAAGTCAAAAAAGACATGAATGGGTATTGTGCATATAGAAGATAAACAGATAAACTAAACTTCGCAGTATTAACTTAAAGTTTATTGGAATGATAAGCTCAAGAGTATATTGTCCCCGTTCCTTATAGAATGGAACAAAAAGAAATTGAAAAAGGTTGGAAAATGTAGTTGTCCAAGATCTAAACCATAGATAGTTCTCCCAGTAGATGTTTAAACACCAATACCCCATGCTAAAGGAACTCAAACTCTTAAATATAAGTATTAGCGAATGCTGGAGACCAGTTGCAAATTCTGCAAGACATTGTTTATACTTAAGGAAAAATGCAGAGAATCCTTTAAAGTGCAAAAGGCATCCATGCATACAGTGTTCTTCAGAAAAACCATGCGAAAGTTCCATCTTTGGCCTTTTTTCTGCATGAGATTCCTTTTGTTTTCCCTTTTCCTTTGTAGGAAGGTTATAATAATATATTACAATTGGTAGAATCCACAGTCCCGTACTGCTTAGAATCTTAGGGCTTCATAATGTATTCAATCATTCATTAGTAACACCATCAACATATGCATGCATACACACCCAAATAATAGACAATTACTATAAAACATCAATGGACACGTTAATAAGTAAAATAGGAGAGCATTTAGAGTTAATAAAACATACACCCAAGTTTTTCCTCAGCTTGTTTATGTTCGAGAAGTTTTCCCGTTTCAAGCCAATGCATAAAAGTAAGCATCGAAACTACAGACTGTGTCTCACTCCTCCAATCACCATGATACCTACATAACATGGAACCAAAAAAGTTAGGTTACAGATAAAAAGAGAAGACAGAGAATACAGAAGTTAATCGGAAACCATAATCACCTATAATATTGTCCCGGGAATTCTCTAAGAATATCAGCAAGTAGCTCGTACTTCTCTTTTAACACATGAATCTGAATTTTAGCCTTCTCGAAAAGTTCTATCAAAATGCCAAAAATCACATTAACATAAGATAATGATAAATAATGATGTTGAATGAAATAAATTATCTACACTAACCACGCGAAGAAATGTAATTGTATGAAAACTGAAAATGCGGAAGGCAAGATTCGATTTTAGAATGTTCAAAAAAAAAAACGGTAAGAAGTAAAATGGAGAGATTAGGGCTAAGGAAGAAGAATGAGGGAGGTTTTTTGTACCTGGAGTAGGGCGAGAGTGATGAACTAGAAGAATACTAGCATACATGAGTCTTGTGGTGGACTCAATTTCCGAAACGACGGTACGAATTCGGTCGCGTAAGGTTCCTGATTCCTCGAGCTGAGTTCTGAACTCGCCAAATTGCTTTTCTAGTGACGGAGCAGAAGCAGAAGAGCCGTCGGTGGTTGCCATTGAGGAAGAGAACCGCGAAATGGGGCGAAACGGTGAAGCGAAGATGAAGGAGTTAGGGTTTAAGGTGAATAATAAGGAGCGAGACACGGTGTAGCAGTTGAAGCCGTTTCGAAACGCCGGTTTCATAAATTGCATTTTTATTACTATTTTGATTTTTATTAAGTATTCCGTTCTAGTTCTAGTAGTAGCGGTGTAGCATGTTGTTGAGATGTAAACGGCTACTTGGCGCATTCACACACCCTCCTCGTCACAGAGTTATTTTTTATTTTATTTTTTTAATTTACACTTTCAATCCATGCAATTCATTATGCGTGTAATTGTGGCATAAAATTATCGTATAAATTTAGATTGTTTTTAATAATTTTCCACGTTATAATTTATTCTTACGCCGGCAACTGTGTATATAAATCAAAATTATTTTCTTTTTACAATAAATTAACATTTTAATCTTTAATAGTCAATTTAGTTTCTCAAAAATATGTGAAATAGTAATTTAATCTTTTAAATTAAAAACATCATTTAATTTAATCATTTTTAAAAAAATTTAGTGACATTTTTTTAAAACTTATCTGTTTACGATGAACTAAGTGATTATTTAAGTCAATATAGTGATATTTCACTGATTTTGATAAGTATTTACTAATGAAATAATTTGAAGGAAGAATTAAATTGATTAACAATCAAATTCGTTAAATTAATCCAAGTTGAAACCTTCATAATTTGTCTTTAATTCTAGTAGCAGTTATTTGTTTTAGCTAAAACATTTAGAAGTTCGTGTGAGAATTTATACAAAATCTACCAATAGAAAAGCAAATGTTTAATGTGCTTAAAAAGCTCTAGACTATACTAGTATATCTTTTATACCAAGTAAAATTTACTTACACCCAAGTAAGCAAAAAGTATAACAACATCTTTACATGAAAACCTAAAATGGTAAGAACACCTATAAGGCTAATCCTACTCAATTTACTGAATCTATGATCACATTCACATTTGATGAACTATGGTTTATATATTCGTATCACATTCTACGGACAAAGATCAACCGATCTTTGGCTGCAGAGGTTGAAGGCAATTAGAGGATCAAAACTGCGAAATATCACATTCCAAATCATTTCCTTTGAGAAATTACGAGACAAAAGAAAGCTATAATTCGGGCAATTATTCCATTTAAAATGAGGACAAGCAAACAAATATGCCATGCATTGACATCATAACCACTGCTCATTAGTGAACCACAACGAGTTATCAGCCATACCCCAGTGTACCTAAGAAAAACAAGCACCAGATTGAAATTTTTCATATAGAAAATATTAAAACTTCAATCAATTTCCAAAAAAGAGTAATGCATAGTAAATGACATTCGGTAGATCATATTCAGGTTTGTGGTTACTCACGTCCAGTAGATAGTTAATGAGTTTCGATACCGGTTAAACAACTATTTTGTTGTTGATTTTTTATATCTATTATGCGTGTCAAAATATAATTTCTCTTACATAAATGTATGTGTGTGTGTTCACGCATATGATTTCAAATGTACATGCATGAATGCATTCATTCAGTACAAAAAACAAACCTTTCAGCATTTGCAATGATAAAGCCCTCCAGAGCCCATTTTGGATAACACAATTGTACTAGGATCTTCATTAATGCAGTGTCTCTATTTTGGTTGGCAATGAGAGTCATAACAACAGGAACAAGCACTGACCACTACAAGGGGAAAAAAGATGTAATTATTATAAGAAAATGTATAGATGAGGCAGTGAGTTCATTATTATGAATATGATGATTACCAGCTGAGCAGGACCAGGCTGAAAGAAGATGGCTAATGCATAAGCCATTCCAGTCACACAGTACACAAGACAAACCAAAACTATGTAATTACTTCCAAAGGTTGACCTTGGATTGCTTAAAAAATAGAACATGGATAGGTAAACTACAGGTTTGATGATTGTACTGAAAAGGTCAATTGTATCTTTGGAGAGAAAATGGGCTAAACTACTTATTCCAGCTGCACTTTCTCTCCAGTATTGTAACTTGTCCAGAGAAAATGATCTCAAAGCTGCAATCTTACAAAGTAGAGCTGCACATATATGTAATGTATTTCAGTGAATAGATTGATTCAAAGCTTTAATTATCGAATGTTACATAAAGTAAGTCTCAAACTTTTTTACAATAGCCTGAAGGCAAAATATATCCTATGGTCCTTTAAATTGTATCAGATTAGTCTTGTAAGTTTTTTTTGTCTTAGATAGGTCCTTTAAGTCACATTACATTTACACCGAAACCCTTTATTACACATTCCATTACAAAAGTACACAAGTTTGCATTATGTCATTGATGTGGTAGGAATGAGGTTGGTCACTTATCCTACTGTTTTGTATTTTTTTTTAGTGAAATTGGTTGTTGGGTTGTGACTTTAACAAGTACAGTGAGTGAATTTTTTTGTTGAATTCCACCATGAGGCCATTTTTGTGGACAAAAATGGAACCTATGTTGAAAATGTATTAAATTGCATGTGTGAGCTGACTGGTGGCTAACCGCGTTTTGCCAAGTCAATAACATAACAATTACTTGTGTATTTTTGTAATGGAATGTGTTAAAAGGGTAACGGTGTACATGTAACGTAACTTAAAAGGACCTATCTAAGACAAAAAACTTAAAGAACTAATCTGTGATATGATTAAATAACTTAAAAGGTGGTAGGATGTATTCTGAAATTAGAGGTTCAAATAACCCAAAATAAAAATGATAGATTTCATTTCTAGAATCAGCACACTGATGCATAGTGAGTTTTCAAACTTACAAACAGAAATGACTGTATATGTATAACCAAGGGACCCAAACGTTTCATCATTCACTTTGGTAAGTGTTCCTAAGATAGCACCGGCAACCAATAAAAGGAGATAGTCCACTGCTTGTAACTTTGCTTCTCTCAGCTGCTGCTTGCCAACCCTGAAAACAGTAAATTACTCAATCTAAGAATAAACAAATCCTTCAAAATAAGAAAGCTATAAAGTAGTTTTCAATAAATATCAGACTAAAGAAATATTATTTTGCATGTTGAAACTTATACATTGGATAACTATCTATATACCTTCATAGATATACTCATAATAAAACATGCATAGCTTTAAGCTATGTATCACTTTAGTCTAACTTTCAACTCATTTTCTTATCTGAAGAAAGTTTGATAAGAAATCTAAGATAGGTTAACAGCTTTGTCTTCTGATAAGAAATTAGTCCTACAAAATAAACTAAGATCCTCTAATAAAATATCAATTATATTATAAAATATTTTCATATATTATAATAATGAGCAATTTATCTAGCTGGCAAAGTCTCTATAAAATGTCGTACCGGCCAACAAAATATCTATATTGTCGGGCTACACCAGGAGTAGCTCGTTCAGATAAGTCCTTTTGTATTGTAAAGATTGCTTCTATGTGATCTCGTTGGATCCTAATATTGCTCTTCAAATCCTCCCAAAACTCTACAAAAAAGGATAGATCTGAAGTTTCTTCATTAGCCTTTGATGCATTAGTTTCTTTTGTGTCAGATGAAGGAGCAGCAATTTGATCAGCCAAATGAAGCATATCTGGTGGTACTGAATATCCATTATGAAGCATCCATCTCACAGGAAGTGTTTCAACAGTGACACCTGAAGTTGGTTTCTCTAAACCTTCCAGAATATCAATGAAATGGTCTGGAGGATTTACGCGATCCGGTACCGGAATTCCAATGCCAGCAAAGTATTCTTCTACTTTTTTCACAGGACCGTGATATGCAGTAAGACCACCTTTGGCTAGAAATATTATATCATCAAACATTCTGAACAAAGTATAGCTGCAACAGGAAAAAAAGAAATCAAAATATAATACATGAAGATATATAACTTGGTTTGGAATGTTTGTGAGCATTTTACCTTGGTTGGTGAAGTACCATGCAGATGTTTACTCCTTCAAGAGCTTCACGGCGAAGCGCTTTAAGAAGTAAACTAGAAGATGCACTGTCCAAACCAGTTGTAGGCTCGTCTAAGATTAATAATGAAGGCTCCATCACCATCTCTAGTCCTACATTTACACGTTTTCTTTGCCCTCCAGATATGCCTCTCTTCTCTACTGTCCCAACTAGAGAATCCCTTACTGGCTGAAGTCCCAAGGACTCAATCACTCTTTCAACAATCAGAACCTTATCCGGTTTTGGCATGTCCGCAGGGAGCCTCCATTTCAATGTGGTAAACAATTAGATGAAGGTAGAAACTAAAAAGAACATATATACAAAGACAATAAGAAACACATCATATATGATTGCTAAATATCTATGAGGTGTCAGCTCAGTACTAAAAGTTTGACACTGTAACCTCAAGAGACAGATAAAATCCTCTCAGGTACAATTATAAAATGGTCATTAGTACCACTTAAATAAAAAATATTTGCAATGAATAAAAGATGTAATAACAATATCATACAGTCAACAGAATTCAGATGCATAGAGTAGCTTCTGCAAAGAAAATCAGATACCTGCATCTTGCGCTGAACCGAAGATTTTCCTCAACTGTCAAGTTTCCATGCACAATATCATCTTGTGGCACAAAACCAGTAATTTTCTTATAAGAGTGAATGGATTCCTTTTTTCCATTAACTAGAATTGATCCTGAAATATTGCAACCTCTTGTTTTTCCTGCCAAAGCTGAAAGAAATGTAGTTTTTCCAGCTCCTGAGGGTCCCATAACAGCTGAAACTCGACCGGGCATGATTTTACCAGTCACACACCTCAGTACATGTTTGTTTTTACCTTTCAAAGTGAGTGTTAGATCTTTGAAAGCTACCTCAATTGAAGGCCTTGTGTTTACCTTCTCACCTTCAGCAGCCATTGAAATTATTCCTGAGAATGTCAAGTTCTTGTTTTGCTCTTGTTGAGCTTTCTCCTTCTCAATTTGACCATAAGCATACCTTAAAATTTGGCTATGAGTGTGTAAGTTTTTTCCCTTTGGCATTTGCTTTTTAATGTTCTTATCACCAATCTGAAAATCAAATCCTTCATGGCCATCATCCTCAATAGAGTGCATCATTTTAGTAAGATTACTAGGCTCCTTATCTGTGGATTTCGACGACGACTCGGGTTGGCTTGATGAATCTGGTAGAACTAGATCACCTTGCTTCCCGGATTTCTTGCGTGAAAAGGTTCGAGACAACTGCTTTTGCAATCCTGTTGAACTTTTCTTAGCCAATTCTCTTGCTGTTTTCCATCTTTCGCGAGCTTGTACCGTTTCTCTTACATGTTTCGCTGCAGCTTCTCTTGATTTTGCCTTCCTTCTTTCTCTAGTAGCTAGCACTTGATCAGAACAGTTATACATGAAGATCAGAAGAGTACTCATAGCAACCTACAAGGAAGAAATAATACCAAATATGATGAATGAATGCGACGAAAGCGTTTTTTGGTTAAAATCTTGATATAGCATAAAAAGTGAAATGAAATTGAATATTTTTCAATGTCGGTTAACCCATGAAGCAAAAATGAATAATAAAGAGACTAAAAAATGCTTTCATGATCGAATGCTAGATCGGAATCTATACTCACAATAATCAAAGCGCCGTAAGCATGCATATTTTGTGTTGCTGTTTTTGGATTACAGCTACTCAGCTTGGAGCATGCTTCACAAATGAACAATGTAAAGTAAGGTTTTGACGTATAATATTGTTTTCGTGAAACAACAAAGTAGAGCATGTAAATAGACATAAAAACTGAATCATATTGCTAATTACTAAAAGATTATTTGATGAATATTGCTAAAATAAGACCATATCTTCATTATTTGGTCTATACGTTCGAATTTACATCTAATTGAACAACACTAGAGTTTAAGGGAACAAGATCATAAATTAATGTAGCATGATCATAAAAATGATCAAAAGATACATACGTTGGAATAAACTTATTTAGCAAAAGACGATTAAACTTACGATTTTGATGAGTTGAACCCATCCTGCAGTAATATCTGAAATGAGGAACAGGATATCTGTTAGTACTATGGATTCTCAGTAGTCAATACCAAATGCTTGCAAATTTTTAGTGACATTATCTTTTGCAACAAAATAAATTTACACAATTAAGGCAGTACCCTTTATCGCAAGAAACTTTGCGTGTCGGAGATGGACAATATGATCCTGGAGAACAGAAGATATCACTATTGTTCACAACACCGGACCAAATATCAGCGCTGCCACAAGTATGATTTGTATCTCCTGCAGGAATTTGGTAACTATATCTGCAAATTTAAACTTTGATACATTAAACACTTATCAAAGTAGTTGTTGTTGCATGGTTAAGCATAAACAACTAATGAGAAAAATATATGTCAACATTAGAACTTACGGATCGCATACTCCAGTTGTTTGATTCAGTTTTGCAAGTGGACAATAAGAACCAAGTGGACATGCTTCATTCAGAAGAAAATAAGAAATGTTACAAATATGATACTAAAGAAGAAAATTAGAAAAGTTAAAGACATGATACTAGAAAAGCTACTTATCATGCACAAGACAATTCCACAAGTTTTTATAAGCTTATATACTTTCATAAGCACTTTGTTTGGGAGAGCTTATGATAACAATTTATGCCATGTTCATAAGTTATGATAACAATTTATGCCATATTCATAAGATATTTTCAACTTATTTCCATAAATTCTCCAAGATAGCTTATAAAAGCAGTTTGACTTAATTTCATCTTTTGCTATCGAAATTGTTTATATATAAACTTTTATTATAAGTGAAAGCAAACATATCTGTAATTAACATAATGTCATCTCCATTACAGAAAAAAGAATCAGATGCATAACATATATACTTACTTATCATGCAAGTCAGTCCCTGAGGGCAGAAAAACCCTTCACAACAAGGTTGACAATCACTGACTCTAGATGGAATTTCCTTTATATCCTTTTTGAGATCGATTTTCTGGTCGGCACTACAACTCCAACCAGGTTCACAACCAGACAACCATGAAGTCAAGTTGCAATTTTTGTTAGGTTTTACGTAACTGGCAGCAGATGAGCCTCCCTGCTGGAAATAACTGTGAAAGTAGTACCTTACTTCAGCAGTAGTACATATTCTATCTCTAAAATCACCTGTCAATTAAATTAAATCAAATTATATTTAATTAGGAATTTGTTAGAAGACGCGGTCTAGTTCAAAAGAAAACAGATACGAAAAATACAAAATTCAATCAAGTGTTCGGCCAATTGTATCTATGTCTACGACTGCACAGTGGTTGCAGTACCTTTCTATTATTTAAACTTAGGGTTACAAATTACAACTTATGTTTAAATACTATAATCCAGTTTACAAATTTCCCAAGTTGTTTAAATACAACTTGTGCCTACGTCTCGCACCTCTCGAGTGACCTGATCACTTATCACAAACTATGAGCCATACCCAACATAAAGCCTTTCTAAAGTGTGGTCTCAAGAAGAATAATGGTATATAAATGAAACTAAAATCGTGGTAGCTCATATATTACATATATTTACCTTTTTGCTTAACACAAGCATCCACAAAATCCAACTTTCCCTTAAAATCAAAGGCTTCCTCCCAGTCTTTCCTCCTGAAAGACGGTCAATTAATTAATTAACTAATAGCTAAGACAAGCTTAACAAATTAATTAATTAAATTATGAATATATATATATATATATATATATATATATATATATATATATATAATATAATACATACACATCTTTAATGCAGAAGTCTAAATCTGCCTTAATGTCTTTTGTTAAAGCGGTAGTAAGACCTTCAAGCTCTTTGTAGATTTCTTGTGTGTAAAATGAAGGTGCAACAGAATCATCTTTATCTGCACATTGAACATGTGGTGGTAGTAGTAGAAAACTTGTGTAGAATAAAATGTGAGAGACCAACAAGGCCTTCATCCTCATTCCATTCAATTCCATTATTAAAACATTATATTGCTTGATCGTGAAGCAATGCATAATGTGCCATGAATTGTTAACATGATGAGAAAGAAAAAGAAAAGAAAACAAAGAAGGAATTACTGAAAGATTTTGATTTTTTTTGGTTTTGTTGATTGGTGTGTTTTGGTCAAAAGTGTGAAGAAATGGCGGAGAGAAATGGGAGGCTTGATTGAAGGATGTGCATGCATTGGAGCGTTATTGCTTTAGCTCTCTAAATCATTTTTATTTTATTATTGCAAGACCAAAAAATGTTCTAAAGTTTAGTCTAGGACGCTATGGCATACATATATATATTGAAGGGGGATTTGAACATATATTTTTGAAGGGAGCTTTGAAACTTGAATAAATAAAAGCAATGTTATAAGTTTTTTTATATAATTTTTTTTTTCATTTTGAAAATAAAAAATGTTTTTTTTCTTCTTATCCAAAACATATATAATTTATTTTCATTTAACTTAATCTGTTATCCTCAATATGTTTATGTTAGAATTCCCTCTAAAAATGAAAAGATTTTAAATGTATTTTTTATATTTTAAAGGATAAATATTTTTTTTAAACCATTCACTGTATGTTATATATTAAATTTTATTTTTTTTCAAAATAGAAATTAAATTTTAAGTGTTTTGAGTATCCTCTTATTCTTTTATCTAAAAATAGATGAACAAAGACCTACCGATAAATGTTTAGGATTTCAATGATTGAAGAGTATATCTTTAGTTTAAGTTTGATACCACTAGAACTCCTTAGTATCCACAAACCGTTTGGCAAGAACTTGTTGACCGTCCTTATTGACTTTCACTACTAACTCAAACGCGGCAACATATAACATATTCTCAAATGTGGCGCTCATTAGCAACCTCAATGTCGTCTAGTTGGTCAAAAGAGAAAGTCCATGTGTGTTTTGCAAAAATGACAACCAATCTAATGTCATTCTCGACATACGTACATTGTCTATTCAATCAAGGTTCCACAAAGCAAATTCGTTCAATGGCTCAACAAAATATTTTTCCTTGAAGTGCTTAAGGGAATTCATGAAGGGATCCAAAATCTATCGAAGTTGTTTAAAGGAAACTCAACCTTACTTACCTTTTGTATTCCCATATCCCACAACGGGCCAAAAATATCAAAAATTATATAACTAAGAGTTCATAGGTATTTGTGAAAGACAAGGAAAAGTGATAAGAAGGCTCTTCTCCTCCTATTTATAAATTTGGAATGACAAATCATATAAGGCACGTTTTGTTTGGTTACATATACAACAATCTTGAACAACACAATTTAGGGTGTTGAAACGCCCTAGAGCAATCAAATACTATAATGAATAGATTTTCATGTGTCATTTGAGGAAACATATTGTCTCGTCATTTCAACTTTGTAATTCAAAATTACCACTCAAGAACCTCAAATAAAAGCTTGTTGGATGAGCTTCAATTTATGTTAAGGTATTCGAATAGACAAATACTATTCTACATCTACTTTACATATCAAGATGTCATTATATCCTAAAAACAAATAAGTCATTAAAGTCGACTATAGCAACTTCAAATTAATAAAATGTTCACAAACATTAAATAAGTTGACAAATTGACCTCAAATTGAAGTCATCTAAACACCATTGATTTACAAGTCCCCACCTTCTCATCACGAGTTGACGATTTGGAGAGCCGCCAAAAAACCTCGACAACTCAACTTTTGTGAGTAACATCTAAATCTACAATAAATGACCTAATATTTTTAATAACACAACATATTAAAAAACAAAATATACGCACTGAAATATATATTCCTTTCACGTCATCAAATACACATTGAAACAACAAAAACTAAATATTTTTACTTATTCAAATAGTTACATTCATATTGATATAGAGGGTGGAGAAAGTAGCGGGTTTCCATTTCCACAAATACACGTTGCGACTGGAGCCTAACGTGGAAGAAGGTGAGTGACTGGTTCAGCTGTGTCGGTTGCAACGTAAAGGATGGTTCCATGTGATCTTTATTTTGGCTACTTTTCAACAATCTCTCTTGTTGCTCTCCAATACCCTCTATTTTTTTCACCTTCAAAATAAGTATTTAAATTACATTATTATTATTACTATAATGTTAAAACATAAATAAATAAATGCATCACTCACATTGACAACATGTATTATCTATCATCTGTGTTGACATTAACCTTAACACATGCCGCGTGTTCCGTCTTTCACGGATATACTGTACTAGTTCTTCAATTGAACTCAGCTCAACAAAAATCAATCAACCTTTCTTCCTTCTTTTAATCAAAGGAGGAGGATCCTCACTACCTCAAAACTTTTTCTTTACACCATATAGGTAGGTCAATTTCAACTTTCAATCTCTCTTTTTGTTTTTTGTTTCTTCTTTTTAACCATATTAAGGGCAACCAATTGATTCCACATCACCCAAAATATATATAAATAAACACTTCTTCACCGTGGATGCCAATTTTAGAAAATTTTGTGTTCTTACCCTTACTTCCATAAACAACAACATATTGTCTATGTGCCCAATTTTGTAACTTTTTGCTGTTTAAAGTCAAATTCCTAGGTCAGGATATTGGTTCTTTGAAATTTGAATTCTGTTTACTTTATAAGTTTTTGTTTGGAGGAAAAATAAACATTCTTTTGTTGAAAACATTTTGTTTAATTAATTATGCTTGACTGAATTTGGAATTGTTGACAGGAAATTAGGCTGCTTTTGTTTCTGATTCTGATTCAGAAACTGTTTGATGGTACATATATTTGATGCAAGTGAGTGTGTTGAATTTATTCTCATAATTTTTCATCATCCTATAACCTTACACTTTAGATGCAGGAGTAAATATCCAAATTGGTACTTGAAATTGTATGTTTGTTCACTATAGTTCCTCAAATTATCGATATTTCAAAATGATCTTTGAAATTGTGAAGTTTTGATCAATTTGTCCCTTCTTGGTATTTATAGGGACTAAAATGACATTAAGTTGGTAGTATCGGGAGTGAATTTAAAACTAAGTGAATAATGTATGGGATGCATTTGATAGTATATTCAGATAGAAGGGTGGACTTGATTAATATTTTGCAATTCTAGGGATCATTTTGAAATTTAAAAAATGTAGGGGACTAAGTTGGTACATTACTATAGTTTCAATTACTATCTTAGGTATTTACTCTTGCATGCAATGTAGCAGTATTGATTTGCAATGGCTATATAATGTATTTCTCAAGTTTATTTTCTCCCTTTATGAAAACGCAGCCTGGTCTAGTATTATGAAGTGTTTTACATTCCACTATGGAGATAAGAAAGATGAACCGAAAGGCTTGCAATCCGGGTCCGGACGGTCAGACAGTTCCACATATGTTGAGGTTGAAGGTAGAAGATGTGGTTCTGAATTGAATTCCCAGGATGTCTCGGACAGTGGCAGCGTGGAATCCCTTAGGAGGAATGCGTCTCCCAGTTTGTCCCAAAGACCTAGCAACCTTAGAGTGTTTACTGTATCTGAACTGAAATCGGCCACAAAGAATTTCAGTCGATCTGTTATGCTTGGAGAAGGTGGATTTGGGTGTGTCTATCAGGGAGTAATTAGAAGTGTAGATGACCCTTCTGGAAGAATTGAGGTTGCAGTTAAACAACTTAGTAAAAGAGGAGTTCAGGTAAGAGTTTTCCTTATGTTATTTTGCTCTTGAACCCTTTTTGGATAAACTGCCTAATTAAAGCACTTATGGGATAAGAACTTATAAATTATAATATAAGTGCTAATGCGTAAGCCATTGCTATAACAATGATAAAATAAAGTCAAATTATTTCCATATAAGTTATAGGCTGTTTTCACAAGCTATCTCATAGAATTTATAGAAATAAGTTAAAAATAGCTTATTGATATGTCATAAGTTGTTTTCATAAGCTCTAATGTCACGAGTGCTTATGTCATTAGATAAAATCAAATAAGTCAATCTAAACAAACCCTCGAACCGATAATTACACAGATCAGTTGCTCCTTCAATATTAGGAGGTGTCTGTCTAAGTATAAGTGTTGTCGTCCAAGTGTATAGTTATTTTACTCTGCTGTGTGTATTATCTGTTTTAAGATCATAGAAAATAATTGAATACATCATTAAAAAAATGCTATGAATTGTCACATAGGTTGCTTCATGTAGACATGGTCACATGTCACAATTATATTTCCAATTCTTCCAGATTTTCTAGCTAGGTTTAAAAATTAAAAGTTTCCTGTTGTTTGTTTACATCTTGTCAACCTAACTTGAGGCATGAAGATTTTTGTTGTCAAGTGAGAAGCTTTGATTGCTACACAAAATAGGAATTATGTGTTAATCTTGTTACTTCACTTTTGGTTTAAAAGGGGCATAGGGAATGGGTGACTGAAGTGAATGTTCTGGGCATTGTTGAGCATCCCAATCTTGTGAAACTAGTCGGCTACTGTGCTGATGATGACGAAAGAGGAATCCAGCGGCTTCTGATTTATGAATACATGCCAAACAGAAGCGTGGAACACCATTTATCTCACCGAGCTGAGACTCCTCTCCCTTGGAGTAGGAGATTAAAAATAGCACAAGACGCGGCTCGTGGATTAACGTATCTGCATGAGGAAATGGATTTTCAGGTATATGTGTATACCATATCTTTTCCTAAAATTCCTATTCAATTAAGCCATGTCTAGAAACTTGTTTAGTTTAAATTCTACTATGTAGCAGTGCTATAGCACCACTATAGCCACTATTTAATAACATTTTGAACTAAATAGCGTATAACAAACAATCATATCAAATTCCACCAAGCTGTAGCACTGTCTATAGCCGGAAGCTGGTATTTAACAACATTCTATTTTGATATTCCATCCTAAAAGATAGAATACTCGATGAGCCAAATTTGAATTATTAAAACACATTTTATCTACTATTCAGATATGTGCCGTTGGTTAATGCCATGATAATTGTGTGCACATTGTTTAGATAATTTTCAGAGATTTCAAATCTTCAAATATCCTTTTGGATGATCAGTGGAATGCAAAGCTATCAGACTTCGGGTTAGCTAGACTGGGACCGTCGGATGGACTAACTCATGTCTCAACAGCGGTATACATATTTTTATTAATATATAATTCTGTCAATAATTTGTTAGAGAGTGTGTTACTAGCATTTTTCTCATCTAAACAATAGCAACCAACCATTATAAGTGGTGACTTAGATACACCGCTTAATTTCAAATGGCTGTTTATGTTTGTCAGGTTGTAGGAACAATGGGGTATGCAGCTCCTGAATATGTTCACACCGGACGTCTCACATCAAAAAATGATGTATGGAGCTACGGCATTTTCCTTTATGAACTCATTACTGGTAGGCGCCCTTTGGATCGAAATCGTCCCAAGGGTGAACAGAAAATGTTGGAATGGATAAAGCCATACCTATCAGACGCAAAGAAATTTCAACTAATATTGGATCCAAGACTTGATAAGAAACAAGTAATTAAATCAGCCCAGAGACTCGCTACGATAGCTAACCGATGTCTAGTTAAAAACCCGAAGAGTCGTCCAAAGATGAGCGAGGTTTTGGAAATGGTGGAACGAGTAGTAGGATTATCGTCTAGTGCTAATTCACAGATACCCTTGGAGAACGTGTCGAGAGTTGAAGTTTCCCATGACACTGAAACAAACAACAACAAGAAACGAAGGATGGATCAGAAGCACAGAGAAAGTAATTGGTTTGTTAGGATGTGGAGACCAAAGATTGTAAGAACAGGTTGATTTGGAAGCAAAACAGTTCATTCATGTTTCACAATGCTATGTTGTTCCAAAACATGCTATTATATGCTACTTACTAATCACCAAACGTGCTTTTGTTATATCAAGCTATTTGTGAAAATTTTCAGGATGCTGTTGAAGTTAGGAGGAGTGGTTTATGAATTTCATGAGACAAGATAGAGTAATTATATAGTTATGCTATAGGCATATTGGCCGAGCATGGTGTGAAACACCGGTTGTTAAGTTTAGCTATAGTTTTAGAGTGTTACAATTAATTTTTGTACTGGTTACATTTAAAGGTCCTTAGAAGTTTTGCAGCGTTTCACTTGCATGGAAATTCAAGTTCAAATCCATAGGGAAGCAAGTCTTGCCCAGAATTCTCATAATCCTTGTGCTGTTGCATTTTTATTTTGATTCCTTGGTATGTGTTTGTAAATGTTATCTCATTATCAAATAATCATGTATGTATTCTTCATTTAAAAAAATAAAGAAAATGATACAAATTAAAGGTTCGATATAGATCTTCAACATAACTCTAATCATTACTAATAGGATTAACATGGGATGTTAAAAAAAAAA
>JBBPBR010000006.1:56036754-56059885 GCA_037974775.1 Cicer pinnatifidum
AAAAAAAAAAAAAAAGTTAACTGGTCGATTAACCATATAATTTTTAACTTAAAGAAATTTATATTTAATATCACGGTGATTTAATAAGAATCTCACATATCTACTTTAATACTACAAGATACACATAATCAATACATATATTCTTTAGTGCGAAAAAATTTGATTATTTTTAATAAATGTCTAATATTTTATTTTATTTTTTTTGTTTAATTAATATTTTATACATACTATTTTTAGTAAATAAGATAATTATTTAATTTATATTTATGATAATAATAAATATACTGATATTTTCAGAAGAAAAAAAAAATTTACCGTACTTATTTTTTAGTCGAAATATACCGATACATAATATTGTGATAAATATTTTTTTAATTTATGTGAACTATTAATTCAATAGGACAAACAAAACACAAACATTAGTGAATAAAAAACAAAACATAAACAGTGTGAAATGACTTACGTACTAAGTCATGATACAAAACAAAAGTGCCTAACAGATGTGCTGGATTTCTGCTCTCTTAATGGAAATCTGACCTTTCAGCAAAGAGGAGAAATTTTCAACAAAACAAAAAAAAATACCAAAACGATTAAATGATAAGATGCATATAGTGTATATATTTTGACAAAATTTATATTTTTATACTGAAAGAAAAAGCTAATTTGTGAGGAATCTGCACCAATCACAGACGTTGATTCTCTGACTTCTTTACTGAGCAACAGATCCGGAACCGTCGTTTTCTTTTCACACTTAGATTCCATCTAAATCCAACCCAACCCCGCCCCTTAATTCAAAGGCCACCTCTGCAAAACAAAATTTTTAAGATGAAAAATGTAGAGAGTTATCCAAAAAGGATTTGGATGCTACCATCTTTGAACCACTAGTCAGAAAATTATATTCACTATCTTATTATTAAAATTTATTGAAATTGATAACTTAAAAAATTATAAATAGAGTCTAATATATTTTAATGGTGATATGACAAACATATATTTTCATATTTTTATTTAAACATGAGAAAATCTAAATTCATCTAAAATTATATTTAATTTATACTTAAAAATAAAGTTCAATTTTTTTTAATGATTTCACACTATAATTGTTTGATATTATAAAAATGATTTAATTAGTAAAAAGAATTATTTAATTTTGTCTAATATTTACAAATAAAATTGTCTTATGTATAAATTTATTTTCCACTGCTAGATCAATAAATTTAATTATATTTTATGTTATTTAACAATGAGATTTAAATCAAGTAGTGAAAACAAATTGGTGATTGATGTAATACTTAACTTGTGCATCGTATAATTAACCTCTTTATGTATATATATAAATTGGCCGAATTTATGGAATACAAATAAGGTAAGTTTTGCACAGTAAATAAGATAGGGTGAGATTATGGTACAATAGTATAATACTTGTGCATAATAAACAAAATCTATAGAAAATTGTGATGTATGGATAATATAAAGTTTTATATATAAATTTTTTTAATAAAATTTTATAAAAGTTACATCTTTAATAATCATTTTACAAATGTCCGTGAAGAAATTTAAATTTTATCATTTAAAGTTATGATGTTAAATTATCCATTGAACTAGCACTTCGTTAACTCATTGAATAATTTTTATTTTTTTTATATAAACTAGTCTATAAAATAAATAAATAAATAATTAAAGAGAAACATAAAACTTGAAATGATAATGTAAATAAATTTTTATATAATTAGAGTATGATGCACTTTTATATATTATTTTTAATAATAATTAATTTTTAACTATTTTAAATCATATATAATTAAATTTAACTACATATGTCGCAAATATTTTTATAGAGTGTGATTGATAGTGAAAGGAATTTGAAGAAAAAAAATTTAAATTTGATACAAAATTAGGCAATTATGATATTTATATATCTTTAATTTTTTTAAAAATACTTTTTTTTTATTTACTTTTCTCTTTGCATTGCATCATACTTATTACAAACTTTAACAAAACATCTTTAAAATACTTGTAAAATATAAAAATATTACGTTGAAAATTATATTAAACATTGTGTATTTTAAATTATTTTTTTCAATGCAATTTTTTTAACAAGTATTAGGGTTGTATAAGGATGTAGGTCGACCTGTCAACCTGATCACTCAATCTAACTCAATCTGATTTTTACCTGTATCTGATCACTTTCGAGTCTAGTCTGACCCAAATCAATCCATAAACCTAACCGGATGAGTAGTTATTTTATTTTATTTTTTTTAAATTGTTTGACAGCCCAATAGAGTTTCATTATTCTTATGTTCCATACTTTCTAAAGATGCGTTGCCGCCCACTTGTTTCAATCATCGCACACTTTTTTTTCTTCTGTTTCAGACTTCCTGCAGTCGCGCCGCCATCCACCTTCTTCTTATGTTCTAGATATTTCTTTTTATTAAAGTAAGGTGTATAGAATATTTTCCCTACATTATCTATGTCATTTGGATTTTTTTTTAAAAAAATTATCAAGTATATTGATTTTAATGATAAATCGAATTTTATGTAATAAAATAATTTTATTAGTTAATAAACTGTTGGGTAAATTAAAATATGGCTGTAAAAAAACTTTATCAATAAAAATTATCGTGAAGAAAGTTTTATTTGAGTTAAATACTATTTATTTAAATGTTATAATTTGTTATAGTCTTTTTTTTATTTAGATAACATAATAAATAAATTTACGACATATTTAAATATGAAACATAATATTCAAAATAATCAATGATTATTATAGATTTTAGAGACATTTCATTATAGTATTTAATATCAATCGATTAATATTTTTAAAATATTAATATTAAATATGATAAATTTAGTTTAGATTTGTTTACATTTAAATTTATTAAACACTCTTTTTAGTATTTTATTTAAAATTAGTAAGTAGTCTATGATAAACAAATGAAACACTACTCTTAAAAAATTATAGTAGTTTAGTAAACTAAAATATAATGAATGATGTGATTGAAATTTTATGGTTTTTAAAACATTTAATTAAATATATTTATATTCAATTAAGGTTATTATTTATGTATAATTCACTGACTCAACTCAATCCGTTATTGATCGGGAGGGTTCAATTCACGTTAAATAAAAAATGCAAATTTTAAACTCAACCTAACTAAAAAATAATTGATTGATATCAAATTTTATCTAATATTATCTCAACCCATCCGACATAGACTCCTAACAGATTATGCCAATTGGCAAATAACAAAATTTGTTACTTCCAAAACATTTCTTCTCAACCATAGAGAGAGAAGGAATCTTTAGTCGGCCCCACATCTTTTAACTTATCTTTCTTCCACCATTTTATAGAAGTCAGATTTTCTCTTCCCAATCCAACCTCTCTCCTCCCTGCATTTTTCGATTTTTATCATCACACAAATAGATTTTTATAATATATATATATATATATATATATATATATATATATATATATATATATATATATATATATATTAACACAGCCTTAAAATTAAAGCAATCTAAGAAACAATTTAATTTCACGGCATGGCGAAGCGTATATAAAGCGCGTGAATGAAATGAACGAATAAATTGAAGTGCGCCTATACTAATTTCCAAATAAAATTAATTTGTTGGTATAAAAAATCATCATAATCATAAATAACATTAATTCAAATTAATTCATTCATTCAATTGAATGCATCCATCCATCTTCGTCATCTATTGCAATTGTACCTTCTCTGCACCAACACTGATTTCTCCACAACAACCCCCCTTTCATTTCTTCTTCTTCTTCGCGCTTCTCTCTCTTTCTCTCTCTGTTGTTACTTCGCTTTCTCAATTCACTTGCCGCTGAATCCAAGGTATCATAACACTCTTTTCCATCTTCATTGTTTTCTCTCTGCATGTAATTCAATTACTTCTTGCTTTATTCAAACTTGGAATCTTTTCATCACTAACAATTTTCGGTCCAGTTTCGTTTCTTTTGTATTAATATATTCGCTAATCTCGAGGTAATACTTGTTTGATCTCAACAAATGAAGAATGAAGTAGATGGATTCTATTTTGTGTTCTGATTTTTATTTTTTATGCTAAGTGGTCCTTTTTGTTGTTTATTGGGATTCGTTTGAAAGCTGAAAGTTATTAATAATATATAGTTTTATGAATCAATCAATTCAAATTAGTATTTGTTAACTTCTTATTTTGACTTACATCTGGGAAGTGGTCCTAGCTTGATTATATATATTGCTGATGGAGTTCAACGTGGAGAATGAATAATTGCTTTTACTTTGATTTTTATAAGGGGAAAACGGGTTGGTTTGGGGGCTGGGGACTATACTTTTAAATTGCTGTCATAGTTAGGTTCGGATTATTGATACAGCAGACGCAGCCTCGATCATGGCCGTGTTGCGATAGTAGAGACATCAAAAGCCATGATGTCGCCATCACAGTTGTGGTTGCAGGCCCCTTTTTAAAATCTTAATACAACTATAGTGCATGATTGGTATCACGATGACTTTAACAGAATCATGATGGCTCACCGTGATTCCAGCAAACCAACCGTGATACCAAACATACACTATATCCTCTTGGTTATTTATTTTGGCAAGTCCACTTCACTTTGTATGTGAAAGGAAAGGTAGCCTCATGCTATGTGGATTGTGTTTGTAACAGAGAATCTTCCAAATGTGGAGGAACATTTTATTTTTCAATTTTCAAGCATGAAAATGCTAAAAGCAAAACAGTCAATGATTTATGAATTAAATATAAAGGATTTTTGAGTGTTTATATGTTGAAATTTATATGTCCAAATAGTTATCCACATTTTTAACTGTTATCTCTCCTCTATTGTCGAGGATTTACACCCTATGATTTGCATCTACACCTCCAAATTAGGTTCTTAATGTTGCACTTTGAAAAGCAGTACCTGGTCTGGTGACTTATTTCATGTTGTCAGTTGTTCCTGACTAGTTGTGTATCATTATCTTAGTCTCGTCGTATGCTTCAATCTCTTCATCCACATCTTATTTATGCAGGTCTATTATTTCTGGTTTGGCATTATTTTGACGTTGTCCGAAAGGTTTCAGATTCCTTGTCAAGATTAACGCTTAAAGATGGTTTTATACGAGCACTCAGATGTTTACCAGTGGGGTCTTAATCTTCTTGACGGTGACCCTGGTTATAATCTGAACTACTATGACAGCATGGTTCAACATGATACCGGTGACATCTATAATGGACACTACTTCAATAGTAATTATGATAATGAATGTAACCATGTAGAGAATGATGAGATCATTGCGCGTGCTCTTCAAGAAGAGTTTTCACAGCTAGCGATTGCTGAATCTTCAAGGTATTTACAAGCAGGTGAAGATCAGTTTCATGTTACTGAGACTGGGCCTGCATATGATTGGCATGATTCTTCAATGGTCAATTATTGTTCAGGAGGTATCATTAAGGGACAAGCACTTTTTTCTTTATTATATATGGGATTCATCTTTTTACCAGGTGTTTGTTTATTCAATCAAATGTTTTACACACGCAGGTAATGATTATGCCCAAGAAGGAGTTGGTGACGTAGAAAGTTCGTGTTCTAGTCCTACTGAAACAGAGGAGTGTTCATTGGAGATAACCGATAATTATCCCCTTGATGATGAAGTAGGGAAGAGATTGAGTCAAATAATACCTATTCCTGTATGTCCTCATCTGCTTATGTAGACTACTTTCTGAATCAGCTATGGAAGCAATAAATAATATACTTATGATCTTTAATAAAAATTATTATTATATTAATTGGTATATACATTAAATAATCTTTTTTATTTTTTATTTTTTTTTAATGATTTCAAGTTGTGGTTGATGAAACATTTTGTCCTACAGTTCATTAGTATTCATGAATAATGATGAATGAATTAACTTTACTCTGATACGCAGTGTTGATTGATTTGGGAAGCAGAACAAAATAGATACTGAAATTCTTAGTTTTCTAACTATGGTTTCTCAAGCTCCCATTTTTACAAGTTATGTTGTTATTTTTCCTTTTCCTTTGATGAACTTTATCCTCTTATTTTAAACCTTCAGCCTTTCACATGTCACGGGGTTTTTTGGCACGTTCATTTATTTTGTCCGTTTATGAGACTAACGCATTGGACTGTGGTGCTTAACTTGCCTTCCATTAATTGTGTAGCATGTTCCAAAAATTAATGGAGAAATTCCTTCAATTGATGAAGCTACGTCAGATCATCAAAGGCTTCTTGATAGGTATTAATCATAAACATTTTTTTCTCTCTTTATTAATAAACTTTACAAATTCCTGCTAGGATTATTTTCTCCAGTAACTGGATATTTGCTAGTTTTTCTTTGTCATTTGCTTTTTTTTGTTTCTTTATATTATTTAAGCTTGAGCTATTGTCATAGATTGCTCCATTTTGGGTTATTCAATTTGTAAATAAATTAGATCGATGGAAATATTTTTTCATCATGTACATTTTCTTTTGACCAGATTGCAGTTATATGACTTTGTGGAGCACAAGGTACATGGTGATGGTAATTGCCAGGTTTGTTGCTTCTAATGCTCACTCATTTTCATTTTTCTTACAATCCACGTGGCAAAGTAGATTTCATAAGTTTTGGATCAAGATGGAGAAATAAGAAATATCGACTATCATTATGTGAACATAAAAGTCTTCTAGATATAAATTTGGAGTTGGAATTAGTTTTCCATATTCTAATTTAATTTTTGAAAGGTTCCCAAGCCTTCGGAAGTAGGTATAGGAATCTGTAGTTTCCTAGTTTTCCTCCTCCACTTAAGTTCCTTAAATATCAAGTTTGTTCCTATTGTTCATCATCCCCATTTTCAGTTTCTGCTCCTGTAATTCAAACGCACACAGCCTCAAATTTTTTAAGCAGTCAAAGATCCTTGTCACACTTAACCTAACCTAGAAAATGTTCCCACTTCCCAATCACATAATAATGATTATATTTTTGTGTCAACTTTATATTTAGAGTAAGTTTAGTATTGTAATTTTTGTTTTCATTTCACCGCAGTTCCGTGCTCTGTCGGATCAATTGTATCATGCACCTGATCACCACAAGTTTGTGAGAAGACAAGTTGTCAATCAGGTTTGTTGTTTAATTGATTCTATTTTTTTTTTGCTTTGCTGGCTTACAATATCTGCTCTGCTTTTGTTCAATCATTCTTAGATTCTGATCGTTGAATTAATTTTTTTAATCAGCTCAAATCTAGTCCAACGATTTATGATGGATATGTTCCGATGGAATATGGAGACTATTTGGACAAGATGTCTAAGTAAAAATCTCTCCTTTTCTGTATTTTTTTTTTCCTATTCAAATCTCTTTAATGTTATTGTAAATTCAACCAGGAGTGGAGAATGGGGTGATCATGTCACTCTTCAAGCTGCTGCCGATTCGGTATGACTTTTACTACTAATTAAGTACTCTTCCACAGAACTCGTTTTTTAGCCGCACTTGTTCGATTATTCTTTAATTTATTGGAAAACAAAATATTTGCCAAACACCTAGAGAATAATTAATTGATGATGTGACCATTTAATTTCCCATGCTGTTGCCTGAAATATCGAGTTTGGTTGTTTGCTTTTAGCTTAACCATTATTTTGTTACAGTCATCATCTCTGATTCTTCTCAAGAGTGGATGACTTAATTTGGCTGTGGACAACCAAACTGTATCAATTTATTTATAAAATGGAACATTTGGATGTTGTGATAGTTTCTGCTGCCATACCCTTCATATTTCAAGGATGTTGATAAATAGAGTCTTGTATGCAGGCTTGTAATATTGAAAAAATAAGTCATGAATTTAAAGTGTGGGTATATCAATTTTTAGATGTAGTTGCCGGGTAAGGTTTGTTAACCCTCCCTCCCATTTTGTAGTTCTACCTGAATCACATTTTCAATGGTTGATGATATAATTGTTAACTCGATGTCTTTAGCTATGAAATGATATACCTTTTTATTTATATTAATACCTTTGAATTTTTCTTTTCTTTTTCCTTCAGTATGGTGTGAGAATATTTGTCATGACTTCTTTTAAGGACACCTGTTGCATAGAGATACTTCCTCATTTTGAGAAGCCTAAAGGAGGTTAGTTTTCTTTGTGATGAGTCTTAAGAGACTAAATTTTCATTTTTTTGTTTCTTCTCATTAATTTTTTTCTTTTACTTCCTGAACTCCATTCATGTCATATTCTCTTTTGAAATCATTTTGAACCTTTGCTGCAATTCGACCTTTTTTTCTTTCTTTCTAAGTAATGCCTTGCTTTCCAAGATGCAATACTTCTGAAGGATGCTGTTGCCTTTGTATATGTTTCTATTGTGATAGAAGTCCAAAATACGACAACAGAAGTTGTTTAAATAAATTTTCCATGTGTGGTCATTATTTAGTATCATATTACTAAATTTACTTGTATGCCAAGGATAAGTTTTCCTTTTTTGGTATTAATTGATTTAGGAGATTTGTGTTTTGTTCTATGATTCTATCATATAATCAACTTGGTTAATTTGTCTGTTTTTTCCAGTGATTTTTCTGAGTTTTTGGGCAGAGGTGCATTACAATTCCATCTACCCTCAAGGAGGTACTTTTACAAATTTTTCATTTCAGAATCTAGCTGGTTAATAATTTTAATCAATGGACTAGACTGAAGCAGGTTTTTGTGCAGAAAAAGATTTTATATTTAAAATATATTTGAAATTTTGTATGGTAATAAAATAGTGTTTTTGAAAAAAATGGCAATATCGAAAAAAAGTGTAGCATAAAGTAATTTATTCACAAAGTGCACCAATTTTTATTCGATTTTAAGGATATCACGACCTTAGCTTATTGAAATTCAAGGATGGACACATCTTCACTTATGCACTTCAAAATAAACTAATTTACTTTAGGGACGTTTTTTCCTTTGGTAAGATAAAAAAATTAGCTTGTGAGAAAGTTTTGAAGAAAAGTTCTATTATAAAAGTTTTTAATTTATATATTATATCCCTACTGATTCAGATATAGCTTCAAGTGAGTCCAGAAAGAAGAAAAGATGGTGGAGCTTTGGGAGCAGAAATTAGGGACTTGGCTGGCTAGATAGAGAGCACACCTGACCCATTTTGTACCTGTACAATTTCCTTGTTCAGGATTTAATTTATATATCTCCACATATGGATTTTGGAATTCCCTACTTTCACGCAATTGATCTGGACCCCGGATCAACATCGAACAGTTCTAATTACGACTTTGTATTTTAGACTTGATTTATCAAAATTGGAATATGGACCGTCCAATTTTGATCCTACGGTCCAGATCGCGTGACTACGCCAATGCGTGATTTACACAAGGAAATTTGGATGTCAATCATAATAATTAATTTGATTTTCTTCTTTTATTAATTTAATTATAGATCTGGGTATGCTGGTAATTACAGCTGCATCCCAGTGGCATTTTTGGATGCTATGTTAAAGAAACCAAAGGTTAAATATGGCGCTTCAATAGTTCATGGCTTCACTCATACTCTTTAGAATGACTGCGCTTCGCAACTGGTCAGCGTCTTACTTGCTGTCTTGGGGATGGTTAGGATTAGGCCTTAGTTTGTTTCTTGTGTTTTTCTTTCTTCTGACTGATAAGAATTAAGATGAATGGCTGTTTACAGTAACTTCCATCTTGATTAGTTTGGACTCGTTAGCTTTTGGAATTTAAATTGTTTTAATCTCATCATGTGTAAAATAAATCATTGACAACTAGCTATACTTTAACTTTTTATATACTTCGTCACGCTATTTAAAATTAAGAATGACATTTATTTTTATATATTTTATTCTATTAAAGTGACATTAATTATGAGACTTGTATTGTATCATCATAGTGTAAAACTTTGAATCATGGTAGGATAAAACATTATTATTATTATTATTATTATTATTATTATTATTATTATTATTATTATTATTATTATTATTATTATTTCACGGAAGTATAAACCTGTAAGAGAATTTTCCAAATATAAAATTGGGGCACATCTAACATTTACATCACTTTTCTTTGATTTTATATTTTTACTCACTTCGATTATTAAAGAGTGACAGGTTTGGTTTTTATTTCTTTCTATAATAACAAAAATAGTTCCAAGAATTAATTAGATGTAATAAAAAAGGTAATCCAGCAACATGGTATACTCTTCTTGTTTTTTTTTAAAGGATGCAACTTAGTACATTTCATTCATAATGAGAATCTCAATACGGAATGGGATATGATAAAAGTTTGTAGGACTGACATGACATAATCATGTCGCCGAATGAGCAAAATCAGTGATATACTCTTTCCAAAACCAGTTAATCCTTTAGAAATATGAGTAAATGTTTAGTAAGAATGGTAGTAGCAAGGAGATTCGAATTTGAAATTCTCTTATTTACAATTAGTATGGGTAAGTTTTGCAATAAGATTCATAGAGTGTGATTGACTGTGGAAAGAAGGTGGATAGAGAAAAATAAGTGAGAGAATATAAAAAGATAAAAAAAATTGAGTATTTTAAAAGTACTAAAATTCCTCTATTTTAAAAAACTTCAATCAAAATTAATTTAATTAGTAATTCAATTTTTTAGGGGAGTTTTTCAATTAATTAGGTTAATTTTAACGATGTCCAATTTTAGTTATGAAGATTATAATAATACTCTAATTATTTAAATTAACTAACAAATATGATTCAAATTGTCAAATTAACAAACGTAAGTTTGTTTAGGATTTCATCTCCCCAACTCCATAAATTTATTTATATAATAATACTAGTAGTATTAATTAATTAGTATAATAATTAATTAAATTTCTCATCCCTCTTTCTCTCTTTTGCATCTTTCTCGAAACAAACAGATTCTAAGAGCTAAAAAAAATATCCATCATTAAGAAAAAAAGGTAATTTCTCGTTCAACCCCTCATTTTTGCTCTCAATATATAAATACACTAATAGAATTACGCTTTCTGGTAGTGTTAATGGGCTAAAATTTGAACTCACCGAAAAGGCTGAGATTTGGGGGGTATTGAGCAACACGTCGACCATATAATGTTATTGAAAGTGTACTTTTATTTAAGAGGTTTTAGGGGTGAGAAAATATAGTAGTTGGGCCATTCAATTTGGGCTTTTGAATCCGAGTGATCCACAATTCCATTCTAGTTCATTGCAAATTAGAAATATCTTTATTTCTTTGGAAGTCGAGATGCTGAAAAGAAAGCCTTACGCTTTTGCTCTCTCTCTCTCTCTCTCTCTCTCTCTCTCTCTCTCACATGCTAATATCTACACATTTAATTTAATTTATTAATTATTATCCATTTGAAATAACTCCTTGTTCCTGAGGAAAGTAGAAACCGTAGATACAACAGGAAGAAGAAGCATAATATAGTACTAGTAATTAGTAATTAGTAATTATTAATTCAAGCACTATGTTTTCTCCCTCTACACCCTTCCCTTCTAGAATTCTTCATTCCCCTTCAGGTAAGCTTTTAGTTATTCATTTCATTTTGTGAATTCCGGTTATTATAATTATATTGTATAATTGGATAATTTGTCTCCCTTTGTGAATCTAATGATAGAAATTCAATTCATAAGTTGGCTTTCATTATTGAAAAACACAATTATGAATATGTAAGTAACTGTTGAAGTATAATCTAGCACTAGGTAAATTCATATTAACGATTTTTGGTGATGGAAAATCAATAATGTGTTGGTCCACAAGATGCTTTCTACCTATATAGCACGGATACCACACTTATACTGAAACTTAAACACTAGTAATAGTTTAAGAAAATAAAAGTGATTGAATGCAATTACATATGCTGATATCGTTTCAGTTAGATACCGACACATGCTAAACATTGACTGGAGACACCTTGAATCTGAAGTGTCAGTGCTATAGAACTTTGTACTGTTTATGTTATATATTATCCTAATTCTGTTTAATTCAAATTAACTTTTCTGTGTTTCCAATGGTTATTTTCTATTCAGCTGTTTGTCTTAAGTTGAGAATGTGTTATACTTATAATTGTGCAGTTATGATGCCTCATGACCAAGCTGCTCCTGCAGTTACTTCTTGGTCTTCTAGTTTTGCTGCTCAGTATTTTCCTACCTCAGTTCTTTTGCAAGAGCATCGCGATGAGTATAAGCCTCTACTTCATGTGTCTAAAGAAGACAAGACATCCCAGGTTTTTAGATTTTGTTCATATACGAAATTTTGTCAAACTCAACCTTCTTTAAAAGCATATAATCAGATCCTTTTTCTCATTTTTTGAGACCCTTTTGGCTTTGTCTGTGTGTAATGTTCCAATTATTTCTGCATGTTATCAATTTATCACTCATTTGTTTTACTTAAGGCAACCTTGAATACAAGGGTAATGGATGTGGCCTCAGTTCGAGAGAAAAACAACACTGAGGATGTTGATGAGTCGGTGCATAACTGTATGCGGCAGTTGCACCTTCGGTGTCATTTACAGAACTTGTAAGATAAATTGATCAGTCATGCTAATTTTACCAGTTGTAATTACTAATTTGAATTTTTGCACATCTAAAGATGTCTCTTTAATAGGGTTCTTGTATTGTCTACTTCAGATTGGCTTCTTCGGTGACAGAGGATTTTGGCACTTCTTCTTCAACTATGCAACCTGCTGATGATTTCCAGTGGAATGCACTTTCTCTTGCTAAGCAAGCTCTGTCTGCCTCAAAACAAGCAGCTGCAGCGGCTGAAGAGTTGAAATTGATTGAGGTTGATGACAATAATGATGATCCACTTCCTCTGGGGTTAGTTCTAGCTTTACGGTTGACTTCAGCATCATTGATTTGGTTCTTTTATACGTTTATATGATACTTTGTTGATAATAATGCCTAAAATTTGCAATTCAGTCTGGCCTCCGAAAGTTTAGCCCACTCTTCACTTGGAAATAATAAAATCGTGAGGTCAACACGGCTTAAAGAAAGGCGATCTAAACAGAGAAAAGTGTCAAAGTCAAAAGTTCTTGATGAAGAAAAGTACCTAACAAGAAAGTTTGATGTACAGAGAAGGTTACGAATAGAGAAAAAGTTAAAAGAAGGGCTTGAGGGAAACGACCCCCTGCGCTTGTTCTTATGGGGTCCTGAAACAAAGCGACTTTTGAACCTTGAAGAAGAGTCTAAATTGATTGCTCAGATACAGGTGCCGCTCAGAATTTGATATATTTCATTAAATGTTTTGTATGCTCAATTAAGGATCTTCATTTGCCATAATATGGAGAATATGCAACAGGATTTATTTAGATTGAAAGAAACAAACGTCAAGCTTCAGTCTCAGTTTGGGAGGGAACCAACTTTAGCTGAATGGGCAGATGGCGTGGGCCTTAGCTGTCGTGCCCTTCAGGCACGGCTTCATTGTGGTAACAGAAGCAAAGATAAGCTGATTAATGCCAACCTACGCCTGGTAGTTCACATAGCTAAATATTATCAGGGGCGTGGTCTCAGTCTTCAGGACTTATTGCAGGTATCCTTTAAAAACTTAGAAGTCTCCGATATTAGGTTTGTATATTGGGCTCAACTAATCCTTACTAAACCAGCTTGTAAAGTAAGGGGTGTTACTCTTTAGAAACTTTTTTCAATGTGGGATTTGAATTTTTTTTCCAATAAACCCTTCATGCCCAACACTGTTGGGTTTGATGCATGAATAATTTGGTGGGTGGCCCGAATTGATAGGCTCAGACTCCATATTAGGTTTTTATGTTGAGCCTAACTAATCCTTCCAGAATTGACTTGGGTGAGGGGCGTCACTCTTTATCCTTTACCAAAGTCTATTTGTATTTCCTTTTTCTTTCATATCTCTATGTAATTATTACTTAGTTTCCGATATTTGTATTCCAAATAATTTATGAGCAAAGAAAAACCTCAAAATAAATGTTTGGCTAAAGTAGGAGCTGCAATTGTGTGTGAAAAGGTTAAGTTAAAGGATCTCTATTATTTATTTTTAGATCTGTTGCAGTAATTATTTTAATGACATAATTAGCAACTAAATCTTTTACATTCATTTTGCGGCGGTATTGTAGGAGGGAAGTATGGGTCTTATGAGGGGTGTCGAAAAGTTCAAACCCAAAGCTGGTTGCCGGTTCAGTACTTATGCTTACTGGTGGATAAGGCAAACAATAAGGAGGGCTTTATTTCTGCATTCCAAAACAGTCCGTCTACCGGTAAAAACAATTAGTTTATTTCTTTATAATCTAGTTTTCTAAACTTCAGCTTTCCTCTTATCGAAGTATAGATTGACAGTATTCATGAATTTGTTGTATATGGACAAGTAAAATAACATTACCATTGCATCAATCTCTTTTTGACATGTTATTTGTAAAGCAAACACCAGTTCTATTTCGATAACTTGGTACCAGCATATTATTTTCAGGAGAATTTCTACACCCTTTTGGGCAAGGTTACGGAAGCAAAGAAATCATACATTAAAGAAGGAAATCTTCATCCCACCAAAGAAGAAATAGCAAGGCAAGTAGGAATTACAGTAGATAAGTTGGAAATGTTGCTATTTACTGCAAGAACACCACTTTCAATGGAGCGAGCTGTGTGGGCAGATCAGGATACAACTTTCCAGGTAGGGCCTTAAAGTGAATATCAAAATTTCCCTGCAGTGATATCATTTACTAGATCTATTAATTGAAAACAGTGAAAAGGAACACGTCTGTTTTGATATATAGGTTGTTTAGAACAGCTGAATGTTGTTCAACTCCCCGTTTTGTATTGGTCAGTGTCTACACGGAGTCTTTTGCTTGTGTGGATAACAGTTAAAACAAATTGGATGAATCCTAATTGCAAATAAAAACAAAATGTAATTGACTGCAAGAATCATCTTAAATTTGCACAGTTATTGCATTCTGTTGTGGGTGATGGAAGGATCCATCAGCAACAGCCAAATTGTGTTTTAGTGGTGTGAAGGAGATGCTAAATCATATTCCAACAATTTAGTATGGGATAAGCCTGGGAAGCATAACATACTAGCTAAAAATAGGTGCATGAAACAAATTGAGTAAACCAGTTAAACAAAACAAGTGGTTTGGTTTCATTCCTCACTCTTTTGGTTTAGTGTTTTGGGAGTAAACTGAACCAAATTATATGTTATGTTTCTCACATAAACATGTACATTCATTGTATAGGCATTAAGGCTTGTGAAATATTACGTTGATCTTGTTTGTGGTCAATCCTCCTGTTAGGGCTAAACTAGACTGTCATGAACAAAACCTACTAAATGTGCCCGTGGTACTGATTGGACTTGAGTCACTTAACTCTATTATGTTCCTTATAGAAGTTAGACCATTTAAGTCTTGATGTGAACGAGACCTGTAGATTCCATAATTAAGAGAGTAGATCAAATGGAGGGTAGTCAAATCGCTAGAGATATGATTTGATAGAGCAAAAAAAACTATAGGAGAAACTATCATGAAAGACTTAGAGGTTAATGGTTTGGCTAGAGATATGATTTGATAGAGCAAGAGCGTTATGACATTGTTTGATCCATGTAGCCGACTCCAACTAGTGAGAAAATGCTTGTTTGCTGTTGTTGTATTGATATACCAACAGTCTAAGATTCTCTTGTATTAATTGAAGTAGCCATTCATATTGTCTCTGGCTGCCCAATGGCACAGAGATGACGATCCGGAATTCATGTTTTCCCATATTTGTTTTGGGCTTTTGCCTTAGTTGCCATGCAGCACTGTTTTCAAGTTATCGTCATATTATTTGGATGTAAAATTCTGTTAGGCTGTTCAGAAAATATCGTATGATCAAGATAGACCATCTACTTTTTTCGGCAACAAAATATAATAAATGGTCTGAATTGACCAAAGTCTTCATATTACAGGAGATTACTGCAGACTCTGCAATTGAAATCCCAAATGTATGTGTTGCGAAACAACTAATGAGGAGCCACGTACGCAACCTTTTAAATGTGTTGAACCCAAAAGAAAGGAGGGTAATAAGGCTGAGATTTGGTATTGAAGACGGCTATGAGAAATCTTTGTCAGATATTGGCAAGGTGTTGGGTGTTTGTAAGGAAAGGGTCAGGCAATTGGAGAGCCAAGGATTGAACAAGCTCAAGCAGAACCTTGTTAGTCAACAGCTTGATGCATATGTAGACTTGATTGTATAATTGGTGAATAGCATACACCAAGGTTGTGCAATTGTATTGATTATATGGTATATATTCAAATTTTATATTATGAATATTTGATTATTTAGATATTCATAAGTATATATATGATAGAAAATACAATATATATTACTCGAAAAAATGAGGTGATAAAATGAAATATCAATCGCTCGCTTTTTGAGTTAATTATTATAAATTTGATATATTTGAATATTTTTAATTTAATAGTTGAATTGACCTAAAAGAAACATATCATGTGTAAGAAGTTATTAAAAAGTGTACTATGTAAAGGTGGTGATGGAATTTGACGACAGCTTGCCTTCTCACTCGATTTGCATTTCGGAAACATAGGTTTGAGGAAGAAAAAAAAAATACAATTTCTATGTTGTTTGAAAGTATATTTTCGAATACAAATACAATTTTTTTTTTCCTTCTCTCTCAGAAGTATCCACACACAGTGTGACTTATAGAAGATATTAAACTTTAATTGAAGATATTTTCGGGGAATAAATTACTTTGTTTTTGGAAAAGAAGTTTTGAATGGCGTTCAAGTCCTACACGGTCTTGTTCACTTCATCGTAGAAGCAAAAGGCCCAAGCAATTTCTGGTAGTAGTTAAGTAACTTTTTACTTTGCATATAGATCCCTAAAAAACTTAAATATTTATTTGGAAGATATTTTGTTATTTTCTTATCTTTTCAGTCCTTATTTATCATACTCATACGATTATTTTCACTGTGTTTTTTAATGAGTGTCATTTACTCATTAGTTTTCAATTTAAGGTTAATTGTATTCTTTCCATGGTACTTTTTAATTAATACTCCATTTGATTTTAAATACAAGAAAAAGTTGTATCAACAAAAATAAATATATTTGATATAATTTATATTTCATTTACATTTATAATAATAAAAAACACATCATTAATAAATATAACTTAATAAAATTATTATTCTATCATTTATTTAAGTCATTTTTAATATTTGTAAAAGAAAAAAAAATGACATTTATTTATTGTGAGACAGATGGAATTCATTTACATTTATTGTGAGTCGAAATTATTACTCCCCTTGTCTTTTTTATGAGAGACAAATAAATTTAAAAATTATCAACAAAAGTTAATGTATCTATTTATAATATGAATTTGATATATAACTTTTGTTTACTAAATTTGATATATAAAATGGATCGGAACTTATGGGCAATTAGGAAAACACTAATTATATACTATTGATACTAAACTTGACAAAAGATACACGTGATTGGAACTTAAACGACATGATGATGTCAAAGGAAAGGTACAAGTGGTTTGCAAATAATAATGTTTTGTTTATTGTCTTATATCTTTAACCATAATTAGGACTTCTCTTATCATCCTTAAAGAGGAAAATTATTAATCTTTTCAAACCAACGCATTAAAAAGCTCAAACAAGTTAGATTATTATAGAAGAGGGCCTCATAAAAAAAAAGGTGTCCTCAAAGGCTCAAACCCAAAAAAGGCTATTCAACTTTAAGACAAGCTAAACAACAAAGACATGATAGGTCCTTCGAAGAAGACATCTAATTAATTATAGTAGCATTACCAAACAAAAATAAAACCTCAACTTGTGCATCTGAATTTCTTGTCAAGTTCCACCCTCCTATATAATATCTCTTTAGCAAAAACATTAGATTCCTTAATTGGGATATAGCTATCAACTTGTGTCCATATTCATCAAGTTCTTCAAATTTTGACACCATTTTAGGGTAATGTATAATGGACCAGCAAATGAACCTATAATTGGGTTCACTCTCTCTCTCTTGGTTCATATTCTCAAATTAGTATAGGAAGAATACGAAAATACCTAAAGATTTTTTTATAGGTAAATATTAATGGTTAATTGGTTAAGCAAAAGAAAAATATTGGTTACAGATAACAAATCATAAATTCTTTATATAGTGTTTATTTAGTGTCCCAACCTAAATTATTAGACTAATCTAGGAAGACAAATTGACAAAAGATGTAATAGTTGAGCACGCCTTAAACATTATGTTACAAATGTGATTAATGACCTGGACATAACATAAATACCCTTCATCAAGGAAATTTCATGTCAGTGTTTTCACAAACAATAATGCAACTAGAACAAACATAACATAATAAAACTCAATTATGCTTATATCTACTAGATTTTAACAACAAAAAACAATTCTTAAGGGGTCAAGCAGGCACCATCTTATTGCAAATATAGAAAGCATACACATTTGATGGGCCAGTAGTTGTATCCTTCTAAGTGGGCAAATTGGTTAGTGCTGAATGAAACATTAGCTTTTAATCCCATAATCCTTACTCTTAAAATAAGGGAGATATGTTATTGTCCAATTTAACATTATATATCCTTGTCATACATATAATATTTAGAAAGAAAAGTTTCAACACACTTGAACAGTACAATGATAATTTCTCTTTTTAACTATCCCAAAAAAATATAGTAAAAATGGTAAAAAAAAAATCGAAATTTTCTATGCGTAATTGTAGAGACTAATCTCTTATCTAGATATATATAATAATAAACGGAAAAATTAAAATATTTAATTAAACTGAAAGAGGCTCGAATACCTTATCCAAATAGACGAAGAAATTAAGCTAATACCTATTAGGGGTAAAAAATAATATATAGTAGAAACCTTTGCCCATTCTATTTCCATATGGTTCTGACAGCTAGTGATTTTTCAATAGTAACAGTCCATACTTGATCTAGAAGACTAGCTTCATTCCTACCCATAGATAAAAAATTATTCTTTGCTATATATATAAATACCTATAGTGGAAGCCAAAGCTACCATGCTTCTATTTTCTACCACTAGATTCATTACTATATGGTGGCATATCAGGAGTTGCCAGAAAATCATTCATGGCAGTGAAGGAAATTAGTAACACTAGGAGCCAAAATAGTCATCAACATCAACAACAACAACAACAACAAGAAGGTTGTAATGCTTGCAAGTCTTTTGGCCAGAAGTGTAGTCACTTGGTCAAGAAGCAGCGTGCAAAATTCTACATTCTTCGCCGTTGCGTCGCAATGCTTTTGTGTTGGCACGAGCGTGCCGAGCACTGATCGAGCTAAGCTATGAAACACTGATACTTCTGAGATTAAGTGTGTTTCTTTGTCTGAGTATTTCATTATTACAAGATTGTAACATAATTAAGAGGGTATTATGTCATACTAAAAATTGTTGCTTTGTAATTTTTTTCTTATAGAATTACATTTGTGTGTAAATTACATGCATTTGCTAACATGTGAAAGAGATTAGATCTGTTTCAACTTTCACAACTATTGAGTAGATCTTCTTTTTCATATGTCAAGAGTATGTCTATGAAACTCAATTAATGTCATTTCATTCATCACCATCTTATGCTTTTCTTATTTTATTTTATATTTTTTAGTTCCAAGCCATATGCTAAGTTGAAATGATTCATGAGATTCTGATTTAACAATTTATAAATTAATTAACTTTGCTTTTTATTCCTACAAAGACCTCTTCCTCACAAGAGGTATCTTTGCAATTAACTTGTGCTCTATTCTATCTCTTGCTTCTTGATTATTCTTATATATGTATATATATATATTCTTCTTAGTTCTCATGGAAAATAAATCAGTAATTTATTACTCTCATAGAGTTTCTCTCAACTCTAATTTCTTGGTGTGACATTATTGCAAGTGTCTGCATAAATATATTTATTTAATTTAATTAAAATAATAGGAAGAAACCATGTGGATACTGAAATTTTCCTTTACTTGTCACTGCCAAGTTTTTGAAAATCATATTAAATATATATTAAATTAAAACAATATAAAAATAGGTTGTTTTTTTTTTTTGTTGCTACTTGCTGATACAGGGTAAGCAGAATCAGAGAAGGTTGAAAACTATATAGTATAAGTGTTTAAAATGTAGAAATTAGAGAATACTTATTTATTGATTAGTCAATTTTCTTGACAATGGACCTCGTGCTAAGGAAACATCAGACAAGATCAAACCTCAAATTGAATTTATTTTATTGGGTCCATCGCCATATATTTCATAATACAACTTTCCACTTATTTGTAGCTAATATTTTGTGTCTTCAAATCCAACAGTCTCTTGGTTAAATGTTTCAATTCATCCAACAAATAAAATTCCACATCATATCAATTTCAAATTAATTAAAATATTAAGTGTTTCAATACTAATGTACATCACAGTAATTACAATACATTTTATTATATTATTATTTAAGAATAGGATTTGCACGTTATAATTTAGATTTAAATATTCTAGTTGAAATTACAACATTAACCAACACTATCTAATAACAATTTTAATTTTAAAAATATGAATAGAGAAAATAGCCACTTGACATTGGTCAGCAAATAAAGACAAGCTTATAAAGTTACGAAAATATTAATGATATTGGTTTTATTGAATTTAACGTGAGTGAAATTCAGTTAATTTCAGAAACATAATGGTTGGTCAAAATAGGGAGAGATAGGAAAGAATGAGTCAGCATGAAACAAACTTTAAATGTGTGGTTGCTTTCTCAAATCATTAGCTTTTCTTTATCAGACAAAATAACTTCTGTTCATCGTCACGTATTGAAAGCGAAACTGTTTTCTCATCCACCGTGAAACTTCAAAGAAATTTCCTTATTAATAATATCAAATTTAAAACATAATAAAATAAATGACAAAATTAATTTTAAATGCGAATAACTTATTTTTATATATTTAATTGTTTTTGAATAAAATTAATTTTTATATATTTAATTTTAATTTGAATTTATGATTTATAGTTTTTGACTATAAATTTATTGTTCAGTTATCTTTTGTACATGTATCTAAACATAAATTTTTTGTCACCTTAATATTTTTATTTTAAATTTTTAAAAATGGGATTTTAAACTTATATCTCTTAAACTAATATTTATGAAAATTTACTTCAAATGGTACAAGTTATTCCAGACACGTATATTATCGATTCAAAAAAATAATTTTAATATTTAATAATTTAAATATTTATTATTACTGATTTACATAATAAAAAATATTTTTTTTAATGAAGGTGTTTCTAAAAATGATTTTATGAAGATATTCTTAAAATATTTTTTTTTTGAAATTTTACCATCCAAAAAGTTGTAGTAAATAAATGTAATACTCAAAATAATATTTTATAATAAAATATTTAAATCCATTTTTTATTAGAAGATTTATTTTTAAAATAAATTTAATTTATATATTTTATTAATATAATTTTTTTTATATTTACAATAAATCACAATTATTTAAATTTAAAAATATTTGACTTATATAATAATCACTTTTAAAATAATAGACATAAGTGGTTTCGATAAGATAATACTATAAAATATTTTATAATATGTGCTATACAAATTAAACTCTTTAAAGAAAACATATAATACAATAAAAATCATTTTGTAAAAAAAAATTATAAGAAAATATCATACAACCTACTGTGATTATAGTTGTTGATGTGATTATAGTTGTTTGAGGGGGAGAAATTATTAAGGATGGTTTAATCAGGGGTAGTAAAATGACATGTGGGGGGTGGTGTTAACACATAGAGTATAGGTTATGTGTGGTGGGTCTACAATGGGAGACAGCAGGAATCGTAATGAGAAGAAGAAAAAAAGTGAGTTGTGTGTGTGTTGTGTGTTGTGTGTGTGTGTTTATGTTTGTGGGGGTACGATTCATTCATTCTACTGACCTTACCCTCGTGCGGCCCTCTCTTCACATTCACCTTTCTTAATCTTCTGGTCCCACCCACACCCACCTCAATATTTTCTTAAACATAACAACTCCCACACTAACTACTATACACTATTTCAATTGAGGGTGTTAAAATTTACATGTGAAATTGTGAGTTTAAAAATATTGATATTTTTTGAATTATGTCTTACAAATATATAATATATTTAATTAATATTAGTTTTTTGAGTATGTAGTTTAGTTGGTGAACTAAAGGAGTTAGAAATTCAACCTTTGATATTAATATTTTCTCTCTCCATTAACTATAGAAAAAGATAGGTTACCGTTGTGAATATATTTTCAAAAATGAAATTTGTACATAAATGTGTAAAAAAGTAACTTGTACATAAATAGATGAATTGAAAGATGATTAGTGCATACTATGAGTGGAGCCACACCCCCGGTTATTTTGATTCTTGTCCTTACACTTTTATATATGGGCCAAGGCCCATAATCAGAGAGCTTGTTTAGTTTCTATATAATATCTATGTGTAAGTTGAAAGTTGTCAGTTGAAAAAGAAAAAAAAGAAGTTGGAAGCTGTCTATTCAAGATGCGTAAGTACTCCCGGTTTTTGATGTCTAACTACTCCTACCTATTATATGCATTTTAATTAAAATTAATGGATGAATTACAGAATTTCATACTATTTTATCACAATAAAAAGTATTAAAAGTTCTTCAAAATTGAGTTATTATGATAATTATAAATTAAAGTATTTAACTTATATCTAATAATTTTAGTGCATATTATGATAAAATTCAAATAATAAATTTAAGGTTAAATCAATTTTTAGTCCCATTAAAATTTTAACAATTTTTTTGTATCTATTAAAAAATTTCAACTTTTTACTCCCAAAAAAAATTAATGTTTTCATTTGTGATCCCTATTTTCAAGTCAATTCATGGATACTCTTTTAATTTTTTAATAATTTTTTGTATGTAAGTTATACTATTATAAAAATCTCTCCCCTAAAAACTTATATTTTTTATCAAAATATTAATTAAATATGAATTTTAAGCGTTAAAAACTCACATAAAAATATTATGGTCTTTAAATCATAACTCAATTGTCAATTACCAATATTATTAGATTGAAAGTTTTATCTAGAATTCGAATCTCGCAACTGCATGAGTTAATTATGGCATATATTTATTATTTATTATAAAATCTTAAAAAAAA
>JBBPBR010000006.1:56071986-56090216 GCA_037974775.1 Cicer pinnatifidum
AAGAACAAAAGTAAAATACTTTATAATTTAAGAAATTTCAAAGGTTGTTTGGGAGGATAATTTTTTTAATGAGTGTTTTTAAAGACTAAGTCTAAATTTAAATTTAAATATATATTTGAGATTTTTAAAAATAAAAATAAAAGAACAATATCATATAATATTGAATCACATTTATTTTATTTTTAAAAACATTTTATAACTTATATAATATTGAAAAGAAAAATAATCTATCTCTCGATATCTTTCCTCCAAAAATCTCTTTAAAATAAATGTTACATTTGATATTTTCATATTTTAAACAAAATGCAAAACTCATCTCATATGTGAAGCAAAACATAACTGTCGTACGAAATAAAGCGCAAAATAAATGGAATGTATTTTGATATTTCTAAATCTTAAATGAAAAATATCAACTAACTTACCAGCTAAAGTTTTTTCTAATAAAAGAAACTAAACGTTAATTTGAGATAAAATTACTTTCAAACCAATGTTATTTAATAAACAACCAAACATAAAGTCAAACTCATTTTCATTTCCAACCGAACTTAGCGAAAATCCAAACACCTCATATATTTTTTTTTAACATAAACACAAAATAAAAAAATAAAAGTAATGCACGTAATTTAATAAAAAAAATACAATTATAAAAAAATAAAACAGTTTCAGGACAAATATCTTTTAGAAATGTTAATTAGTGTGATGTTACCGAGGAGTAAATGTTTTGACTTTAACTACGCTCCTTCTGTGGACAAAATTGGAAATTGGTGTTGGTGTGTACACAAATTGACTTGCAAGTTTCCAGTAATCTACTCACTTCAGTCACCATCTTCAAACTCTCTACCAATAATGGCTGTAGCTTTAACCATTGGTGTTTTTGGTGCTCTCATTCTTTTCCACGCCGCTTATTCAACTATCCAATGTATTTACATCTTTCTTATTTTGCTTTATTATGCTAACTAATGCAATTCAACTTTCATATATATTTATTAATTTGTTTTTTGATCTTATTATTTGGTTGTAGATAAGGGCTTGTTGAAGATTACGGAAGAAGAGTTTTCAGGACCTCCTTTAAATGTAACCTAATTAATTCATTTCGCTATTTTATTTATTGATTTTGTGTTTCGTGTTTTTGAGTCTAAGGTTGTGCAGGTGGTGATTGAGCTGGTTATTGGATTTTTGCTTTGTTTTTGGGCTGCGCTTACCGTGCCGGGGAAGTTTTTGTCCATACATCCACACTCCGAAGAGAACAGGTTTCTTCTTCTTTATCCCTTTCCAATTAGGGTTTTTGATATAATTGTTTGCTATTTGGGTTATTTTTGTTCTGTGTCTTTGTTTAGATAAATGGTCGTGAGTTCGAAGGGATTCATTTTAGAGTTATTAGGTTTGAAAGATCTGGCCTTGTTTACTTCCTGAAAACATTTTTTAAAGTTTGTGTAAGTTTTACTTGATAACAAGTAGATTATTGACTCTCTTGAAGTCTACAATTGTTTACATTTTTTAAACAATGAAAATACCAAAAGATTGTTTTCATTTTTTCTAGAAATACATCATTCTTTGATAGCATTTTATCTTATCTCCATCACAATTGTTTACTTATAGAGAGTCTTTACCTCCTTGTTAATAAGTAAAACTGACACAAATTTTACAAAATAAAAGTAGAAAATGTTTTCAAAAAATAAATGGTGGCATGGTTTTATTTTAGAAATAGACCCAACTTGAGTTACTCATGTTAGGTATTGAAGAATTGTCCGTTTTAGCTTGGTCTACCTTGATATGCTTCTGATGTTTTATTTGAAGCTAGTTTTGTCCTTGGAGAATACTGGACCTTCTAAGTAGTAGATTAGTACTCCCTTAGATTCAAAATGGCTATCTTTAAGGGAAAAAATCAAGTTGATTGTCATTTTTTGTTTGTAAGAAATTCAACTAATCTATTTTTTTACATTTTACCTGTAAATTACTTGTGTACACTACTCCCAACTCATTAAACTCCGGCATGCATTTATGATAATGATTAAGTTTTGACTTATGAGGGAATGGAAAAGCTTCACTCTATGCAATAATAGTGACAAGTTCAAAGCAAGAATAATCCGAGTCTACTTTAAGGGAGCATGCTTGTTAGGAGTTTGAACTTTGAAAACAGATGGACATAATATTTGTAGGAAAGAAATATGAATGAACTAGCAAATATACATTTAGTTTGGGATAAATGAAAACACAGATTTTGTCTTCAATAAATAAGATTACAATATCGAGTAATTTGGGTGTCTATGTTTATACTTATGCTTGATTTTTTTTTTCTCTTTATCTCAACTTGAGGCATATTTTTTTAACATTATGATTGACTAAGTCAGTTATTCCCTGGTAATTTTTTGGTCTTCAATCTATACCAAGCAAATACTCGGTTTCCTATCATGCTATTTATGAAGTTGATATGCCTTCCTTGATGGTTTATAATGGGGATTCTAGTTTAATGGTTTATAATGAACATTACTAAATGATCAATGATATGTTTTCATTGTATTGTTTTCATTACTAGTTTATTGTTTTCATCCTAGTTTAATTGTTTTCATTACTAAATGAACATTACTAACATTATGATATGTTTTCATTGATCACGCCATTTAAGCAGTGTGTTTGGTTTACGTTCAGTTGGTGCGGATTTGCATCGTCCCTGAAAGAACTACAAAGTTCCTTTCATTCATACATATAGTCTATTGTTTGAAATCCAAACACACACTTAAATATTTTCTGTCAAGTTTTTCACTCATAAATCGTAGCCTGTTGTTAGATAATCAGCCGCTCGGTTTGTCTGACTAATATGCTCAGTATTGACATCATTTGTCCTAAAGAAATGGGACAAAATATGCTTCAGCAGATAAAGCATTTATCATCCCTTAATTTGTGTTTCTGTTTTGATATATGAACATCACTAAATGATCATTGATGCTATTCATTGTATTGGCAAGGTCAATTACTTTTCAATGGGCCACTTAAGGTTGTATCTGTTAGGTTTTTCAACAATAAGTCATAACCTGTTGGTAGATCATTGGCAGTTGGGTTTGATTTGACTAATATTTTCAGCATTCACATAATTGGTCTTTAAGTAAAGGGAAAAAGGAAATTGCATACTGTTCGATAGCAAGACTTATGCTTAAGCTGATTAATCATTGAGAACCTCATTTTTAGCTTTCTAATTTGGTTTATGTTATCAATGTGAGATAGCATTCTTAAACTTATTTTTACCTCCCACTTTTTGGACACCATTTTTACGCCTACCTTGCTATTATTGTCTATTGATGATTTCATGTATAAGAATGAGTAAAATTAGTTTTTTTTAAGAAGCTAAAATTCAGTAAAATGCCACCTATTCAAGCACAAGACGTGCCAAAATAGGGTCAAAAGATAACAAGAATACAACATTATCAAATGATAATGGAGAACAAGCTCCTACAAAATACCATAAAAATCCAATGATAAAAGAATCTCCCAACCTAGTAACTCGAAAAGAAAAATACTCCTTACAATCAAAGAGCGTTGTGAATCCCCAGACACTCAATGAGACATGTCCACCGTTGATTAAACCCAATGAGATCCCATAGAGAAAAGGCACGCGCATGAGGTTTGAAGGCAGCAGCAGCCAGCAACATGCGCATGAGGCAGTGCTCTTCTCTGACGTATTCTGCTCTACTCGAATTCTGCTCCTTCGTATTTCTCAGAGGCATCTTTGTATTTTGGTCTGCTTGTTTTCCAAGTTTTGGTTTTAAGTCTCTATTTCAATTTCTAATACTTAAATTAAATGGATCAATTTCAAATTCTCTCCTTCTATTTCTTCTATAAATTCATCTCATCTCTACAACTATTCTCATCTCTAATTTTTATGTTAAGGTTATTTTTCTTAATTTTGTCTATTTTGTGAAATCTTACGATCCTACGATCTACGCTTTTTCTATATCCCAAAAATCTTAGGTAGAATCTAGATTTTGACAACCTTGGTTGCACCCCCACATCATTACCAAAAAACAGACAATCAAAGAAAAGGTGTTGTAAAGTTTCTTCACAGCCACACCCAGAGATACTTAATAGATTGTCTGAATTCACTATTTTGCGCTTTGGCAAGTTGTCCTTTGTAGGAATGATTGTTTAAAAAGCTCCGAGCGAACAACTCAACTTTCGAAGGCGACGCTTTGTTCCAAATGAAGTATCCGTCATCCTCCTTTGCCAAAATCAAAGCTAAGTATGCAATTTTAACTGAGTAAACACCACTATGTTCTAGTTTCCAAGACCATCTATTTGGAACAAATTACTACCTAAAAACATTAGACAACAAAACACAATAGTCGTGCACCAAGTCCTCTTCTCACGCAAACAAACGTCTCCTCTAACTCCATCTTCCACCAACAACTCCCCATCTCTCTCGATAAATATTCGCTACCGACACATTTTTGTTGTTAGCTATCCCAAACAATCTACTAAATCTCTCGTAAAGCACTGCCATCTAAACAAATTATTTTTGAACCATTCCCTATTACCTAAACTCACACCTTCGCCAATTAATTTAATATCCTTCCACCAAAGAGACTTCCCACTACTCCGACCCCTCACGACATCCCAATCCACACTATATTTTGATTGTAAAACTGTAAACTACAATCCACTTTGAACTATCTTCAACCTCCAACACCATTTTCCTAATAGCGTACAATTTAACTCACGCAACCTCCTAACATCCAACCTTCTTTTCTCCCGACCAGGGCTCAGCTTATCCCACAAAAAAGATTTAAAAAAGGATTCAAGATGAGAAATAATATCTGTCATAGCCTTGAACAAGGAAAGGAAATAGACTGGTAAAGCAAACAAGGCAGCTTTGAGAAGACTAAGATGACCACCCATCGATAAATGAGTAAAATTTGTTGGCCATGTATCATTAATATATATTATATAATATATAGTCCATATACTTTTTAAGAATATTCAGAGGCTTTTATAGGCAACCCCATTGGTTAGTTAACTAGATTCCTCGTCTGTTACGTAATAAGGGTTGAGATAATTAGAGAAATAGCGCATGTTGTTTCCAAATAAGAAGAGAGGGCATGAGGGTGGGTGGTGGGGCGTGGTATGTAGTCATTTGAGGAAGAGTTTGGCTTTAGGCATAGGGAGGTACAAACCTTCACAATCCTACAATCTGTATCGTAATCTAAGAAATTCTTCCATAAATCATCTAATAAAATACCAGTTCATATCATAGGTCCCCAGTTAAACTTCTTGGAATGGAGTCCCTGAATACAACCGACAAGTTTCATTTATCATTTTAACTTGGATTTATTGGAAAATTTCTAAAACATATAGGGACCTTTTTCACATTAGTAGAAACGAATTTAACTAAAATTTTCTGTTTGCAAAACTTTGTAGTTTCTTTTTGTGTTCATTCTTGTGGGAATACCACTTGTCATGCAATTATTTGAATCCTCACACCAGAATTGTCTCCAATGCAATACAGGATTGTTTCTTTACCTGCCAACCTAGACTTCATGATATTCAACCACCGAGGCAAAGTTTTTCCCCTGGAAATGGATTTGAAGCTGAAACACTGAGGACTCTTGTATCAACTACCAAATCCCTTTATATGTCATGTGTGTAAGAAAAATATTGTCTCTTGATATTAAAGAACTTTAATGTATTTGATATAAGTGTTGATTGATGTACGATATCCTGTTGTAACTTATGCTTATCAGTAGTAAGTACGGGCCACTTGCCCTAGTAATTTTGACAGGATGTTATTACTTATGTTATTTATGAAGAGAGGTAGCTTTCACATTGACAATTCTAATATTGTGTTTGGAAACTTGGATTTCCACGGTCAAAACCCACGTCTACTCTAAATCTACTACTAGTGGCTTCCTTTTCACCATGCGTTTAGCCCTTCTCACCGGCACCGCGTTACCAAACGAGTGCTTAGATAAGTGAGTTGCAAAATCATTGAATTCATTTTAACATGAGTATATGGACTGTCCAGAATGAAGGCAAACAAGTATTATCATTGAGCATGTGTCATATGATTTATGGAGAGGTAGAAAACTACACGACGCCAGTGTGGTTGAATTATTATATGTAATAATATATTAATTGTCTCCAGCATACGAGTAGGAAACAAAAAATAAGGAGGAGCAACTTGTAAAAATCATAGATCCTGACAGTTGCAGATTCAAATGAATTACAGGGTGAGGTGCATTTAAGATTGTTGGCATTGTGTATAGAGGATCCCAATTCCCAACCCTTGTCTATACTATCATGTTTTGGAACTCAACACTGGGCTGCACAAAGTTCCCAAAAGCAAGTTTCCCATTTTCACTGAACAGCCTAAATTTTCAGCAATTTGAGGATTGATCATCCTTCCCACCTACATCACATTACTAATGTTTATCTGTCATTGCCCACAACACTAAATTTTCGCTTGGTAGTTGGGACTTTGATTGGTCAGGAGTAGGATAAATGTTCGTTGCAAGTGGGTTTTGAAACACCATGACACAAACCAACCATACTCTTGCTGTTGGATAATCGATGAATATATATTAATAAATGATTGGAAGCCAAGGAATGGAATTGAATGACCTTTTTGTTAATAATTATTTGTGCTTTTAATACAAAAATAAAAATAAAAATAAATGTTTGTGATGTCACATAAACTGCAGAATGTGTGACAGGTCAACCTTTCCCCACTAGTGAATCATTGCCTCTCCTTTTACCCGTTCTAAACAATCAACTGGCAATATGTGGACGTATAAATTTTTTTATGTCTCCTACTTGATAAAATGAAGATCATCGCATAGAAGCAGAAAATTCAGTATGTCAATTATACTTGATCTCAGTGTATAAGTTCAATGTGAGACGTGGACTGAAGAACTTTATGTTATGAATATGAACACTTCAACATTTGTTAGTTAATTGTAAATGTCTAAATAAAAAGACTATATGAGATAGTTCAAATACTACAACGTAAAAATAAACCTTTTGATTTCTTCAAACTTGTTAGTTAATTGTGTCTTAATGCAGGCCCTTCTGGGTATCTCCCAACAAAAGACTTGCATCTTGAAAGTCTATATTATAATCTTTTGAAAAAGATATACAGTGAACTTCAGTGAGCTGGAAAGCCTATTAAGTCTCTATCAGGATTTGTCTAGGTACACTCATGAAATCTCCTATACTATAACTGCTGAGTAAATGTTAACATATTATACTATAACTTAACTACATGGCACCAAGGTAGGTCTAATGCCCAAGCTCGTAAAACAAATAAAATGTCTTACAAATGTAAAAGATACAACAATTGACTATTTAACAAAAATATTTTACATTTCAAAAAATAAAAAAGATAAAATTTAAATAAAATTATAATAGAATATTACTATAAACATTAAAACGATCTCTGTATATTTTTTTAATTTAATTTAATTTAAAGAATATTTTAGAATTTATTTTAGACTTTCATGAGTGTTAGACCGACTCTAATAAACACATGCATATTGAACATCTTAATACATCCATCCATCACAAAAAAAGTGATGATATATAGACATGTTTATGTTTACATAGAAGACCAAATATTGTACTCCTTAATTTCAAATTGATTTTTTATATTTGTGGAATAAATTAAATTGTCACAGTAGTCACTAACAATACATTAGTATACATGTTCAAGAGTAAAATATACAAATCGGCAATAGGTACAGAACTATCCAATTTCAGATGTTCTACCTATGCAAAAAATCAGAACGATAGTTTAATTGCACTATCGTATACATAAAATAAATGTGTGAAATTCTGCCTCGTATCATTAGCGAAATACTTTTCCTAGAATATAGATTGTTGAATCAAGATGTGTTACATAGCGGCATTGTGTCGATTCTCTATAATCTTTTGAAGTTCTTGAGGTCTACAAGGAACAGCAATTGCACCCTTTTGTTTATATCCATACTCTTCCTTAGCTTTCTCCAATAGTTTCATGAAATCGGGATCCTTCAAATAATCCAACTCAACAATGAATTTCTTTGTTTCTTCACCTTGCATTGCTATAACCGCAAAATACCCTTCTTGCACTCTTGTTGATGTTTCACTCTCTTCATCGTCATCATCAATGTCACTTATATAATTAACTCTCCTTGTATATGATGATGATTTACTAATTGCCAAGAATTGAAGACCCTTTAACACCTTTGATATCAAATGCTTTAGTTGCAACTTTTTTGTAACCTCCATCACTAATTAACAATTATAAGACAATGACAATGACAATAGTGTAGTGTGATTTGGAACTTTAAGTTACAACAATTTGATTACAAGTGTTGATTGTAGAGTTATAGAGTGAGTAATGGATTTTATAAAGCAGGTTCTATAAATAAATAAATATAATTAGTTGAATAGGATAATATTATTGGCTAAGGGAAAAAAAGACGAAGTTTCTTTAATAGTATAAGATTATTAAATTGAATATTCCGTGTTGTTGCTAAGACAAATCATTTATTGCAATTTTGACGCGTCGGTTACTTCCATAATCTTTATACGCGGGACTATGTTCGTATAACTATATAGTACGTTATTATTTTACGCCTAATTTGCTGTATGCATAACTGTCACATATTATATATGTTATATATTGCTCTTCTGACCTTACATTCTTTTTAATTATTTATATTTGACTTATCGTTAAGGAAATATTAAACCCATATGAAGACCACGATGCTTACATAAATAATTGTAAACTGTGTGTTTGAGCACACTAAGTTGTTACTTTCATTTGTCCTCACAAATTTATGTAAATTGGGTATAAATGAAAAGACCAACAAACCTATTTTAATTAATCGTAGTAATATCCATGATTATTTATGGAATAAATTTATGAGAAGACATATTTTGAAAATAATTTTGACACAATTTAGAATTATGGTGAAATTAAATTTATCTGTCTTTCTGAATTTCATATTATTTCTATTTAGAGAAAAAAAAAATTATATCATTCGATGAAGAAGAGTTTGTAATAATAGTTATTTCTATTTATTATATATTAAAAAATGTTAAATATTTCAATGATACTTGATAATAATTCAAATATAAAAATAAAATCTTGAAAATTGTATAATTTAAATTTTGAAATTATATAAAAAAAAAATTATTCAATTTTTCTTTTTTTATATTCTTAACAAATAAGGTAAGGAAATTTGTTAATTTATATATTATATACTTTCATATAACAACGTAGGTAATTGTTTTCCCCGATGGTTAATGCTTGCACCTACTAATTATGTAATTTTTTCACTTAAAATTTGATTTTCGTTTTACATATAAAAATTTGTAAAACATTAGTTTAAGATAACACAAGTTCCAACCCACAACCAAACATTAATATCCAAACTACACAACCGCTAAACCAAGTTATATATTTACTTAATTGTGAAGAACTATATCTTTAAATATATTTAAAAGATTTTAAAATCATATCAAATAGGTCCCGATCTTTATCTATACACGTGGTTGTACAGTTTACTAATTGATAAATATTTTGATGGAAGAAAAGTCTATCGATTCTTTTAAAGCCAAATTTGATGTCTATATGAATTATCGTATATTTTATACGTGTACACACAAGAGTTATGAATTAGTGGTATAGTATGACTAAGAAACATGCACGAAAATCCAATTTTGTTCCTTGTTTGGTCAAAATAAATGAAAGTAAAAGTAGTAATGTGAAAGATGCAAAAGTGATTTGATACTATAGGGGAACATCCGTACGTGGTTTGTCATAGTTGATAGAAGAAATAAAGGTTTTGTTGACGGTGTTCGTACACCCTGTAATTGTATTGTAAGTCGCCAAGATATTTCAACAAAAATCTATTCTTCTCTCTTTTCCCATACTATTAACTAAACAGTGTCAACATAATTGGATATCATTAATTTATATATGAATTAATACCAAATTGGATCAATGTTTTTTTAAACTATTGCAATAGGTAGCCTAATCATTAATGCATTATATATATTAGGCAAATAGTAGTGTATAATTAATATAGTGAATGTTTAATTCACTGCTGTTTTGGTCTCCTCAAACTCTCTATCAAAATTAATTTGTATTTTATTGGAGTACCGCTTATAATCCATTTAGTTAACTTTAGTTATAAATATAGTACAAGATTAGATTTGAATTTTATTAACTAAAAATATAATTTTGTGTTAAAAAAATTTAAACCCATAGTTTAATTAACGAGCAAAATTGAGTAATTAATTAATTTGTGTATACACAACACAAATTGAACAAAACTACTTTTAGATTGGGTCTTGAGTTCACCACAAACACGCAAAAAATTGACTTCATTTTAACTGGACTACTTTTTATTTGAAGACTTATGTCATATCATTAGCGACAAGTACGTAGTTCAATATAGGTTGGAATAACATAAAAATATGAGAACTAATTAACCAGCTACTGTATTAACTTTGTCATTTAGAGGGAGAAGAAAGGTGGAAAAAGACAGAAAGATATAAGAAAGTTTATTGGAAGGAGATTGGACCCATATTGCATTCAAAACATAATGTTTTACAGTTAAGCTAGATATAATGGGGATGCTCTTTACACCTCTTTCTGATTGTCAAATACATCTTAATCGACCAACGAGTTAGGTCAAAGTTCATTTATTCATTCATTGAGGATTGTTTTTTTCTTGGAATAATAGCACAATGAACTTGATATTAGAACCTCTCACCAATTCACCATTCACGTGAAATTCATCCATAAACCTCACAAAATCAAGTTTAATATCTTTCCAGAGTTCTTTCATAAAATCAAAGTTCACTTCATCTAGTCTAAAACTTTTACAACTACCACAATCTCAAACTATCTCCCTAATTCATCCTAAAAAAAGGTCTTACAACCAACTACAAACGAACATCAACTGAAATAAATATCTGCATTTAAAAATGATTTTCAAAGTAAGAAAATACCACCTCTTGAATATGTTCCACCCCTTCCATTCTGCCTCCCTCAACCTCTAGACTCCTAATTGAAATAAGATGCTTATTATCTCAATTTTAAAAAAACATTAAAAGGTTTAAATCTCAAAATTTATTTTAACTATCAACCATTAAGTTTTTTTTTTCTCAAACTTGTCCGAATGTGTGAATTTAAGATTCCTTATGGAATCAGACGGCCAGTGATCAAACAAGCATAATTCTTGTCTCTTTTTGCTTATCTCTTTTACAATCTTGAACATTTCAAATTTAACAAGAAAATTAGGGGTTGTTATCATTGTAAAAATAGTATTTATTTTTAATTTTTTAAATATTAATTTTACTCATTAAAATAAGGTAAGAAATTTTAAAAGTAATAAGTTGTCTATATTTTTAAAAACAATGTAAATATCAAAAAATTAAGATCATTATTTTTAGAAATGTATCTTCATTAACTAATCTTTTATTTTATCTCGAAGACCATGATATTTACTTAAATAGTCTCTCATCAATATAAAATAAAAATATTTATAATGAAATTTGTAGTGTTCGCAACAAATATTTTAAATTTTCAATAGAGATTGGAAACTCAATTACATAAATTTGAACCAACTAAATTTAGTGATTGAATTTAAGTAGTTAATAAATATAAATTAAAGATGAATTATTTAAGAGAATTTGAGTTCGAATTAGGTATGACTATGAGCGAATTGAGGCAGGATTTTGCCTTCCCCACTTACCAATTGGAAAAATCCGCACTTGTTTTTTGTCGAGATTAAAATATAAGTCCTCATTCCCGATCCGTCCTCACACTCGTTCATATATATATAAACTTTATATTTATTATAATTAATATAATAAGATAATAATTATTAAACAAAAATAAAATATGAAAATCATATTTTCTTTAAAAAGAATATTAAAATTTACAATATATAAAAAATAAAATAAATAAATATATGTATATAAAAAATTTAGTTATAATGTTCTTAGTGGAACGAGTTTAAGAATGGGTGCGAGACGGATATCAACATCCTCAAAGCCGTCCTTACTCTTAAGTTTTGATTTTAGAGAAAATTCGCACACACATCCAATCAAAGTAGATTTTCTCTATTAAAATTGAACCGGATTAGGATAGATATACTCACATGGAAGTTGTGTTATCATGTCCAGTTTGAATTATAACTAAAAAAATTATTCATTAGATTTTATTTACCTCCAAATTGATAACAAAATCACTAGGTTTCATTCCTCAAGATTATTGAGGGTTAAAAAAAATTAGAATATTTACTGGATCAAAGTTAATATTCCTTCTCAAATAAGTTTTTTTTTAATTAATTTAAAATCCTCTAATCATGACATATATAGCATGATGTTATAGAGGTAGCTAACATTTTTAATGTGTGAAATGAGACAAAATTGATGTTGATAGTCCTTGGATTTGTTTTCTCTAGGAAAGTTGTACATCAGTACATATTTTGGTCCATTTCAGCTCCGATGGTGGTGGAGCAGTGTGTACAGTTTCAAGACATCTAACAATGAAAGGGTACATATTTGGTTTCTTAATTAGTAGTATATTATGTATGCTAGTATCTAACTTTGTGAAGCATCATATATGCAAATTTCCTTGTGAATAATTGAATTTAAGTTAACGTAACATCAAATACTTAAGTCTTAAAATCTAATGCCATTATATATCATTTGAGCTACAAAGTCCTTTTCATCTAAAGTATGCTTCATTTTCTCCCAATAAAAGCCATTTGAAATTTTGATCTTTTTGGGTTAATTATCTCTCTGGTTTTGTGAATAAATGCTTGATACTATATTTTATTGAGATAGTTTAATAATAGATTAGTTAATTAATTTCCTTCTTTACAGCTATATTATTTTGAATTTTAGGCCTAACTCAATATAAGAATGATTGATGTTCGTGAGTATGATAAGAGCAACTTAATAACCAATTCTTCTTATAAAAGGAGCATGGATATTAAAGAAAGAAAGAAAGATTTTCGATATATTTTAATAATCTCTCACTCTATTACGTAACTTTAAAGTATTTATCAATAAAATTATTATTCATATTTGTGTTCGTTCTTTTTACTCCGATGATCACTTTATATTCATCTAAAATTAAAATAGATTATAATACTATATATCTTAAATTTGTAGAACTAATTCAATCCAATAAAATAAATTTGTAATTAATGGTGATTTATAATATATCAACTTATGGAGTCTTAGTTTTATCCTATAATTTTTGTATTCAATGTCTAAGTTGTTCACCTTTGCAGCCTCTACTTTTAGTGTCTAATGATATAGCTTGGTTTAATTTACTCCAATACTGTCGAGAGATGCTAGTATTTTGTGTCGTCTAGACTTATTTCTTACGTTTAAATAAAAATAAAAATAAATAAAATTTTAAGAAGAACACTCTAAGAGTGAGTATATTTTAACACAGAGAATCTTACAATCTTAAATTAGAAATTAAATTTTTAATGTGGCTCCCCAGGTTTTTTTTATTTTACTAAAAATAATATTAATTCATTTAAATAAATAAAATTACAACAATTGAGAACATTACCATTACGAATAATTTTATCGTATCCAAATTAAAAGCATAAAATGGTAAAATATTTACAAGTGTGACAAAACTTATAAATATGACAAAATTAAAGTGTCTAGTGTACTCATGTCTCTAGAGCTATAATGTTGAACATTTCAAAGTCATTGATTGAGTCTGGAATACTAGATTGAAGTTGATTTGTTAATTTAAAACAAAACAATGTTGCAACAATACGAGAAATTAAACAAATGTGCACTAAGACAACTAACAAAATAATGTTGCACTAAAACAACGAATAAAATAATGTTGCACTCAGACAACAAAATCAGAGATCAAACAAAAAAATTAAATATATGAAGAAATAACTAATTAAAATTCAAAGCAGAGAAAAAACGATTTAGTAGAATGACTTTAGACAAAAAAAAATGACTTTAAACATTTTTTTTAATAAAAATAAAAAATAGAGTTGAGCAACTACTAGATTTTCTTTCTTTACACCCTAGATTATCACTATTCACGAATAGAAGTCACTTTCATTTTCTACAGATATAGAGACTTAAAAGAATTAAAAAATTCTTAAATGAGCGGTTGTCATTTAGTAAAATGAATGTGTTCATCATTCTTTATGACTCTTAAAGGGGTGCATTCAAGTTTATTGACTTGTGCTACAATCTTCTAAATTTTATTTGAGATAATAAATATATTCATTGAACTATTTCTTTAGACCAACACATACATGTTTGAAAATTTTAAACTTTGTGAATCATTTAGAAACTTCATCAATTTCATATATCGAATTTGCAAATCCATTGAACTAAAACTTTAAAGAGTAATTTAGATGCAGCCATTTTCGTCGAAGATAACAAGAAATGTGGAAGAGGGGCTTGTTAGGTAGATAGATGCCAATGGGTTTGCAAGTGATAATTTTGATGGCAGAACAGATATACACTAGCAACATTACCATTGAAATGGATTGCAAAAGCATAGTAGATCCCATGAATGGTCACAGAGTCATAGCACAGTTGTTGCGAAAAACAGCATAAGTTCAAAAGAATAAGACACAATCACAACACAACAATATAACGTGGAAACTCCAAAACCGGAGAAAAACCACGGCCGCTGCCTAAACCGGGAGAATTAACACTATGTGAAAATTGTTACAACACATAGACTTCTCTCACCCACACCCAACACTCCAGTACAACCACACTCTTACAAAGCAAATATTTAAACTAAGTCAGATACAAGCTTAAAGTGCTACATGCTGACTGGTGCTGGTGCATTTGAAAACAAAGGACCAAAACCCAATATATAGCCTTGGCCTTCTCCTTATTCTCCCACACTAAACGATGTGGGACTTGCAATCAACCCCAACACTCTCCACCTTGATTGTAAGAGTTACAACTTCCGCTTCCATTACTTCACTTGGAACTAAACCATTCCAAGAATTTTCTCATGTCGAAACCTTGCATCAATGCCAACCATCGACACATCACCACACACCTTGCATCAATGCCAACCAATGCCCGTGTGCTGTTCTGAATCCGCTAGCAATAACATGTCCTTTTTCATGGTAAAGCGGAAATACCATAAGGACAAACTTTATCTTCAAGATGAGATCACCATCATCTCCCAAAACAAGGGAGACATTGCCAGCACTTGTCTCAGAGTCTTTTTCAGATACTGCTCCACCTGAACAATTTCTTTTCACATGCCCAGACTTTCCACACTCCCAGCACACCAAATTCTTTGCATGTATCTTCTTCCCATTGGCCCCACTTCTAGTTAGAAACATTGAGCTTGATGAAGTGTTTTCATCATTTTTCATTCTCCTTTCTTCAGAAATAATTTTAGTTGCAACTTCTTCAAAACTCAAACTTTCCTTCCCATACATCAGAACGGGTTTAAGATGAACATAGGAAGGTGGAAGGGACAAAATGAGCCTTAACGCTTTATCTTCATCATCAATCTCAACTTTGATAGATTCCAACTCAGAGACAATATTATTCAAAGTACTAAGATGATCAGAGATTTTCGTACCCTCATCCATGCGCAGATTGTGGAATTGCTCTTTCAACAACAACCGATTTGAGATGCCCTTAGCCTGATATAACCCTTCAAGCTTCTCCCAGAGTTGCTTGGCTGATGACAGATTCTGCACATTCGCAAGAACATTCTTTGCCAAACACAGACGGATTGCACTTGCAGCTCTCAAATCTAGTTCCTCCCACTTGTCGGCCTCCATGTTGGAAGTGTTTCCTTTCAACGCCTTGTGTAATCCTGATTGTATAAGCACATCATTGACTTGTACTTTCCACAAGCCAAAGTTGATTCTTCCATCAAACTTCTCTATGTCAAACTTCATAACGCTTGAATAAGACATAGCAGCTGCACGCAGACTGTAAACTGTGCACCAAGTAAGTTCCCAGGAAAGAGAGGTGGGTCACAACGGACACTCCTAAATACCAAGTCTTTCCTTAGTCAGAACCTCCCTAAACAGCACTTTCACAGTATCACCTTTCCCCTAACAATACCAAGGATAATTCTTTTCTGATGTGGAAGATCAGACAAAGCTGCAACCACAGAGCATACTAAGAAAAATTATCCCACCAAACCTCCGAACCTGGCTCTTGATACCAGTTGTTGGGGAGTCCGGAGGAGCACAACATTCAGAATGGGCACAACCCCCATTCTTGGTCAATGTGGGACTAAAGACTCATAATTGAATACCCAACAGAACAAATATACACTAGCAACATCACCATTGAAATGGATTGCAAAAGCATAGTAGATGCCATGAATGGTCATAGAGTCATAGCACATGAATTAGGAACCATTTTATTTAATTGCAAGCCATCAAATTTAAACAACATTAAGATAAGTTTTATTTAGAGACATGCTAATCAGATTGCTCATTCATTAACGAGGACATCACAATTTTATGTTTTATGTCGGTTCCAAAATAATCATGAATGAAAAACTAATTTCTATCCAAAAAAAAAAAAGGTTAAATTAACCATTTTACTCATTTTTTATGATGTCAAAAATTGTGTCTAATAATAATTTTTCATAATCAGATAAAAAAGTGAAAAATAATTTTGTAGAATGTACATACATGTAAAAAAAAAAAAAAGCAAAGTCATGACATGGAACAAACTAGTGTCCCTTACCTTCCCATATGTCTCCCCTTGCATAGGGTAGTTAACTAATAGCAAAATAGGATGTGGGTTACCCCTTACTTCAATTGGAATCACCACTTTATGTCTAAATCATCTCTAACTTCTCTCATGCACTCCCCTGCTATTACTCTGCCCTGGGGGATTGGGACTTGCATCTCTACTTTAATTGTCTTTATGCTGTGGATTCTTTTGTATTACAATATCAAACAATTTTAAATATTAAATTTAACTTGTGTCATTTTGATCAAACAATCACTAATAATTTGACTATGTGAATTTTTAAATTTGTATGTAGGTAAAAAATAAAAAATAAAATACATGAAATGATTCATTTTCGTCTAGTTTCATTATCTTTAGACCAATTATAAAACATGTTTAGCAAGTTGGTCACCTTAGATCGGATATGCAATGCATGTGAATTGTGATGTGACTCATTTCTTACAAGAGAGAATCCTTTAATTTGTAGGTCTAATATGTAGTATTTACACTTCACAAATTTAATACAAAGTCGTTATTAGATTAAGATGTTTCAAATTTTTAGTTTATCTTTAAAATTTACTTATTCAGTTAAAAATATAAATAATTGGATTCAACGATTCTAAATTACTTTCTAGTGTAGAATATTTACCCTGCGCAAAAAGTCCAACAAAAACATTGTCAACTTAATTGAATAAATTAAATAATATGAATAAGTATCCTTTCAATTAGTTTTCACATTTTTGTATGGACACAAAAGGGGAATGAATGAAGTTCAATTCATGGAATTCGTAAATGATTGCAGTTGGTTTGCATTGCACCATGTTTTATCACTGTTGCTGGTTTACAAATGTATTCAATTAAATCACCTTTGTTTTTTTTTTTTTTTAAGTTTTTGTGAATATATTTTATGAACTTATAACTTTTAAGAAAGGGATACTATTATATTATTTGATCGGATGAATGTGTATAAAGTTTTACACGGTCGTTATGTAGAAATTATTTTCATCTTTCTATCTCTTTTTTTCCTCCCAAGGTGTACACACTTATGGATGCAAAAATATTTTTCCCTAAAAAATGGTAAAGCATATATTTGGAAACATATATTGCCCGATATGTGGTATTTTGCATTTTTATTTTTAAATTATATGAAATATATTATAATTTAATTTATAATACATTAATAATGTAAATAGTTTTTAAATTTTTAATCAATTACAACGTTAATTCATTAAATATATTTAATTTTTAAAATTATTCTTATAAATAAATAATTGCGATGTATTAACATGTAACGATTTTTATAAGAAAAATGCATAACAATTAAATTTATATTTAAATCTAAAGTTTGAAACAATGATTCCTTGTTATCTTAACCATAATTTTCTAAAGATAATTTAGAATTTTTTTTGGGGAGTGTGTTTCTAAAATTGTGAAATGGTTTTCATGAAAATCGGACCTATTGTTATGGCTTATATACAAATTAATCAATCACCGCAATTTTAGAGTTGATTCAA
>JBBPBR010000006.1:56104520-56115228 GCA_037974775.1 Cicer pinnatifidum
GATGTAACAAAAAAAAATAGAAAAATTGATTAATAAAAGAAAATGAAGTAAAACAATATCCGGGAGACATCGGATAAAAATGTTATATTTTTTATTATTTTAAACTAAATAATTATATTATTTTATATTATTAAAATTTAAATTTACTAAAAAATTTAATTTCAATTAACTAGCTTTTCAACTATTAGTCATAAATTATAGACTAATTTTTCAACTATCAACTAGACTATAGTTTAATTTTTACCAAACGAAACCTTAGTCTATGAAATCCAAGACATATAAGACAATCATATTAGATCTCCAAAAATTTAAAAGATTAATAATTCTATTATTTTTAAAATTAATATTATTACAACAAATATTAAAATAATTATCTTTATTAGCAATCCAAAGAAAATACTACACAAATTTAATTATATTAATTTGATGAACAATTTTGTTTAAAAGTAAATTGTTAACAAAAATTTAATAGTTCTACTTCAATTATTATTATGAAATTTATAAAATCTCATATTAAAATTTATTGTGTGAGGACTCAATTTTTCACACACTTTTAGCACTCATCGCATGGATTCATTTCCTCGTATTGATGATCTATTTCTTCTTGGTTCTTAACCCTTGAAGTATGAACCATAATGTCTTCTATCTTCATGGTGCGTAGGATTCGATTGGATTCCTTGATTTGTCCCAACTCCCAACTAGCTTTCCTCCAAATGTGTTTACAGTGCTATTCTATTATGTCAAATTTCTATCACTATAACAACCATTGATAGGTATTAACTTGACACAAAAGGAAGAGTTTGATCTCAATGACTGAATTTTTTTGTCTATAAATACTAGCTAGGTAATTTCTTGTTTTTTTTTTCTTTTCAATGTGAGGGGATGAACCAAGGGAGAGGTCACTAAAGTTTTTACTTTAGACCTTTTATAAATTATTTGTTATATTCTTGATAGATTAACTCTTATGTAAAAAAACCTTAGTGTAAGAAGAAGAAAAAAACTTTTATGTACAAAAAAACTAATCCAAAATATTTTGAATCATTCTTAAAAGGTCTATTTTGCACTTCACCTTTTGGATTCTATCACTTTGTTAGAGATGAGCTAATAATTGGATCATTATTGTGGAAAAAATGCAAATAAATAAAAAAGCAAAATATACACCACTATATATTTGTTGAACTTAACCATTTTTTGAATGAATTATTATTTATTTAAGTGTGTTATTTATTTAATTAACTGCCAAGCCAAGCATGATTTTTAATTACTTTTGAACTAGAAAAGTCCCTTAAAATATAAATAAGAAAAGCTAGGCCTCACAACAATGGCTAGAGTCTCATGGTACATTGGGTCAAGACTATTTGTGATTGGTGTCACTTGTATATGAAACAATCGATTTTATGATAGATCATTTATATGGTCTATTGTGACAAATATTTAAAAGTTGCAATAAAATATAGCGTCGGTCGGTGGATGACGCCATTGAAAAATTATAGTGTGTAGTCGCCTTCGTTATTATATTTTTCAATTGTCATTTATCAATAAAAAAAAAACAAAGAGAAAGAATATGAATTAAATTTTGAGATAAATTTTTTTTTCTTTTATTTTGGCGAAATGACTTCGACCAAATCATTATTTAATAAACTTTTACTTGTAGAGGATAATATTTATCTTCACTAGAATTTCAAATATAAAATTTTGGTAGATCACTTTAGAATGTCATGTGGAACATATTCCACCATGAAAGCAATCTAAGAAGACATTGGTTTCATGGTTAGAAAAATTACTGTCAAGAATAGGGGGGTACGGATGTAGATTCCTAAGTTTGTTACCAAGTTAGAAAACTCTCAAATATAAAGGAATAAAGTAACTTTCATTTTTCTCATGCTTTTATTCCCCAGGAAAGAGGTGAAAATAAAAAATTTCCATGAATGTGAAAATAGGATATAAGTAACTAAACATATATCTATTCTTACAAATAATTTAAAGAGTGTAATATTAACAAACACAATTTCTAAAAGTAATTGAGATTAAATTTTTCATTCTTATTTCTCGAAAAAGTTATTCCTAAGAGTGCACCCACTAAACAAAGGGACATCAACTTTGATAATTAATGGTTGATAAACTTTTTCAGTTCATTTAATTAAGAAGTGTGAATCCCTTTTCTTGCAAAAATAAATTTGTATAATTGAAAATCCAAATAAACACTCTATATTATTTTATCTCTATATATAACTCTAATTATTTTACACTCATAGTATTTTATTTTATTTATATATCTCTCTTTATATCAATAAATAACGTATCACATTATTTTTTTATTTCTTAAAAAAAAATACGCACAACCAAAAGACACTCTATTTAATATCAAAAAATTGAGGTCAAGTTGGTTTGAAGTTTTCGAGAAATAGCAGATGATACTTCGGAAAGTGACTTTATATATCAATTTTTAAAATACTACCACTACATAAACAAAAGACTACATTGATTTTTATAAATGTACCTTGCACTACATAAACAAATCAAAGACACGCAAACAAATGACCAGCTACTCAATTTTTGTCTTTTTCCCCAAATCATCATCTGAACCGGATTCTCCAGCCAGCAGGCCGTACCGCCCATCTACGTCACTAACCATGCGTTTAATAGCACAATTCAACATTATCCTTAAATTAATCAAAATAAATAAACTAGTAGTTAATGTTATTTACAACTTGCACGTGTAACATCAAACAAAAATATATCTGTCTCAATCTTTTCTGAATTGTAAAATGGTTACATCATGGAACAGGCATTTGGGTTTTCATCGCTGAACATTTGTGGAGGAGGATCATGTTGATGCATGTAGAATGGAGGTTGTTGATGCTGGTGAGGGTCTACCATATACCCTTCTTGACCTTGATTCATATAATTATACTCATACCCATGTTGATGTTGGTTCATATAATTATAATTATACCCTTCTTGATTCAAATTCCCTCCCTGAACTTCCACCGGGTAGTTGCTACTACTTTGACCCGGTTCGAATCCATCGTACCAATACATAGGAGTTTGATGTCCGTATCCATGATGCTCCATTTTGTTAACCTCTACCTTCGGTGCACCCTCCTTAATTACTTTTTCACCCCCTTCTTTTAATTTATGCTCCTTCCCTCCATCTTTCTCTTTATTGTTACCATCCTCTTTCTTTGGTTCAACCACCTCCACCTTCCTTTTCAGCTTCTCCCTCAGATAAGGTACAATTTCCTTTGCGTCTATTGTTCCTTTTACCGTTACCAAATCCTTCTCTCCATCAATGTTCACCGATTCAACTCCTGTAACAACAATTTTAATTCATTAATTAACAATATTTTAATTACACATAGTAGTATGATTTTATATCTATAAGTGGATATGAACTCTTATATTATAATATATCATCATATGTTTATTATTTATTTTAGAGGAATGTTAAACACTGCTTACAACTTTTACACACATATCATCCTATGACGTAACTTTATGAAATAAATTTTATTTAATTAAAATTAAAATAGTAGTAAATTAAAAATGTAAGGTCAAAATACGCTAATTGCTAGCTAACCTTTGGTTTTGAGGATAATCTTCTCAATTTTTGGAATACAACCTTCACAGTGTAATCTTATCTTCAAAACGACCGTGCTTTGAACCGACTGAAAATAAAAAATTTAATTAAAAATTTAAAGATAAAAGTAAATTAAAAAACAAAGCATGGAGAAACAATTCACCACTAAATCAACCTAATCTACATGGAAAAAGAAGAAAAATCGAGTCTATTGTGATTAATTGGGATTAAAATGAATCAACCGTATTGAAAAAGGTAAGGAAATTGCTAACCTGTTTAGGAGATTTTTGTTCAGATTTTTCGTCATCAGGTTTCTTCTTCTTCTCCTCCTCCTCATGTTTCTTCTTCTCCGGCAGTTTATCACCGGTAACGTCTTTTTTGTTTTGAGGGGAAACGATTTCAACTTCCTTCTTAGTTTTCTCAGCCAATTTATCACGCAACTTGGTGGGGTCCACTTTTCCAAGAACGGTTAGTTTGTTACCGGAAGTATCGGCTTTAACGTCTTCCACACCTGTATCATCCTCAATTTTTTAATTGATCCGAAAAGAAAATAAAAAAATAAAAATGAAAAAGTTGTTGAAATTGTGGAATCAGTACGATGATAGAAGTGGTACCATCGAAATGGAGAACCGCGCGTTTTATTTTCTTGACGCATCCTTCGCAATGTAAGTCAAGTTTCAAAACGACAGAAGCGAGACCGTCGTTTTTCTCATTCTTCGGCTCTTCTTTCTGTTAATTTTAAATAATAAAACATGAAAACTTTAAACGATGAAATGAAAAGTGATTAAAACTTTTGAAGGATGATAATAAGGAGAGAAAGTAAGTGAAATGGAAACTAACTTGACCCATTTGTCACTGCTGCTCTTGATGAATACAAAGTTGGTTGAAAACAAGAGCCTAAAATCTAAAATAAGTATGAAGCAACGGAAGGAAAATATTTATAGAAAAAATAGCAGGGGAGGGGTCACACTCAGTGAGGTGGATTATGTATATGTGGATAGTAACATTATTGTATTTTATTTCTCTGTCGTGTACTGGAAAGGATATGGTTATGGAAGCTAATTAAAGTAGAGCAATGGCTTTTGACATCTTAATTGATTTTGAACGGACCTGACTTTAAGGTGAATTGACTAGTTTACCCTTTGATTTCAGAGGCAGTAATTGCAAGAAGTCAATGATGACCTTTGAGGATCCGTAGGGTACGGTGTGAAATTTTAAAGGGAATAGGAGGAAAATGGAAATGCAAGTATGAGTATCAAATTATCAATTGGGTCCGGTTCACTATGTGAATGACTCAATTGTGACTGAGTATAACTTAAATATAAATGAAAAAATATATATGAATTAATTTAAAAATAGAGATTAAAATAGGAAATGTAAAGTATTTGTGGCAATATTATTTGATGAAATAATTTTAAAGATTTAAAATAAAAAATTATATATTTGTAGAGATCAAAATTTTATTTTTTTTAAGTGACATGTTTCACTATTATCGATTTCTTTTAGTCATTCTTGTGTTTCTCTATATGCTTTTATCATATATTAGTTATATATTTTTGTAATCTTACGTGTGTTTATATTTTATGGTAGTAAAATAATTATCTTTCTCTTTGTCCTTTTAACATATGATAATTAGATATTTTTTATTTTCTTTTTATTTCTATCATAGGCTGGTTAGTTTTGTTAGTCAAATTTAGGATTTGAAGACCTAATATTGAGATTATTGATTATATGGAGTGAATGTTGTGCAGATATCGTAAGATTTTCATCAAATTATCTTATAATAGACAAAAGACTTCTACGAGAGTTATATCTCTCATATACTATTATTTTTTTACATCAACGTTCTTTTTTAGTCGATTAATTACGATTTGTATTATTTTTCTTGTAATTTTCTTTCACTACTTATATTTTATTTTTATTTTTTCCTGTATTCTATTTTTCTTCATGAGTTAGAATTGTTAATCCAGTTTCAACTTGTGGAAATAGTTAGATATAGTTTATACTTAATTACAATTTTAATTCCCCTATTTTTATCAATTCACAAAATCGATCCCTTTAATTTTTTTGGATCCCTTGTTATAATTTTTTTAACTAAAAATTAGTGATGTTGTATACTTTAAATAATGTGACATATGAGTTGATGTAGAATAATTAATACACAAGAAATCACAATAAAACGCTCTACAAACTTAACATTCAATTTTAGATTTTTTTTCTTTCATTTTTGCAATTTTAATTAATGACACATGAATAACTAATGCATTTAGATGGTTTATATATTATGAAATTGTATGTCACATCATTTAAAATATGTTAAATTATTATTATTATTTTTCAAAAATATGAGAGACCAAATTTATTGATTGATGAAAATAAAGGTGCTAAAATTGCAATTAAACATATAATTTAATATAGTTATATATGTGTTTGAATTATATTAAAGTACTTATAAGTTAGTTATAATTAAATTTATGGTAATTATGCAATTACACAAGGAGCACTATATAAAAAGTATAATCATACAGTAATTGAATAATAATATTTCACACTATTATTTCAAATTTATTTTCTTTAAAGTTCAACCATTCATATACGAACCCATACACATGACAAATAATCTGTTTAGAATCACAATAAAATAATCACAGTCACATTAAATCACCGTGTTTTTTCAAAAATCATACTTATAGTTTTTGAAAATCATAGTGAGTTACAAATTATAAGAAATTAAGTTGATACGAGAATATTTTGAAAACAACGGGTCGGACTCAACACACCCCCTTCGGCTTTGGGTTTGGGCTTCCCAGGGAATGGGATTACGATTTGTCTGCTACAACTGTCCTCTTAAATTTCTTTGTCAAAACAGCACTCTCCCACTTTTACTTGACATGTTCGTAATTATTTGTTTTGTTTGGTTTATTATTTTTTTAATATTAAATAAAAAATAGTTAATTTTTTTATTTAAATATTATTTACGAAGTTTGAGTCAAATTAAAAAAAGTGAAAGATTAGGTTGGTTTGGTTTAATTGAGCCCACATTTTAATTTATTTTTTATGAAATATGAAGAAAAGAAAAAGTAATTTTTATTAAACTATAGATTTTTATACAATTCAAATACGTACATTACTTATTTCCAAAAAAAGAAAATCAAGTAACATAAATTATAATGAGAAAAATCATATATATAATGATAAAAAAAATGTATAGAAGTAGAACATATTTTTAAGGTAACACTAGTTAAATAGTGTGGAGTAAAAAATAATTATTTAGTTTTAGTTTGGTTGAAGGATTTTAGATCACATGAAATCGAAAGTCAATCTAAACTAATAGAGTTGAAGTTTGTAGGGTAATTACTAATTAGATCAAACTTAGAAAAAAAAACATCAAACTAAGTCGATTGAATTAAACTTTTAGGTACATTGAACCATTAGTTTGATTCTTAATTATACCAGTCACTTTTAACAATTGAAATAGATAAATTAATTGTGAATATAATAAAAATAGTTTATGATTTTTATAAAATCGATAAATATATTTATCAAATTATAATGTGTAACTCAAAGTAAATTCATTTGTTAACTTGTTTTCATTCTACACTATAAAGTATCATGTATAATGAACAATTATCATTGTACTTAGATTATATATTATGAACGTCTCATGTCAACTTGTTTTTTTTAACCTTTAGAAACTAATGTGATACATTAAATTTATCATTTATGTTACCTTTAAAGCTATCACGTTGAATCTCAAACATTAAATAGTAAACATATTATTATATAAATGTAAGGTCATGAGAGCATCTCCAACGAGAGTGAATTCACATAATATTGATGATAATTTGACACATCTCCAACAGTTAGCTTCTCTTTCTTCAAAGAGTCCGGTACCTAAGGGATAAGTACCGCTTCATCGCAATCTCACTACTAATTGAGTTAATGTGTTATAATTTTAAAAATATATTTATCAATTTACAAAAAATTTCAACTATTTTAACCTATATTCATAATTTCAAACATTACTTTATCTGTAAATTAAACTTTCATTTGACTCCACAATTTTTGAAGTACTCATTTATTTATCATTTTTGTAAGCAAGTTTATTTAGTTATTCATGTTACTCTCCATCTTATATTAATCGGTATTTTATTTACACTTATCAAGAAAAATTTAAAATAAATAAAAGGTATAATAATTTCATAATATTAACTATTGAATGTCTCGTGGTCATATATAAATATCATATATGTGACACATGTTTATATATATTATTTTTTATTTTCTTCAACTTACAAACATGATTATGTCACGATCTAAAAACTGAACGTCGTGATCCATGTACAAGTTATACTTATAGTCTCACAAGTCTATCAACAACTTAATAATTACATAGTTAAATAATTCTAAATAACTATATCAAGAAAAAAAATCGAGATTTCGACATAGTATCCTTTGTAACTTTATCGTTTTCAAATTTATAAAATTATGCTTTAAATTGTTAACCCAGTCTTAACTCAAATAACAAAATCTAAATATTTGATATATTTTTCAAAAATAATTTCTAGACTCAAAATAGCTGCAAAATACACGATGATTCAATAAACTTTATAAAAAGACCCTCGATCAAATATGTCTACAAAAAAAAAATAACGATTGCGACTTGAATTTACTAACAACTTGCTACTCAGATGCCTATGAATCTGAAAAAAAAATGAACAACATGAAGGGATAAGTCACAAAGTCTTAATGAGAATCCCACAAGTCCACAACCACCACCAACAAAAAGAGAAACACAAAAAGACACGAATAATTATTTTATAATCTTGTGGAAATTATGTTAAACAATCCTATCTAAAAAATAGATAACTCTCAAGTAAAATATACACATAATAAAATTATTAAAATTATAATTTAGTCATTCGGGTGGAAATATTTAAAATCTAATTCATACAGAAGTGAAATCAAAATGAGCAACCTTAAAATATCATAGAAAATCAAACAAATAAAAACATAATTTTTTGAGAACCAAGAGGCGAATTCATCTCATTGATAGTTATCTCATCATAAGGGTGACCTTTCCTCTTAGAGGTGACTGCAACTAACGGATAACCCTCTCCTATCAAACAACACATTATTACACATCAATTATGGAGCTTATATCTAATTGATAGCCCTCTCCTCATAAGGATGACATATCTCATATGGACGACTCCATCTAACGGGTAACTCTCCTCAATCAAAATGATGTAACTAGATGCACTTACCACCGTTAAAGATTTCATAATTATAACAACGATTTCCAAAATACATATTTAAAATTCATCTCTCATTTCATTGTAACTCATGTAAAACATATTCAATTGTACGTCAATTTGATATTTAAATGTTTTATAACTCATAAATAAATCAAACTACAAACATATTGTATAACAAAAATCATGAAAATAATTATATGAGGAAATCAAGATAAATTCAAATAGTGTTTTCCTAATTTTTTAAATAAATACTTTAACATAAAAAATAAGTAAAATAGTAACTATAGCAAAATAAAAATGTATGATATCATTGTCGTCCACTCATAACTATGGAGAATCGCCTAAGTTTGTTCTCCAATAACTCCCAAAGTAGCAGACTTTAGAAAAATAATTCTAAAGTTTAGATAACTCTAGGAAACCATAAAAATATTTTTAATTTACTCTAAACACAAATATGATTTTTTAACATAACTACATTTTTCTTAGAGATTCGTTTTTAGCATTAGAATTGTGTATTTACCTCAAAAAGTATCAATAAATATATTTTAAAAGAATGGACATTCTTCTTTACTTGAATTCGATTTGTGCATTAGAGTTGTGTATTTAGACCTTAAAATCGATTTTAGTTGAAGCAATTCTCTCTAGCTTTTTTATGTTTAGTTGAAATAAATTATAATACAGTAACACATAGATTCTTATCTTTGGCTTCAAATGGAGCAAAGCACCCCAATCTAGGGATGTGCAAAAAATACGATTATGAGATCAAAATTAAAAATCGGATCTAAATCCATTTTAAACACCGCTCAAAATAATATGATTATAATTTGAATTATTTATCAACCGCTTGGATACCACTTATATTTTATATTTAGATTTGATTTTTATCCGGTTTTTATCAATTCAACTCCTAAAAATCCTAAATCACAAAACTCCAAAACAATTCTTATTTTTCCATCACCATAACCTTCCACCTTTCCGCAGTATTTTCCGACAATTTATTACTAACTTCATTTAATCAATTACTTATTACTAACCAACTATACTGGAAGATAACTAGTGAATTAATCAAGATATTTAATATTTATTGAGGAATACTAAAATATGATAGACTAAATATTTGAAATATAATTTTTTAAATTACTGATTTTTAAAGTATGAATTTTTCAAAAAAATGTTACATTAATCTTTTATGTTGGAAATGATATTGAGATTTATATGTTGCTCAAACTTAACTTAATTATAAATGCTCAAGACAAAAATTAATATATTAAATTCATTAGAAATTTTAAACTTACTAAATCTTGTGGGGGTAGTGGTGTCCATCTCGATCTTTGAAGCAAATTTTCAAGTGTTTGTATTTTTTACGGTTTTATTATGGTGCAGTAATTGTTAAATTTGATCGAAGAAACTTTCAAAAGTTTATATTTTCTATGGATTTTAGTAATAAACAATTTATTTAATTAGTATGAATCATAATCGGTGATCTTAATAAAATTAATAATAAATCAATTTTAATAACAAGTTATCATAAGTAATTTAACATATTCAATTTTAATCACAAGAGAAATCAATTGTATGGTTTTTTTAAATATGAATAATTGATTTTTTTTAATAATTGGTTTCTAAATTATGAATAAATAATTTTTTAAATAAATGAAATCAAATAATCAAATTTTTAGATTTTAAAATCGATTTTTTTAAAATTAGTTGCTTACTTAGAAACCGGTTATTTAACCATAACCAATTTTACCATTGATTTTATAATCAATTTTAAACCAAATAATATATTTAATTATAAATCTAAATTTATATATTGATTTAAAAATAAATATGATTTGATTTTTAAAAAAAACCAATCATACACAGTACT
>JBBPBR010000006.1:56119140-56140886 GCA_037974775.1 Cicer pinnatifidum
ATGGAGTTGTTAAACTAATATAACATCTTATTTGTTTTGGCACATCTACGTAACATCGAATTTAATGTATTTTATTAATATAATTTTGATTTCCTAAATCTTGTCTTTTTTATTCGAGACATCGTTTTATTAATTTAAATTTACGTTAAAAAAAAGTAAGGATAATGTATATTTTCCAAGTTGCTTCTTTAATTTAGATAAAATCTTTTGACTTTTGTTATTAGAAGTTGATGTTTTACCGATTTATTTTTTTCTATAAAAAAAAATAAATTTTATTTATTTTCAAATAAAAATAGTACAATCAAATTTAGTGACCAAGGAAACAAAAATACGTTAATAATACACATAAAAAGTTGCATAAATCAATGAAAAATAACCTAACTAAAATCTTAATCCTAACAACCAAACTAATGTCTTCCATTGATAAATAGTCAAGAAGAATGAGAGATACACGATCTTTAAAGTCATTCAACTTTCGGAAAAAAATATATTTCTTGATGTTCGCTTATATATACTATATGAGTATTTGATATGACCAATCCAATAATATATTGATAAGTCATTTGTAAGGCTGAGATGATGTTGAATTTAGTGGTAGACTTCATAAATTCCTTTCTCAAAATAGGATACGAGAAAACAAAAAACGTCATACCACAATGATAAACTGACCAACGTCACACTTAGATGATGAAATCATAAATAAAACACGAAAAATAAGTAAATATATGTGTAAAACTAGTTATTTAAATAAAGGTAGATAGTAAAATAACTTGGAGGGGTGACTTTGGATAAAAAAAGATCATAAATCACTTCTCTAATCGAAGAAGATGAAGAAGAAGCTATGTTTAATTTTTTTAAAGAGGCAATGGCCGAGTAAGAGTTGTTAAACCGTTTTATGATGTTTTAATTATAATTTAAACTAAATGAAATACGTAAATGACACAATTGATTTTGAAAATGTTAACTAAGTTTTTAGTATCTAAAAATATATTCAAGAACTTGAGTGTGACGTTGGTATCTTCGTCATCATGGTATGGAGAATCTGATTGTCTTTTTGTTCAAGAATGACGTTAATCATGTTGAGTTCATAAATGAAAACAACAAGATTGTCTTTTGTAGCATTTTAATTCTTCTTTTTGTTCATTTTCAAGAACTTGCACTCACAAAATCAGAAGTCATTTCTTTGAATGATGCAACCATAGATTGAAAATAGAATCAAACCTAAATATTGTAAGATTTCCTTGGTGACAATTGATGCAAGACTCTAACAATGAAGTTGTTGGTGAAGATTGTATGTACAGAATTTCAAAGCGTGTAGTTACAATAGCCTTTAGATTCCATTCACCCACCAGTTAATCATATACAAATGGGATGAACAACAAATCCCCTTTAGGTTACTTTTAATTTTTTTCAATAGTATATTACAAAAAAATATTACCTACACTTCACTCAAAAAGACAAGATGACTTAGAATATAGAAAATAAATGTGAACATTATGAATAATAATGCCAAAATTGGTGTCTTTTCTGCATGTAGAATGAATTTTTTTATAGAAAATTACATGTCAATTGAGAAAGAGTTGCACCTTTAGATTTTTGCCATTTTAATTTCAAGTAATTATATACATATACAATTACAATATTAATTAAAATATCGGGTCTTGGTAGAAATGTTTTAACACCCCAATTTTTATAGTAGATTATGTAACTAATTAAAATACTATTTCACCGAGCTAATTTGATATTTAAAGTGTTTACAATAAATGTTAAAAAAATATTATACTTGTGATGAATTTTAGATATTTGATTTAGTGGTTAAAATTATATTTATTTATTTATTTATACTATATTAAAATTAATATTTTTGAGAAAAAGTTAATAGCAGAGACGTCTAAATTTATTTGTTTATTAAAAATTCTTAAAAATAATAAAAAAAATATATTTTAGACTAAACAACTATTTACACCTTTATTTTCTATTTTTAGATATTAATTTAGACTATTATTGTTATTTTGAATCGGGATTTTTTTTCTTACACCTAAGAATTACTAGTTACACCATATTCCTACATCAGACACATACTAGACTCCTATGTATTTGGCCTTACAGCCTTTTTTTACTCAAGCTGTGTTACAAACATGGGTCAATTAATTCCTTAGCTGATAATGATATAGACGCGTGAGATCTGGTTTTGTTCCTCTTTTATGAGTATGTGGTACTGCGCACTTACATCATGTTGCCTTGGGTTTGTGTGTCGAAGTTTCTTTCAGTTTTATCAAACAAGATAAATGAATACAGAATTAACGAAAAGAAAATAAAACACAACAATTCTATTTTTTCTTCTTCAATTGTTTGTTTGGTTCTCAGTAGAAAAAAACGGAAAAGAAGAACACGGAATCCAAAAAAAAAACATTAATATTTTTATTTTTAATATTGTTTTTAATTTATTTTTAATTTTTTTCAACTCTCTTTCGCTCCTTCAACTTTTCTCTTACTTTTTTTCCTTCAGTCCTCTTACTTTCCTTTTATAAACCAAAATGTAATTTTAGCGTCATTCTTCTAATGAACTAAAAGAAACTTTTAAATTAATTATTATTTTTATAAAGCAAATATTTTTAAACAAAAATATAACAAGTGAGCTATAAAACAATAGTTTTGCGTCGAAAATAAGTTGGTGGACGTGGATAGAAATTACTATTAATATAGTCTAAAGAATATAGAATCTGATTTTATATCTTTTAAATTATATTTTTACCTTCATATTTTACTTAAACTATTCATTTTATTTTTTTTATTTGTAATAACTAAATATTTTTTATTTACCATTAAAATTAATTAAGATTCCAAAAATTTAAAAAACCTTTCTAAAATAGAAATGTATTTCAAAAATTTTAAATTTTTTTATCAAAACATAAATCTGTTTTAAAAAATTTAAATTTTCTATTTCCATTTTTATTTATAAGCTTTTTTAATATATTTGTGTTCAGAGTAACTAAATTTTAATTTTTTAGAACATAAATCTTTACCAAATTTTTAATTTTTTTTTAAGAAAGGGTAAAACATGATTTTTCAAGAAATACAATTGGGCCATTAAAAATAGTGGATATGCTACTAAAGGCCCATTAATATGAAAGCCGAACCTCCCTATCCAAGTCTCACTGCGTGAGCTACGCTAAACTTCACTCTACAGCCATGCCTGCAACTCCATTTTCGTGTTCGTTCCTCATTTTGCAACCGCGCTTCAATCACTACATTAACCCTATCTTCCGTTCACTCACCTACCAACTCTCTTCTTCACCGTTCCAATCCAATGTCAGACTCCACTGTGCACTCTCGCAAGCGGCAGAGACCGAATCTCCAACTGGCGGTCGCTCTGGTGCATTGTCTCCCGGTCCTACGGTCACCGGTGAAGTTCAGAAAATCGACGTGAATCCTCCCAAGGGAACGCGTGACTTCCCGCCCGAGGATATGCGATTGCGCAACTGGCTTTTTAACAATTTCAAAGAGGTATTTGAATTTAGACTCAAATTGATCAATGAAATGCTGAGTTAATTTATGGTTAAGCTTGGTTACTGTGTTTGGATGTTTTGATTTGGATTATTTTTTTTGTTTTGGTTTATTGTGAGGATTAGGTGTCGCGGTTGTATGGATTTGAGGAGATTGATTTTCCGGTTCTTGAGTCGGAGGCATTGTTCACTAGGAAAGCAGGAGAGGAGATTAAGGACCAGGTAACTCTTTGGCTTTATTATTTTTGTTTACACTTTGCTATATTTAGAAAAACAGCTTAGTTAAGGGTTTCGTGCTTACCTACAATTTTTTTCTACAGCAATGGATAGAATAAAGTCTAAATGATTTCATATAAGTTATAAAATATTTTCATAAGCTATCCTGAAGAACATATAGAAATAAGCTAAAAACAACTTATAGACATGTCATAAGTTGTTTCCGTAAACTCTCTCAAACAATCTTACAAGTACTTATATAAGTAGATAAACTTAAATAAGTCAATTCAGACATGCCTATAGTCACTTTACTTCTTCAACTGATTGAGTGTTGGTTTAACATTGCCTGTTTTGAATTAGGATGAGTTTGGTTTAACATAGCAGAGGGGAGAGATTTCAATAGAAGGCAAGGGTATGAGAACGGTGGGGATGAGAGAGGTTTTAAACGTGTTGAGATTTTAATAAAGGGAAAAAGTAATAAACTTTTTACACATTTGTAAATTGTATTATTTTATGTCATATTTAATTAATAAAATGATATTTAAGTCTAATATATATATATGTACACCCCTACTTTTGGAGGGAGCTAAAATTGGATGCTTCCCACCTATCCCAAAAATTGAATCAAACAACTATTCCCTTTTGTCCTTAATATAAGAAGAAATTACAAAAATCACAAAGACAAAGGAGCTTTTTAATGTTAGAAAATGTAAATGTTATTCCAAATGTACTCATATTATTAAATGTTTTATATTTACTATGTGAGTGTTTAGGAAACATATCTCAACATTAAATAGGGGTATTTTAGCAATTAATGCACCTTGAAATGTGTTTCTTTTTCTTATAATAAGAACAATAAAATACACCATTTTTCTTCTTCTTAGAATAGGGACTGAAGGTAGTAAAGTTTAAAATAATCTCTTTCCCCGTTTGCCTCGAACCAAATGGACTCTTACATTTGGATTGGAATCATAAATGGTTTCCATTGTTTTTGGATTGTTTAAAATAAGATGGAGCGGATTTAATTATATTCCATCCAATACATCAATTTTTCTTTCCCTCTAATTTCAAGAGAATGGGATGGAACAAGTCTTTTTCTCGATTCTATATTTCAAGTACCCAAAACAATGGAATAGTAACTTTATTCCTTTCTGTTCCATTTGACTTTGCTTTGCTTCATTTCATTTCATCCCATTACTTTCCACTCCACTCTTTTCAATTTCCAAATTTGTGTACCTTCAAGTTTCTAGTATGGATGACTTTATGTGAACGTGTTCTTCTCTTCACACTTTTAATATGTTTAGAATAAAGATAGTTCTTTGTGTTTCTTAGCTTAGTTCTGAAGTGGTGAATCTGTTCAATGTCTGTCATGAACTAGTTGGTTTAGTATTATCTTGGGCGAAAATGTACGAGATAGTATATCTCATTTGAAGTTTATTCTCATGATTTTGAAAGACACATGCTTCCACGTATCATTATTTTAGTTCTAGATAAGCTTGAAGCAGGTCTTTATAATGTAAGTGTAGTAGCAGCAGAATTAAGTAGGGTTTCATGAATTATGGTGGTCAACAAATATCATCAAGGGGGATATTTATTATTACTAATTCGTAAATTCTTTTGTAGAAGTTCATTTATGTTTGATTAAAAACTTTGGTCATTGACCCATGTTTTTCAGTGTTTATTCAGTCAAGGCTTGTCTTTGTTATTCTGCGTACTACTTACATTTGTAGCCAGAAAATATTTTGAGAACCAGACAATATATTATGTACAATGAGGCCTGTTAATATCATTCTAGTTTTTGACTCCAATAGGAGTTAGCATTTGCTTGAACAGAGCCATAATGTGGCCTTAAGGTAATTTAAAATCAATTGAGTTCTCCCAACTTAGCAGCTAGCATGTGAAAGACCCATATATAGATGAATAGTTAATGAGTTTGTGTGTGAGGCAGCAATGGTCTTTATGTGATGCCTGTGCTTTAATTTCAATTTTGTCATACAAAAGCATGGCTGAATTATTCTTCAAAAAGTTAGCATTGTCATAGCATGCTTTTTAACGAAAAAGAAATTCCATTGAAAGAGAATAACTTACAGTAAGAACTTATGATGAAACATAAACGTATGTACATTTATATTGTGCAGCTTTACTGTTTTGAAGATCGGGGTAATCGCCGCGTTGCGTTGAGGCCTGAACTTACTCCTTCTTTGGCAAGGCTGGTGATACAGAAAGGGTAAAGTTCATTTTGATATGCCCATTTTAGGTTTACATACATCTGGAGTTTTGAACTTATGTCAACGCCTAAAACTTGCAGTTTAACCTACATAACTACTCATGTTTTCTTGAATGTGAATAACGGCTTCTCATCTTCATCATTGGTCTTTCTTCTTCTTCTTAGGAAATCCATATCACTACCATTGAAGTGGTTCACTGTTGGACAATGTTGGCGGTATGAGAGAATGACAAGAGGACGTCGTCGTGAGCACTACCAGTGGAATATGGATATCATTGGTGTTCCTGGGGTTATGGTATGTATGGGCTGCCTGGTCTAGACATTTTTTATTCTTCTGTAATGGGGTCAAATGTTTTGTGATTGATCCAGTATGCTTGGGCTGAGGTTTCATTAGTTCATAAATAATGCCATTTTTAATCAAGAGATAATGACAATTTAATTATGTTAATGTAGCAGTTAGAGGTCAGATGTTCTTTGATAAGTTAATGCTCTCATTTCATTCATTCACTCCTCTCTTCCAACAATAGATGAACCTGTTTCTTCTTTTTGTTGTTGGGTCTCATGGTAACGAAGATGTTCCACATAATAAGTCATGAAATGAGTTGTTTTTTGTTATTCATATTATTCGTCGGCATGCCTGGGACAAACTTCTGTAGCTGGTTTGCACTATGTGTTTTATTTAATAAATTTGATCTATGGTACTTATAATATCTCTGAATGTATTGGAATCTAATATTTGATATGGACTTCAACACTATGCTTATTTTCATGTTGTAGGCTGAAGCAGAGCTTATATCTTCCATTGTTACTTTGTTCAAGCGCATAGGAATTACAGAATCGGATGTTGGATTTAAGGTTTCTAGTCGAAAGGTGCGGGTTTTATTCTCTATGAATGACAGACCAAGTTTCCTTCCACAGTGCTGTTTTATTGCATGTCCACTTCTCTTCAGGCGTTATTATATGATCAAGGGGTTTGTATTAATTAATATTACTTAATGATACACAAAATGTCATGTACTCATGTATGCTCCTAAAAACTGTTAATTTGCTAAGTGGTGCTTCTGGCTTCAAATTTAATGAATATAAATATTATTGTAGTTACTTGCAAAATGTATGGTAGATTGAACTGATAATTTTTTAGCTATATTCTGGATTTGGAGTTGAAATTTAAAAAGTCACTGACATGTACATTTAATAGATGTGTGTTAAGGCAGCAATAGGGAGCTGAAGGTTTATTTCAATCATATTGTGTTGTCAAAGCTTAGTTAAATTGTGCAAGGACCTAATACTATAGATCTTCACCCTATATACTTCAGGACAATATTACATTTTTTAAGTCCTTGCTATGATTGTTATTTAGTTTTTGGCAGCATGCTTGTAGCCATTCAGGATGCAATTATTGCATGTTGTGAAGTGGCATCATTTTGTTCACCTTATTTTTGCATGCATGTTTCAACTTTCTAGGTTAGCACAGTCTGCAATAAGCAACAATTAATTATTTCATTTTAACCTACTCACGTGGTTCTAGGTATGGCTTTAGTTTAACAATACCCTGTCACTGTTATATATCTTCTTTCTTTGCAGGTTTTACAAGAAGTATTGAAGTGTTATTCAATACCTGATAATATGTTTGGCAAGGTCTGCGTCATTATTGATAAAGTGAGTTATGCATCATATTGGGGCCATTATGATTTATTTTCTAATAGTTGACAGTACTCTAGGTTCTGGATCCTTGTTTGTTCCTAAAAAGAAAATATGATAAGAAGATCATGATAGACATCCTATGTGTTATTTTTGGTAAACTTTTATATGTGAATTTGTAGTGGCATTTTTTTGGGTCCTAACCTAAGCTGTCATATGGAGTGGTTATCCATTATTCTGTTATTTTTGGCTCCGTATTAGTTTTAGGCTTTGTTTGGTAAAAGTAAGCTATAAGCTAGCTGATAGCTAAAAAGTTAATAATTGAAAAACTAGTTGATAACTTATAGCTGATAATTTATAACTTATAGCTGAAAAGTTAATTGATTAAAATAAAAGTGTTTGATAAATTTATCTTTTGTAATTGTAAAATGACATAAAAGTAAACAATTATTTCTTTTTTTTTTTAATAGAAAAAGTACATAGTTATTTAGTTTTAAATATATTTATTAAATGTATAAAAAAAATAAAAAATAAAAATGACAATGCATACCTTCGTCAGTTTTGTGTTGTCTGGTAGAGATTGTTGCGATGTATGAAAGTTGATTTTTTTTTTTGTGAATTTTTTTGACAAGGAATGAAAGAATGAATGTGTTATGTAGAAGTAATAACACCGCTCTGTAAAAAATAAAATAGAAGTAATAGCACCAAGAAGAAGATACGAAAGAGAGTGGGTTAGTGGGACAGTTACGCTCATAAGGATAAATAAATAATAATAAAAAATTATAAATGAAAGAAAATGTAAAAAGCTATAAGCTATAAGGTCAAACGCTACTTGAAATAACGTATCAGAATAAGCTATAAGCTGGTACAACAAACTTGTTTACCGAACACATCCCATTTAATCCAACAAGCTTATAAGCTAGCTTATTGACGTTTGCAAACAATGCCTTACTCCATTTTTATTTCATGTCTGTCTCTGTAGCTACTGAAACTTCAATTCATTTTCTGACATGTTTCCTTGTCTACCATAGAATTAGGTATGACCATGCTGTCAATGAAAATTGCATTTGATTAAAAACTATCATTTTAAATTTTATGCAGATTGAGAAAATTCCAGTTGATGAGATCAAGAAAGAGTTGAAAGCTGTTGGTCTATCGCAGGAGGCTATTGAGGAGCTATTGCTAGTCCTTTCTGTAAAGTCATTGACCGAATTAGAAGGTCCACCCTTTACATTTAAATTGATTCTGAAAATTTTCCAATAGTATACCAAATTTCCTGAAAGTATCATATTTAATAGTCAATGGTTGAAAAACACAAATAATAGCCAGCTATAGCTTTGTGCTTCAGACTTTGAGAATAGGTTTATTGATTTAATAACATAGATGCAAGAATAAGTCTCTTATGGCATGTTAATGGAAGATTTATTCCTTTTTGTAGTGAAGGATATTGTTTTTTGTTATATTTTTTTTTTCTCAATCTTTTTTATGGAAGCTTCATTTTCCCAAAATATTCTGGACGAGATTTTCGAAACATGATAAGCTTGTTAGAGTATCATAGAGTTTGACCCCATTTCCTATTATTATTGGTGGGCTACTCGCTGTAGCTGGATCAAGTTTTTTCTTTCCATTTTTTTGTTGCATATCATATCCCTCTTGTTAGATTAAAAAATCCAGTTTCTTCCTACATCTCGAAGCCCATTTATGAAATTCGTATACTCTCTCCATTAGGTTATTATAAAAGACTTACCTGTATTAGGTTGTAAAAAACAAGTGTACAACTTCCATGAATCTAAATTTGGTTGAATTTAGAGAGACTCGGAGGCAGTGGGGAAGCAATTGCTGATCTCAAACAGCTATTCTCACTGGCTGAAAAGTTTGGTTACTCCAAATGGCTTCAATTTGATGCATCAGTTGTTCGTGGCCTTGCTTATTACACTGGCATTGTATTTGAGGTTAGACTTTCTTCATAGCTAATACCAGATAGACATCATTATTTGCATTAATATAGACAGTTTAGGATCTTGTTGGACTAAACTGTTGCTTGTGGTTTTGTGGCTTACCTATGTTGTGTTACTTGATACATTTCTAATTGGATCATGAGTCATGACCTGATTTTGTGACAATTGTGTCAAAAGATTCATTCAAATATTGAGAAGTTTCTCGGGGCTTTTATTTTCTAATTTATTTATATTCTTATGGTACATTAATGACACTGGGATTAAATCCATATTTTTGGTTTAAACTTCAAATGAGTTTTGACATTAGAAATTTACTTTTTAATTTTTCGCAAGATACTGTGAATTTCACACATATTCATGATTACTGCGAAGAGTATGATACATTGAAATTCATGAAGCCAGTGGCTTTGGCTTGTAAGATGCCTAGTGATAATATTATTTCATGATCTCAAAGAAGATAAAATGCTTTTTTGAATTCCTATTCTGATTCTGTAATTTTTTCTCCTATTCAATTGTTTATTTTATTTATATCAAAACTGAAAAGGAAAAGAAAGAGTATATTGTACATGCTATTGCTTGATTAGTATACCAAAGCCTTACCGGCAATATTTTGCTGCAACCAAATTGCATTTTTCACCATGGTTGCCATTGCAGTTACAAGATATGAAAAACATAGCAATGTTGATTGCAGTTTAATTTTTAGCTCTGGTATAAATTGGCTGTTGTTTTTTCTTTCTCTCTTTTAAATGATTAAATTCTTCAGTAGGGTTTTGATAGAGAAGGAAAGCTCCGAGCTATCTGTGGCGGTGGCCGATATGATCATTTGTTCTCAACTTTTGGTGCTGATGACTTACCTGCTTGTGGTTTTGGATTTGGAGATGCAGTCATAGTGGAAGTAAGTCTATAACTTTTCAGTAGCAAGAGGAATTGGAAGCCACCATATTAAGTATAATAAACCATCAATTTTTATTTTTTTAAAAACCATCTAGGGCTTAATTCTTATGATCATGGTCTCCTGTCTATGACTATTTCCTTATGGTCCGCATGCTGTTTGATTAAATATTGGACCTTAATGTTTTATCTTGATACATGAATATAAATGTATTTTTGCTTTTGGGAAGAGTTGGCTTGCTGAAAAATTGTTTTGGGCAATGCCAATCAGGGACTTGGCAACTTGAAAAACATTACAATGATAGAGATGTTCTCTACTTGTATCAAGAACTGCCTTCACCATAAGAATTGTTGCATGGCAACAAAATTTTAATTCTCAAAATAAATACCCAAACGAGTAATTTTACAAATGAAAAAATTGAATTGATGTAATTTAATTCCTTATTTCCCCTGCATTTTAAATTCCCTCAAATTATGAATTTCTCCATCCAAACACAACCTTGGTGTTTACCGCACACTTACTAGTGGAATTTGTTAAACTTAGAATGAATGCAAGTTGCAAAGGCGTACTTGGGTTTGCGTTGTGCACATGACTAATGAGTTATGCCGTATCCTATGTGTATTCTTTTACTTTTTTATGTTTACTTGATGAACATTTCTTTGTCTACTATCTCACTTCTGCTCTTCACCTATTTTGAATACATGCTCTCTTTTAAGTATAGATTAAGTTTAAAAACCTTTGCTGCTATTATTTTCTTCATTTCCATTTCATACGAGAGATTCTGATCATTAGTTAAAGGTGATATGCATCTATTAAGTTGTTTTGGTTTACTCTGGGAACCTTTTTCCTACATACAATATGATTACTGGGGCACTGAACACTGTAATATCTGGCTTATTGCTTTCAAGTCAGAAGTTTCTATTAATGCTGATTTTTCTGCCAACTGATATCTTAGTTTTAGTTTTCGTACCTTTACGTAGACTTTGTTTCCCTCCCTTTTCAACTATGCTCCACTTCTGTTTAATGTAATAGTTGCTCAGAGAGAAGGGTCTGCTACCAGAGCTCAGCTTGCAAGTAGATAACATTGTTTGTGCCTTGGATGAAGAACTTCAAGGGTATGCTGCTATGGCTGCTAACATTCTCAGAGAAAAAGGACAGAGTGTTGACTTGGTTTTGGAAAGCAAACCACTTAAATGGTATAAATTTTGTCATTTTTGTTTCAGTTTTGGTCTGTCTTTTGACACGGTCTAGGACTTTATGCTAGTATCGTGTCATCATTTTGTCAGTGTAGCTGACTATGCCTAATGGGAAAAAGCTTTGGCTGTTTTTGTATATTTCCTCTTGCTTTAACTTGAAAAGAGAGGATAAAGGTGTGAATATGTTTTTTCGATTATAAAGTACAGAGGGTGTTGACAGTATATAGGCTATTTCTAATCTATCTAATTGAGAACAAGGAAATGGTATATAACAAAATATGATCAAGGAAACTAGAGAAACAAATTTGTACAGTAATAAAGAGAGTCAAATCCTGCTAATTATGCCACACAACACTTCTCTTAAATCATAATGAAAATTCCACAAGTCTTCTGATGAGATGTATCCTCTTTATTCTCTTGTAGGGTGTTTAAACGTGCAGCCAGAACAAATGCTGAGCGGTTGGTATTAGTAGGAAATTCTGAGTGGCAAAGGGGTGTGGTTGGTGTCAAAATTCTCTCCACTGGTGAACAGTACGAGGTTAAACTGGATGATCTAAAGTAAATCAGAATACTATCTATGCCTACACAGATTTATCAACTACTGCTTCTGTTCATATTTATTTTTTATCCAATCACTTCTCTTGCCCATCTGTGTTTCCTTATATAGCACTATGCTCAATAAGGAATTTTTTTAGTTTAAAATATTGATTTGATTATTTTGTTTTGTAATATAGATCTTTTCAACCTAGGATTGAAAGCTTTTCTCCATAACTTACCATATCTTTACTAAAGATGCTTACAATTGGAGGTTCACGCAAAACAAGTTTCTTTCAGCTTTAAACAGCTGCATTCAGCATTAGTCATCCGTATGATGATATTTCCAATTTATCATTATTTGTGGCCTTAAAGAAGTTTTTGAAGAGTTGGTCTTATCTCTTGCAAAATTTAGAAAGGCATTCAATTCTATATTATAAATGAATGAATGTGAATAGGACATAGGTCTCTTCTCAAGGGGTTTTGTGCTTTCACATGCAACTATCAAATTTAATAATGAATCCATCTATCCTTATTTGACCTATTTATCTAATTGATAATTAATCAACCACCCTAAGTAATCAGAACTACTTTTATTCACATTTATTCTTTATCCTAAGACTATGTTTATATGATTTGTTTTATTTGGAAAAGTTGAAATGCTAATGATTTGGTTATGTATTTTATTTTCCCAGATAATTTTAACAATATTTGGTTAGATTCTTATTTTACTTCCCACGACCCTGGTGAGTTCTATATCTGTATTTAATGCTTTTCCTTTCAAATTTGTAAATGTGATGTAAAGAAAGGAGCATAATGCAGTAGGTTGGGTTCAGTACAAATTATCAAGTCTTGGCATGTGATTTATCTGCATTTTCCTAGAATGTCTTTTTCTTGACAAAACGGATAATTGAAATTTAGATATTTCATTAATTAGGTCAAATTATTAAACATGTTGAAATTGTTCAAGCTAGTCTCGGTGAATGCAACCGTATGCTTATCTAAATAGAGGATGGCAGTCTAAAGTTTTTGCTTGCTACAAATACACAAATTTCTAGTCATTCTATAGGAAAAGTTACAAACTTAGAAAAATTAATAATGAAACAAAGATAGAAAGAATAAAAACACAGAATGTATATTTGAAAACTGAAAGAAAATGGTGAATAGAATTCACCTTTAGGGTTTCCTCTCCCAAGGATCTGTCCTCTCCTTTCACAACAATTATCCTATTGATACACGATATCTCCTCTAATTACTTAACTTCCCTATCTGTTTAACTAACTGATTTCTCTTACTTTTCTTATTCCCTTTTATTCTAAAATAGACATATTTGATGTGGCATGATTTTCTTGGGTTACCTACTTACTAACAAAGTTGTAATAGTTTGAGTTGATTTCAGAAAAGAAAGAAGCCTCATGGGGTAGCTCCCCAGAATAAATATACTGTTGTAATACTGAACAGACAATAAACTAATTTAAATTTAAACTGCATATTATAAATATACTTTTATTCTGCTTGGTAACCATGAATATGAAGGGTTCCTGCCATCATATGGGTTGGTTTTACTAGGTAGGTAACTACTGCCCATTATATGCTTATAGGTAATAACATTAGACTACTAGTTTCGCAAACACAACGCACAACAGACTGATACAATAATAGTTCAGATTGATCACTGTCGCTAAGCTTTAGTTGGGTACAATTGTTCCCACTAGCCCAAACCCCATTGTAAAGAAAGCCCCTGCCTGCAACAACAGATAGATAAAGAAATGATCGCGTCCGAAGAGCAGATCATAGATTGCACAGTGCAGCATATATATCCCCACTATAATCTCCAATAGGTGGATCCTGTTGATTATAGTAAAAGGTCATAAGTATGCGTCGGATAAAGTATTGAGGAGTAATACTAATACTCAAATATTGTAACTGCATTCAATACCATGCTTTCTAATGTCTATTACATCATCATAAGTCCAAATTGTTATAAAAAAGAGTAATAAAAATAATAATTGTATTCTGCTTGGGGTTTTCTCTGCATTCTAAGTTTATTTTAAAATATCTGAACTATTTTTCCTATATGTAATTGTTGAATGATTCAATGGAAATTTGTTGTGTTGGTTGAATAAATTACTTTATTTAAAGAGACTAGCTACAAAGCAGCCGGTACCTTTCTGTAATTCGGAACCATGGAGTTTTTGATGTTGATGGCTTAGCATTGTTCCTCTGTTTCATAGTATTTCCAAGTTTCTCAGTCACAACCCATTCATTGACACGATTTGCTTCCAAGAGTCCTATAATTGCTGCCTTAGTTCGATGAAGTGACATGACATTCTCGAAGAGGATCCAGAGTACTACTAGATGCATGGATCTGTCACATATATAAGTGAATGTAGAATGATTTAAATAACTCAGGGAAACTGATTAAATTTTAAATTTCGGGAAATCAATTACCTTGGGGTGGAGACTGCATTTAGAATTGTAATGGTTGCTGGGATATATACCGCAATTTGCTTTTTCAGACTGACTTCTGGAACTACCACACAAGCTGGTATGACTATGCAGTAAAAGAAGAACGTGACCCAATGTGCAATTATTTTCCTCACAAAGAAGAATGCATAGATTAGATGAAGTCTCTTCAGAAGTGATACTCTCTGGATGGTACACATGATATAAATTTCAATCAGTGTAAGAAAAGAGAGTAAATCTTGATTCTACAATGATTGAATTTAGTTTTAGTTGTTGATTAGGCAATTAGAGTTTACATACTTGGCAAAAGAGGATTTCCTTAGTCATTTTTTTAAGGAGATTGGCTGGACCACATGACCACCTGTGCTGCTGAAATCTGTATGCTTTAAATGTGCTTGGTAGTTCATTTTTGACCTAGTAAGCAACAAATATTTTCCTCATGAGAATGGGGTGATTTATGTTTATAATCAAGTTTAAGCACAATATTGTACCAAAGATATTAGCCAATAATGGATAACTCACTGTTACATCACCCACGAAAACAAATTCCCAGCCTTTCAGACTTGCCCTAACTGCAAGGTCCATATCTTCCACCGTGGTTCGGTCTTTCCATCCTCCAGCATCTTTTATTGCTTGAATCCGCCAGATTCCTGCTGTCCCTGTATGTTTTAGAGCATGCTTATATAAGCCAATCTGCAAATGTGCTTGTCTGAAATTAATCTGGTGAGCATCTTGACTTACCATTAAATCCAAAGAATGAGTATGTTGAGGAGCCCACTTCCTGTTCAACGCTAAAATGATAATCAAGTGACATCTCTTGAAGTCGGGTCATCATACATTCCTCTGAATTAACTGTGCAGACATGAAAACAGTGTTTTAAAACTTTGATTTACTTAACTCATTAGTAAGGCATGCTGTCAGCTTGTCACACTGATGTGGCTGCAGCAGCTTAACAAGGTGATGTTACTGGTTACTTACCAAATTTCCATCTCGCCTGAACCAAACCCAACTTTTGGTTCTCAAGAAGGTAAGGAATTGTCTTCCAAAGAAAATCTGGATCTGGCTGGAAATCTGCATCAAATATTGCTACAAACTCGCAATCCTCAACATATTGCTTCTCTAAACCCTCTTTTAGGGCACCTGCCTTGTAGCCATTGCGATTTCTTCTTGTTTCATACTTGACATTCACACCTTTCTGCATCCATTTGTGACACTCCAACTCAACCAATTCCTGTATGTTATGAAAACACGTAGTTACTAACTTACTATAACCTTGCACACACTCACAGATACACAAGCATATTGGATTTTGAATGAAACTTTACTGGATTAATCGGATACCCTTAAGACTTGATTTGTTGAGTCATCCAGAACCTGAACGACGAGTCTGTCAGCTGGCCAAGAAAGCCCGCAAACTGCTCCAATTGAAAGCTTGTAGACCTGGAAGCAGAAATTATTATTTTTTTAGCTGAGGTAATTCATCTTGACTCTTTAATATTTTCCAACATAACTGTATCCATCATTTCATCTTAATGGAAGCTCTTTATTTTTGCAATAGTAACCAACTTGTGTTCCTTTACTTTGTTAGTTAGCTGTGATTTATTATGTGTATGATTGTATAGATGCTAAAGTATATTAAAATAATGAATGACAGTCTAAAAGGACACCCTTAGTGAAGGATCTTTATAATATGCTAGACTTTGCTGGTAACGCTAAATTGTGCATAAATTAACCAACCTTGCCCATCCCCCAAATGAATGAATAAAAATTAGTAATTTGGAGTAAAGGAATTATTTATTTAGGACACAATGAAATGTTCGACAACACAATATCTAGTTGATTTCTTTCCATTTAAAGCCTACCATAACTATTTACAAATGATAAAAGGATGTGCTGAGAATTTGGTATGGTTGTTCAGAATTATAAACCAATTGTGACTGATCGGGCAACTTGAACAGCACTTTGGGTTAGGTTATCTTATATCAAATGGTAAATATGCCCAGATACCAAATATAATATATACAAAAATGCATTATTTGCAAGACTTCTTAATTACAGAGCAAAGTTACCTCTTTCTCATTATACATAGGTATTTGGATCAACACCATGGGGTATCTTTTGTTTCTCTCTATGTTCTGTTTCATGGCATCCAACTTGTACTTGGTGTATTTTTTCTTCCTCAGCACTTTGACAATCAAAATTACGGCTGCCATGCCTACTCTTTCAAGAAATAGCATGACTGACATAATTGAGCATAGTATGACTGCTAGTTTTAGAAGTGGTATTATCACAGGGGCTCTTATGGATTGCCAGGCATAGCGCAGACTGCTTGAAGCATATCCTGGAATCCCGGCTTCAGGCTCCTCAAAGATTAGGCTTCTCATGGTTTTTGGGGTTGTAGTTATTAGGCTATACAGAGCCTGAAGATAAAGCCACTGTTGGGTTGAGGCAATTGTAGGACAGGACAATGGTTTATTGCAGGCAGGGAACAGATGGGTGTAGGAGATGAAACCTTCACTTTAAATAGGAAGAAATGCTTGGTAGGAAGACGAGGACACGCATTCGGGTTTAGGTGTAAGAACGTAGTGTGATGAGTGAGCTATTAAGGAAAGATCTATCCTTTTTTGAAAGACACGTTATTCATGCAAACAATGGTGTTGCAACGTAGCTACTTGATTGCTGGATATGTCTTTTCTTGCCGACAATTTGATCAGAAGTTTTACTGTCAATGATTTTGATCAGAGTAATTACTGCTTCTATCGTTCGATCAAACTAATGAGGTTCTGTTATATTGTAAGTAAATATTGGATAAAGGCCAACAGGGTCAAGCCGGCACTTTTTGTACCTTACTAATGCTTAGATGCAATTTTTTTTTTAGATTGATTTTGTGCTTTTTTTACACAAGATTGAGTTTCTATTTGGGATCATATTCATTAATAAAATGCCGTTGATTTGCTTTTGTGATCAATTTTCTTTGGAAATGTTGGTAAAGGAATTTTAAGTACTTTATATTTCAACGTAAAGTACATTAAATTCATTCATGGATCTTTTATTAATCACAAAAGCAAATAAACAAAGTCCTATATATATTTTAATCTTGCTCTAAATGTTTTTACTGAAATTTTAGTTTATGATGGAATTTGTTGTTGGTGAATCACACAGGAATGCTGCCAATTCATATATAGATAACCCTGCCAGGTGAGATAACACGTGGTTGTAATTTTATAGTTTTAGCATTATACAATGAAAAGCTATAGGGTTTTTGCATTTCCTAAGTTTATGTGGTAGTAGTGATATTATTAAAAAAAATTACTATTATCAATATGTCAATTCAGTTAATAAATCTTTTTTTTTTTTAACAAATGGGTCTTCCTTCCCTACTATAGAGAACATGTTTGTACATTGTCATAAAATTGTAGAATTTTTATTTATGCGAAAACCTTTTATATATGCTTTGTAAATGGGAAGATAGATTGTTTCCCTTTATATATGCTTTGTTCCATTTCTTCTCAGTAATTTATTCGTTTGTAAAATAACCGCTTTAGGAAACAAGAGATTAGAAGGTGGTTTGAGAGTGAAGTTGAGGAATGATGGGGACAATCCTTTCTTAGAAAAGTTTGACACAGCTGTTGAAGAGGGGGGTGGCTATAAAAGATAATAGTGTGCATATATTAGTATTTTATGTTGAAGATTAGGAGTTTCTTGATGGTAAAGTCTTTTGAGGGTATAATTGATAGCTAGAAAGCATAAAATTTCCTTTTGAAAATTTGGCAGGTAAAGAAAGAAATGTTCCCTTTCTTTCTGCAATAAATTTCTTATTGATGGATGTCATCCTTTCCTTTATTAACTGGCATTAAAATTTTAGTTTCTCTGGACCTTCTTTTTCTCATTTAGAGATTCACAGAACGCACTATAATGTCTTTTTGTTACTTAGGTCAGAGCTATTTTTGTAAAGTACTTTGTTTTCTATCCTTTTCCATGTTTTGATACGGAAGAAGGAAAGTCTAGTTATCTAATTGACTCTGAGGACTGGAATTTAGTGAGGCCAGTTTTGTAGTTGAAGCTATTCCAAGGAAGTAACCAAAAGAATCTACTTTGCTTTATAGATATTTTAATGTTGAAATTTCTTTACAGCAATCCCAAATTATATAGCTAGTCTATGTGCTCTGATTTAATAATTAATCTAAGGCAGATTTTATCAAGAATTGATCACTCTGAAAAATCGACCATATAGATATAAAATTACATATATTGATGTCTTACTCAGATAACATGTTTTTCTCTGCAACATGTAGTCATCTGGATTTATCAAAATATTCACTTTTTAAATGTTGCGTTGCATGCACTCAAGCTCAACAAGGACAATATTTTCGAGTTCAGCTACAGTCTCCCTTCCTTATCATGAAATGTTTGTTACACATGATGGGAATAGGGGGAATATACGTTTGCATGGCTGCTTCCTTCATTCTGCTAAATCTTTTGGCTTCTGCGATTAGAGGTAGAAACAACATATCAATTACCAAGTTAGTGTTTCGAGTCAGTTACAACTTAGGAATGTAGTAGAGGCTTCTAAATGTTTTGGTTTGCAATAGTGTATATTTCACTCTTGTATATGTCTATTGTATGTGCGAAATGGTGGCTATGAAACAATAAATATAGGTATTATGTTATTGGTGTATCATCGAGCAATTGTACTGCTCTTGGGTTGGGACTCTAACGCAGCCTTGACAGTTGACATAGGCTCTTGACACAAACTTCATTAGCATGTCAGGTAATATCGAGTAACTAATCAATTAAATTTCTTATATTTTTGCGCATCATTACCCCGAGTACAATAGTATGAGCTTCAGGGAATTTTATTATGCATGTCCCATTATATAACATTCCCTTCGACTCTTTCATCTGTTTACCATACTACAACTCAGGTACATAAGATTTTGTTAGCTGTTGAAAGTTTTCTTGTATCTGCCATGTAGATATACTTTGCATTTTGCTTTCCAATTTGCGCCCATTACCATATTAGCATGGAGTTTTAACTGTTTTATTGCATACCGACTCTTGTTGGACGGTAAACTAGTGAAAAGGGGGTGTTTATGCACTCATTCTGTTATGATTATTTGGTTTCAGCCGTTACAGTTTATAATGGAAGAGAACAATGTATTACCTCGTTAATATTTATTACAGGTAGAACGAAAGTAATTAGAAGTCTGATGTTTTTGGAGTCTGTAGGATAGGTTAGATAAGGTTGCGTCATGTGTTTAAGGAACAATTTTTAGGACTATGATCTATGGGACAGCCTTGGCACGTGCCCATGATACGCTAACTTCATTTAGATTGTGAATTTCTGTTGTAGTGATTAATTAATTTAATAAACTTTTTGCATCTGTCTCTCAGCCTATTATCATTCTGTCTCAGTTTCTATCATTCACACTATCTTATTTTGTCAACATCTTTTTATCTGTCAGTGCTACACAACTCCAGCATATGATATATTCAGATTTTACTAGATTTACCGAAGGCACATGTGTTCTCAATTTTGCTATATATATAAGCTTTTCATCTTTTTGGTTCGTTCGCATAAATTGTTTAAATCTTTTGGGGAGCATAATGTTCCAGTCTTTGTTTAAGAAGAACCTCTTCTTAAATGAAAAACTAACGAAACCGGTCGTTTTCTGGTAAAGGAAACCAGTATTACCATACTTCTGAAGGCTGATTTTGCATGTCAATTAAATATTTCTTTTCATGTTGGATGGCTGGAAGCACTTGGCCATAGGCATAAAGCTTAGTATAAAAGTTGTCAAACATGAGATCCTACCTAGGATTGAGGAGAGGGAAAGATCCTAAAATTAATTGTAAGATCCTATATGAAATGTAAAAGTACATTTTATCATACATATATGTGTAGAAATAGCACAAAACCTACATATAATACATAACTATGAAATAGGGTTAACTCTTGTTTTTGACAAAGGAAAACTAGTGCATTTCATTAAAGTTGCTTGAAAGTTAGTTTTGTAAATATTTTAGCAAAATAAATATTTATGAGTTGAGGTTTACGGTGTTCTACTGCAATAGCAATTTGACGGATAGTATTAGAATTGAGTTCATAGAGGGTGTTGGGAATTGAGTTAAAGTGAGTGAATGAGACACTCCACCCCTCTTCTCTCCTAGTCCTTGCGCAAGAAAATGTTGCATCAATGCTTCTTTACCTCTCATCATTCTTCTACTTCTTCCCACGCCGTTCATTAGTACATTACCAAATTGTTGGTTTTATGTGTGGATGAATTTTCTCAAGAAATATAGTTGGGGTTTTTTAATTATCTAATTTTTTAATATTTTATTATTTTGAATTAAAGTTTTAATTTTAATTTTTAATTGGTTTTATTTTGTAAGAACTAAAATATTTAAATAACCATTAGATTTATGGAAATTTAAAATAACTAATAAACAATTATAGATCTGATAAGACTTCCACGTCACTTCATTTAATTTTCACATCTTCCAAATTGGATGTTAAATTGAAAGTTTGTTAAAATATCACATTTAAGCCTTTTTAAAATTTATTTTATATAATATAAATAATACTCATGTACTGTTGTTTTTCTATTCAACAAGTTCTAATCATAATGATTCGATTGCGTTAATTTGTTTAAAAAAAATAATAGAACTATTTAAAAATAAGTGGTTGCATTTGGTTTAAACGTTCAATTTTTAAATATTTTATCACAAAATAAGAACCAAATCAAGTTTATTAAGTATATTTATTTTTATAAATTATAGATGACACAAATGTTTGTCATTTGTCAATTAATTAAATACTAAATTTTTATAAATCCATTAATTAAAGGAAAAATCTGTGTCTTTAAGTGGTAGCTTAATCGATGAAAATGTTGTTATTGTTAAATTAAGTATTATATCTTGCATTCGAATCCGTATAATAAAATTATGATTGAGTTTTGGCCGGTATTTGTATTATTTCAATATCAATAGAAGAGAAAAAAAATGGGAAACGAGTATTAAATTAAAAGAAAATATTATAATTTTATGTATAAATTAAGTACAAAATAAATATTTATCATTTATTAATTCTTTAAAAAAATAATTTTTAAA
>JBBPBR010000006.1:56152945-56166939 GCA_037974775.1 Cicer pinnatifidum
ATATTATAGAGATTAATTTTGATATAAATAAATTTTGTAAATATTAAGAACAAAATATAAAGAATCAAAAGAAAAAAGTGTATGTTTGAAACGACTAAAAACAAAATGTATTTTTGGAGAAATTTAAATTATTTTTAAATCTATTTTTCAATTAGACATTATCTATTTTCACTTAGGTTATTAGAAAAATTATTAGTAAATGATTATTGATAAACACCTTTTTTATTTATCATCTTTTATGAGAAAAAAAATTATCGATCAGTTTTTCAAAATCTTAAATTGACCAAAGTATCTTTATCTCCTCAAATTTTTAAATTTGATATCAATACACTTGAATCAAGTTTATTGGTTTATTTATTTATGTCAATCTCTATTTTTTTTTTTTTTTATCTTAGAAGATACGGAAAATTTCATCATAACTAAATCGTATAATAGTGAGATTTAAATTTGAGATAAAACATTCAAATTAACAATATCGGTATTTGTTATTTAAATTAGAACTTAAGAGTCACTACACGATGAGGGTTCTCATAGCAGAGGAGTAGTAGATGACCGCACAACAGTAGAGGAGGGTTGTCAAAAAAACGTTGTATCCTCCGTTATTTTTAAAATATTATACAACAGTGTGTATTTAATAAGAGCTATAAAATATGCTTTATAAAATGTCATTTTTGGCGCAGTGAATATTTAACTTGCATATAAAAAAAATTTAAAATAAATAAAAGAGTGTAAAAGTCAACTCGGTCATAAAAATAAATAAAAATATAATTTCATAAAAATATATCAATATTAACTATTGAGTGTCATGCAAATACTCAACATGAGACACATGTTATCTCTACTACCTTTTATTTTCTTCAACTTACACACAAAAAAAAAATGGCATTAACATCAAAATTAATTTAATGGTACAAAATAACTTCTATACTAAAAAATACCAATATAATGAATCCTATTATTTTTTTCTTCGTTCGGCAATACTAGTACGCATCTGCATCTTGCCAAACACTGTTTGTATGGATTATAAGAATGTTTGGATTTAATTTTGAGAAGATGATTTTGGACTTTAAAATCTGATTATAGATGGTCTTTGTTTGATTTTGCGATGATAAAAATTAATTTTATATAAATTGAATTTATAAAATTAATTGTAATTAAATGTAACATAATTTATATTTTAATATCTTAATTGAAAATATGATATATTATTTAGATATGTTGATTCAAAATTGCTTTTTGACTGAATAATTTTTAAAATGGGTTTGAATGTTTATTTATTTACATATATTATTTATTTACAGTTTTTTTTATATTGTAAGAGATAAAATATATATTATTTATTTACAGTTTTTTTATACTGTAAAATTAGTTTATTAATTTATTTCGCATTCAATGCGTTATTTTTTGGTTCTTTTATCCATTTTGATTTTCCTTATTTAGTTAAGCAACATCATCTATAATCTATATAACCATGAAAAATCATTCAACAAAACCACCACACACCACACACCACATATCTTATTTTTTTCATCACAATTCCATATTTTGATTTTGTAACCTTTAGGAACAATTTGAAACTTTAAGATGAAGTTGAAAGGGTTGATTATAAGTATTTTATTTGTGGTTATTATGGTTGGTGTGCAAGCACGCCAAACAAATAACATTTTTCAAGACAGATCAAGTAATCCGATTAGTAATCATTGTCCATTTCATGTTTGCTTTCTTCCTCCCAAAAGAAGTATTCGTATTACAAATGATTTGCCAGCTCCTAGTAAACTCATTGTGCATTGCAAATCAGGAGATGATGATTTAGGTATACAAACTTTACCAACTGGAGGAAGAAAATATTGGACATTTAGATCCAACGTTTTTGGAACGATAAGTCATTGAGTGTGGAGGTTTTCAATTATAAGCATGATAATGGAGAGTGTACCGGACACTGCTTGCGAAGTGTTAGAAAAGATGGAATCTATTTTTCAAATGACAAGGATGGTAATTATCATTTCAGACAATCATGGAGTCCTCCAAATTAAATAAAAAATACTTAATTATCAGTAAGTCATAAATAAATTTCAAATTACAAACAATATAAATTGTAATTTATTTTAAAACACTAATAAAAATATATATATATTCTCATTTATTTAGTGTCATTCGTTTTGCAATATTTCTTTTGCAATTATTCTTATATATTTATTCTGCTAGTCATTTGGATTTTTATCAAAATATTAACTCTTTAAATTTTGCGTGCACTCAAGTTTAATATACGTGTACAATATTTTGCACATCAGCTATGATGTCCCTAAATCTTAAGTATTTTCTACTCGAGACATCATTTTATTAATTTAAATTTAAATTTATGTTAAAAAAGTTTTTATTCTTATAAAAATAAAAATAGTACTATCTGATCCAATGATCAAGAAAAAAAAACTCATCAATAATATACATAAAAATTGTAGAAATCAATAAAAATTAATATAATTCAAACAACTCAACTAATGATTTTTATTGGTCAATAGTCAAGAATAATGCGAGATACATATTTGTTGGTGTTTGTTTATGTATACTATAGGTGGTATCTTATATAATCTATTAAATTGACAAGTCATTTGTAAAGCTGATATAATGTTGACTTTAGTGCTAGTCTCCATAAATCCCTTGCTCAAAATATAGTACCGAAAAATACCAATATGAGAAGAAAAAAAGAAATTCAATGGCGAACAAATCAACATCACTTTCAAACGATTAAATCATAAATAAAATACAAAAAAATAATAAATATGTGTGTAAACTATTTATTTAAATAAAAGTAAATAACAAAATAACTTGGAGAGGTGATTTTGGATAAAAAAATGATCCTAAATCATCTGTTAATGGATGAAGAGGTTGCAAAAGCTAGGTTATTTTTTTAAGGAGGTAGAATAGTTGCTAAAACTTGTTTGTATGGATTACAAGAATGTTTGGATTTAATTTTGAGAAAATGATTTTGGACCTTAAAATCGATTATAGTTGGTGTTTGGTTGATTCTATGATAATTAAAACTAATTTTGAATAATTTGAATTTATATAATTGATTCTGGTTAAAAATGAGTTAAACGTAACATGCATGCTTTATATTTTGATATCTTAATTGAAAATGTGATATGTTTTCTGATAGTTTAAATCAAAATTGTTTTAAAATGGACAAAAACGGAAGTGGACTTTACAAATGTTTGCGATGAGAAATTCATGAATTTGTAGTCTATGGATAGATGCAAGTCATGAAACCAATTAAATTAGTTGTAGAGACAAAAATTAAAAAGAGAATTCCTATACGGTTATAATGCTTAATTCTAATTTTAAATCCACTAAGAAATTAAGTGTTACTTTGGAATTAAATGTTATATCTCTAAGACATTAGGGCAAGAATAATAAAGAGAACTGGATAATAATTCAATAAATGAATTCAGTAACTAGGATCAAATTAGACACTAAGGTTGAATTCGAAGTGAAACTCATCCATGACATTTTTCTTAGTATAAAGGATCAATTTTATTACCATTTTTAATTTAAAATATTATTTCAATCAATTCATAAACTTTTTGTTCAGTTTTAGCAATTAAATATAATTCAATAGTAAAACGCAATCCTTGAGTTCGACATTCGGTACTACAATTTTAATTATTACTTACAACGATTCAATAAACTTGTTGAAACGCTATCATATTGCTTACAAAATTTTGAATATGGTGTAGCGTTGATATATGATTATCATCATTCCATAACAATTCTATTTAGATGACAATAAAATTGTGACTAAGAGCAAAGAAGAAATATGTATTTTTAAAGAGTAGAAGAGTGAAGTTGTGAAGAAAAATAAAGAAGACTGAAGAAATATGATCATAAACTTGACCTATTTATAAAGAAAAAATATGTATATTTAAATATATACATGTTCAATTAAGGACTTCAATGACCAATAGAATCCTATACATGGCTTCACACAAGAAAACACTTTGAAAATGAACACTTTTGGACGGAGAAGAGTGAACATGATGGAAAGGATTAGACTGGACGGAGAGATTATCACATTTTTTTCAATTTCCCAATGTGTGGGAATATATTCGGATTCCAGTCAAATCGCCGGTTGGAAGGACAATTTCTCAAAGCATCATTCAAGGTTGCCTTTTGGAATGAAGACTTGCAGGAATTCTGTCACAAGATCGCCTTTTAGAATGGTGACTTGCCAAAGTATATGTCACGAGGTCGCCTTTTAGAAAGGGGACTTGTGTCATAGATGGCATACAGAGTATGTGTATCACAATATCATAATATCACAATTTGTTGCAGGAGTTCGTGTATAAGTATGATATATCATTTTCACAATATTTCATCTCAATTTCTTATATCATATCAATCTGAATTTCTTATATCATATCAATGGCACCAAAAAAAATATAGTTTTTCTGATTTATTACAATGGTCAAATATGTGAAAGACAATATATTGGTAAATATTTCAAAAGTGAGGAAAAAAAAGCTATTCGAGTTCATTTTGGATGCAACCTTACTTGAAGAAAAAAATTGAAGCAAAGTTGATGTTAGAAAATAAGAGGGTGTCTAATATAATTTTTCGACACTGTGTCTCATTTATACAAGGCCTAGTTCATTATGTTTTGTTAAATGTTGAAGACGACGAAGATGTTGAACTCATATTTGATGTTCATAAACAATGTCTGCAACTCAGTTCTATCGAGTTATGTGTCACATTTGAGGATGATAATCTATTGTAAGATGTTGGTCAACCATCATCCTCAACCACACCTCACCTTGAATACAATTTTCAAACACAAAACACTTATTCTTTTCAAAATTATGAATCTTATCAACCTGAACCATACCAACCCGAACTATACTTTGACCAGGCTGAAATATCTGAACCTGAACCATCTCAACCTGAACTGTATATTTCACTAGATGATCTGGCCGACTTTGATAAACAAGAAATAAGTTAGGAAAATAAAGAAGAAACATATTTTGACGAGGAGGACGAGGACGATAACAATGGCGACGATCTAGAGCTAAAACCTCATGCAATTGCAACGACATACAATCCACCATTCCATATGCGTAATCTAAACTTGGATTATGCTTACCAATCTTTGTAATTTGATATGCCTTCTAATGAACAACCTCCTTTAGATGCATCTTTTTAGATTGTAATGAAGTTTAATAGTAAATCAAATTGTCAACTTGCAATTAAGCACTATCAAATAAAACACTCACTCAATTACTGTGTAGTGCAACATGATCAATACATGTATGTAATTAAATGTGTGAATCCACAATCCTTGTTCAAATCTAGGACTTCATTAAGCCAAAAAGTAAGTAATGGGTGATTGATTGTTTTAAGGGCCCCACAATTGTGCAAATTCCTCTATGTCACATGATCATACAAACTTGACTCTAACATCATATGCGAAAACATAAAGTCGGTTTTTAAAGTTGATCCATCAATTAAAGTGAAGGTGATCATTGCATATATTTGAGAAAGATACAACTACACAATCACCGATAGAAAGACATGGATGACAAAAAACAAAGCTATCAAAACAATTTATGGGAATTGGGAAAAATCTTACATGACCTTCCAAGGTGATTGTTGGATATGCATAAATTTCTTCTAGGAATTATTGTGGAAATGGAAGTATCACTTGCATATTCTGATAGTACTCTGTTACAAGGGTCAAAAAATTTCAAACGACTATTCTGGGTTTTTCCTTCATGCATATCTGGGTTTAAATTTTGTAAACTATTTGTCTCAGTGGATGGAGCTTGGTTGTACGACAAGTGCAAGGCGACTATTTTGCTTGCTATTGCACAAGATGGAAACAAAAATACAACTTCCATTGCTTATGCACTTGTCGAAGGTGAGGCAAGAGGTGCTTGGAGATTTTTTTTGAAAAATCTAAGAAGGTATGTAACACCTCAAGTCGACGTTTGTTTAATTTCAGATAGATACAAATACATTAAAAGTGCTTATAATAATCCAAATAATGGTTGCCATGATCCTCTGTCAACACATATGTACTGCATCCAACATATTGCACAAAATTTCATGAGAGAGTTCAAGGACAATGAATTTCAAAGAAAACTTGTTTGTATGGATAATGATTTAATTCTTCTTAGTATATTTTCCACTTATTACTTTATAATATTTGATAATTTGTACATCATTTAAAAAAAGATATGCATTAAATGAGTCATCATTTAAATATTACCACAATGAAATCAAGATGGCAAATCTAGAGGCTTTAATAATAGATCGATAATATCCCCCAAGAACAATGAACTATGGTTTATTCTCAAGGTTGACGATAGGGACGCATGACAACTAACATTTCTGAGTCAATCAACGCAATGCTCAAGGGTACACACAATCTCCCAATCACTGCTTTGGTACAATCAACATACTATAGATTGAGAGTTTTATATGTAGAAAAGGGAATACAACATTAGGCCTTATTAGCTTATAGTCGAGTATACACAGACGATTGCATGGACAAGATTAAATATGAAGTTGATAAATCTAATACTCAATAAGTCATGTAATTTGACCGAAATTATTATTATTTCATGGTGTATGAAAGAGTAAACTCAAGAGAGGTGTGACCAATTGATCATTTTGAAGTCAACCTTATCAAATAATATTCAACTAGTATTATTATCTAATATTTATATTAAATATAATATAATAGAAATTAATATAGACTCAAAATGAAACTAAATTTATAAAAATATCAACTTTGTAGACATAATATTAACAAATATAAACTATTTATTAAACAATATTTTACCTAAAAATTATTTTTAATTGGTCTAAATTCCTACAGTAAACACATTCAATTTAGGTTATGGCTATAGTTCCTCTGTAATAAAATATATATTTTGCAGTATCTTTTTGCAATCATTCGTGTATATTTATTGTGCAACACATAGTCATGTGGAATTTTTTAATCAAAATATTAACTTTTCAAAATTTGCGTGCACTCAAGTGTAATTTATATATACACACAATATTTTGGACATCAGCTATAATGTACAGTGGCGGAGCTTGGTTGGGACAGGGAATGGCCGCGGCCACCCAAAAAAAAAAATTATAGGTTCAGTCCCTCTTCCTCTCTTTCAGATTCAGACCCAGTCTCTCTTCCTCTCTTCCAGATCTAGTCTCTCTTCCTTAAAAACCTAAATCTCTCTTCCTCTCTTCCAGATCCAGTCTTCATCTATCTCTTTCCCTCTTGCTTTCTGAACGCGATTCACGATTCCACCCTCTTGCCATCTTGCGTTGTTGATGCCTTGCCTCGCTTCAGCTCGCCTCGGCCTCGTCTCGCCTCGCCTCGGACTCGTCTTGCTTCAGCTCGCCTCGGACTCGTCTTGCTTCAGCTCGCCTCGGACTCGTCTCGCCTCGCTTCAGCTCACCTCGGTCGTTCGTAGTCAAAACTCCAAACGTTTGGAATTTGTTGATTTGCTGATTTTCCTGATTTGCTTAACAAGGTGTTTGAAAAGGAGTTTGAACAATGTTTTTGCTGATTTGCTGATTTTTGTTGCATACAAGGTGTTTGTTAAATTGCTAAAGTGTTGTTGCATACAAGGTGTTTGCTGATTTGCTAAAGTGTTGGTTGTCTCTTTAGAATGATTTGCTAAATTGTCGGCTGCCTATTTAGAACGATTGATAAATTGTTAAATTCCTAAATTGTTGGCTGCCTTATTAGAATAATGGCTAAATTGCTTATTTTAGAATGATTTGCTAAATTGTTAGCAGCTTGTTTAGAATGATGGTTAAATTGTTTAACTGCCAAGTTGCTGATTTTAGAATGATTTGTTAAATTGTTGGCTGTTTGTTTAGAATGATGGCTAGATTGTTAAATTGTTAATTTATTGATTTTAGAATGATTTGTTAAATTGTTGGCTGTTTGTTTAGAATGATGACTAAATTGTTGTTGCTAAATTGGTTAATTTAAATTGTTGTTGCTATGTTTATTGAACAAGATATAAGACATATTTAGAATGATGGTTGTCTGTTTGCTGATTTTGTTTCTTAAATTTGTTTTCTAAATTGCTAATTTTGCTGATTTATAATAAAGAAACATAAATAATGGATGCATGTTTTAAAATTCAACTCTTTAAATTTAGCTGCAAATATTGATAATTTCAAGTTAATTATGCTTTTTATAACTTAATTTTTTGCTATATAATATTATTTGTTTTATACATATTGTAATTTTATGTCGGCCACCCCAAACAATTTAGTCAAGCTCTGCCACTGATAATGTAGGTTTTTTTTAATAACCCTAATTTTAAATTTATTTACTTAAATATTTTATTTTGAAAACTATTAATCAAAATATCATTTTATTTAGTAACATCTTTTTATCTATTTATTGCAATTTAGTTTTAGTTATAAGTTTTTTCTATCTGAATCATTATTACATTAATTTAAATTTACATTAAAAAAATAAGGGAAATGTATATTTTCCGTGTTGCTTTCTTAATTCACGTAGAATCTTTTGCCTTTTGTTGTTGGAGGTTGAAGTTTTATTTTTAATTTATAATGAACAGAGTGCATAAATGATAAAACTGATTTTAAAATCTTTAAATAAAGTCTGTAGTTCTTATAAAATATCATATCATATTTTTAAATTATTCTTTAATTTGATAGTTTAAATCAAAATTGCTTTTGAGTGGATACTTACAAAAATAGATTTGAATGTTTATTTCTTTGCAAAGATTACTCATTCATTTATTTATACTTATTTTTTTCATATATCAATTAATTTTGTAAGAGATAAAATATATATTATTTATTACAAAAAAAAATATTTATCCAAAACACACGAACGCTGTTTTTTATTTAATGTTAAGTCTTTCAAGTAAATAGACATTTTGTTCTAAATAACAAAAAATGTCTCTAACCTAACGAAAGAGGTTAAAGAGTGTCATGCAAATACTCAACATGAGACACATGTTATCTCTACTACCTTTTATTTTCTTCAACTTACAAAAAAAAAAAACTTAACATATTTTAAAATAAAAAAATGGCATTAACATCAAAATTAATTTAATGGTACAAAATAACTTCTATACCAAAAAATACCAATATAATGAATCCTATTATTTTTTTTTTCTTCGTTCGGCAATACTAGTACGCATCTTGCCAAACACTGTTTGTATGGATTATAAGAATGTTTTGATTTAATTTTGAGAAGATGATTTTGGACATTAAAATCTGATTATATATGGTCTTTGTTTGATTTTACGATGATAAAAATTAATTTTATATAAATTGAAATTATAAAATTAATTGTAATTTAAAGTAAATTAAATGTAACATAATTTATATTTGAATATCTTAATTGAAAATATGATATATTATTTAGATAGTTTGAATCAAAATTGCTTTTTTGACTGATTAATTTTTAAAATGGGTTTGAATGTTTATTTCTTTACATATATTATTTATTCATTTATTTACACTTTTTTTTATATTGTAAGAGATAAAATATATATTACATTTATTAAAATATTTAAATGTAAACATCATCTATAATCTATATAACCATGAAAAAAAAGTCAAATCATTCAACAAAACCACCACACACCACATATCTTATTTTCTACATCACTATTCCATATTTTTATTTTGTAACCTTTAGGAACAATTTGAAACTTTAAGATGAAGTTGAAAGGCTTGATTATAAGTGTTTTATTTGTGGTTATTATGGTTGGTGTGCAAGCACGCCAAACAAATAGCATTTTTGACGACAAATCAAGTATTCAGATTAGAAGTCAATTGCCACCTCCTAGTAAACTCATTGTGCATTGCAAATCAGGAGATGATGATTTAGGTATACAAACTCTACCAACTGGAGGAACAAAATTTTGGACATTCAGACCAAACATTTTTGGAACAACTTTGTTTTATTGTTATTTCTTTTGGAACAATAAGTCATTGAGTGTGGAGGTTTTCAATGATAAGACTGAGGATGGAGACTGTGGAACTTATGGACACTGCTTCCGAAGTGTTAGAAAAGATGGAATCTATTTTTTAAATCCCAAGGATGAAGAATATCATTTGAAACGATCATGGAGTCCTCAAAATTAAATAAAAAATAGTTAATTATCAGTAAGTGATAAATAAATTTCAAATTACAAACAATATAAATTGTAATTTATTTTAAAACACTAATAAAAGATATATATTCTCATTTATTTAGTGTCATACGTTTTGCAATATTTCTTTTGCAATTATTCATATATATTTATTCTGCAACACATAGTCATTTGGATTTTTATCAAAATATTAACTCTTTAAATTTTGTGTGCACTCAAGTTTAATATACATGTACAATATTTTGCACATCAGCTATAACCTGCTGGGGTCACCCAGCATGAATGGTGTAGCTGAAAGACGAAACAGGACTCTTAAGAATATGGTAAGGAGTATGATTTGTCATTCCACCTTGCCAGAGTCACTCTGGGGAGAGGCATTAAAAACAGCAGCATACATTCTTAATAGAGTACCAACTAAGGCAGCGGCTAAAACACCTTATGAGCTTTGGATTGGGCGTAAGCCTAGTCTGAAGCACCTTCATGTTTGGGGATGCCCAGCTGAGGTAAGGCCTTATAGGCCGAATGAAAAGAAATTTGAACCCCGAACAATTAGCAGCTATTTTATAGGGTACTCAGAAAAATCAAGGGGCTATAAATTTTATGATCCTAATTTGAGAACAATTTTTGAGACGGGAACGACAACGTTCTTTGAGGATATTGAGTTTGGGGGGAAGATTAAGGTCAAAGATTTTTTCTTTGAGGAAGAATCGGTAACAATTCCAGAACTGATTCTTCCACCAGTTGACTTTCTCATTATTGAACAAACTCAATATGATCTGGTTGTTCAGGAAGAACAAAATCCAGGTCAAATTCAAGATCCTCAAGAACAAGTGCCTCAAGAGCCAGCTCCATTGCGGAGATCCACTAGAGAAAGGAAAAATGCTATTTCGGATGATTATGTAGTATTTATCAATGAGGTAGCGGAAAATGTTGGCATGACGAAAGACGACCCAATCAACTTTCGTCAAGCCATGCAAGATTCCCATTCAGATAAGTGGATCGAAGCAATGAATGAGGAGTATAAGTCTATGCAAGACAATTCAGTTTGGGAACTTATCCCATTACCTGAAGGAGTGAAACCCATTGGTTGCAAATGGATTTTTAAAACCAAGAAGGATTCCAATGGTAATGTGGAGAGATATAAGGCACGTCTTGTAGCTAAGGGCTATACTCAAAAGGAAGAGATTGATTATAAAGAGACTTTCTCTCCGGTTTCATCGAAGGACTCTTTAAGAATAATTATGGCTCTCGTTGCTCACTTTGATTTGGAGCTTCATCAAATGGATGTAAAGACAGTGTTTCTCAATGGCGACATTGATGAGACGATCTATATGGTGCAGCCAGAAAACTTTGTGTTGGGAGACCCAAAGAATATGGTGTGCAAACTAAGAAAATCCATTTATGGGCTAAAACAAGCTTCTCGTCAATGGTACCATAAATTTCATCAAGTAATTCTCTCATTTGGTTTTGAGATAAATACAGTTGATGATTGTGTGTATCATAAGTTCAGTGGGAGCAAACATATTTTCTTGGTCTTGTATGTTGATGACATACTGCTTGCCACTAACGATATAGGCATGTTGCACGGAACTAAGAAATTTCTATCAAAGCATTTTGAGATGAAAGATCTTGGTGACGCCTCTTTTGTATTAGGAATTCAGATACACCGAGACAGATCTCGAGGTATTCTTGGACTGTCACAAAAGAGCTATATCGATAAGGTTCTCAAAAGGTTTGGGTTACAGGATTGCAAACTAGGGGACGCCCCAGTTGCTAAGGGAGACAAGTTCAGTCTCAAACAGTGCCCTAAGGGAAGTTTGGAAATTCAAGAAATGCAAAAGATCCCTTATGCTTCAACTGTAGGGAGTCTTATGTATGCCCAAGTATGTACGCATCCAGACATAGCGTTCATAGTAGGGATTTTAGGCAGATATTTAAGCAATACAGGTCTTGACCATTGGAAAGCAGCCAAGAGGGTCATGAGATATTTGAAGAGAACAAGAAACTACATGCTCACATATAGGAGGTCAGACCAGTTAGAGATCATTGGGTACTCTGACTCAGATTTTGCGGGATGCCAAGACAGCTTCAGATCAACTTCAGGCTATGTCTTTCTGTTAGCTAGTGGAGCAGTTTCTTGGCGTAGTGCCAAGCAAGGTCTTACTGCTTCATCAACCATGGCAGCAAAATTCGTAGCAATTCATGAGGCATCTGACCAGGACATTTGGCTGAGAAATTTTGTCACGGGGCTGCAAATAGTTGAAGGGATTGAAAGACCACTCAAGTTGTATTGTGACAATAGATCAGCAGTCCTGTATTCTAACAATAATAGGAGCTCAACCAAGTCAAAGCACATTGACATTAAGTTCCTAGTTGTTAAAGAGAAGGTACAAAGTGGACAGATATCCATAGAACACTTAAGGACAAACTCCATGATTGCGGATCCACTCACTAAAGGTCTACCACCCAAGGTCTTTCATGAGCATACTGCTCACATGGGTGTGCTAGAGTTTGAGGAATCTTGATTTTAGTGGGAGTTTCGTCCATTATGTAATTCATGTTCTATGTTTAATTGTAAAGTACAAATATATTGTATTTGGACTTTCTGATTAGAAATAAAGTTTAAAGTATTCAGTTTTGGTTACTTTGTACATTTAAGTTATGGTATGATCTCATTCGGTAAAGTAGGACCATTTGAAAATTGACATGCATTGACCAAGTTCATGTAATTTTTCATGCTACACTTTTCATAATGGGTCTATGTCATTTAGTTGTGTCAGTACGGGTGATCATTGATGGGTTTAGTTATGCTTATTATGACGAAAGCCTCTTTGGTTCCATGTGCTGATATGATTAATGGACGGGACAATTTGGATTATACTCAAGGTAATTATAATGACATTTTTGACGTCATAAAGTATAACACACTCCTAATGATACATGTGTGACCAGTGGGAGATTGTAAGATTTATGGATCACATATGTAATTAATTAATTAAAGTGTGTTAGGGTCATTATATAATTAGCCAATAAAGTAGGGGTCAAATAATATGTAATAGTTTATGGCTAAAGTGCATAATAGTTAGGAAAAATTAATAGTGTAGATATCAGGCAGTTTCTAATTTAATGAGGGGCTGAATTAGAAATACTGCAATTTGGGATATAACTAATAATAGTTATATATAGGGGTAATGGTCCTCAAGGCAAACACAATAAGACTATTCAGTTTCACAAAACCCTAAAAGAGAAAACTCTCTGGTTCTCTCTATCCCCATCAAGAGAGCAAGGTTTTCAAGGTGTTTTGCTGAGGAAGATCATCCAACCCATTGGCTCTATCATCATCATCCCAGGATTTCATCAATGGCAATTCCCACAGGTACGCTTCCGCCTTCGGTTATTCATCATGTAATTAGCATGGATCGTTGAACATAATGCTATTTAGGGTTTACCAACAACTAGAGGAACAAAATATTGGACATTCAGACCAAACATTTTTGGAACAACTTTGTTTTATTGTTATTTCTTTTGGAACGATAAGTCAATGAGTGTGGAGGTTTTCAATGATAAGAAAGATGGTGGAGAGTGTACCGGACACTGCTTGCGAAGTGTTAGAAAAGATGGAATCTATTTTTTAAATGCCAAGGATGCTTTATATGAAAAGAAACAATCTTGGAGTCCTCCAAATTAAATAAAAAATAGTTAATTATCAGTAAGTGATAAATTAATTTCAAATTACAAGCAATATATATTGTAATTTATTTCAAAATCAATAATAAATATATATATTCTCATTTATTTAGTGTCATCTACTTTCTTTTGCAATATTTTTTATTTTGCAATTATTCA
>JBBPBR010000006.1:56276898-56288356 GCA_037974775.1 Cicer pinnatifidum
AACATGCAAAATATACATTTCCCTAAAGTAATGAAATGATGCAAAATATACATTTCCCTAAATATGCAACATGTAATTTAAAGTAATGAAATGATGTTTCAGATAGAAAATACTTTAAACTTGAAAAATACCAGCAAAATAATTTACATTTAAATTCCTCTAATAATATATTTTAAATAGAAAAAACATCAAACTCAAAAAACATCAACAAAACAATTTAAATTTAAATTCTTTAGATGACGTGAAAGTGAAAATAAAATCTATAGCATATGAATCTAAAACATGTTTTTCTACTTAATATTCCCCTTCCTATTCAAACATTTCATTATTGATAAGGAAGGAGAGTTGAACTATAAAATAAATAAATATTCTTTTTCGTATAAATAAATATTCTTTAAAATATTCTTTATTCGTATAAATAAATAAATAACTTGCATATTATGTTACCATGAATATTTCTTATACCACTAAATATCGAGTTCATTAAAATAATAAATTCCATCTACTCTAACACTTCATTGACATAATCTGATACAGCCCCCTTCATCATACTTAGTAATGTAAATGTCTACCGTCGTTTCCAAATTATTCCATTTAAGATTGCACCAAAATAAAGTTGTTCCAAAATTATTGAGTTTCAACAACCATTCTAGGTGCTTCCCACTTATAATATTTGTTACTCCTAAATCATTATCACGTGATTTGCAATGCACTGTGAGATTGTTAAGATGTGGCAAATCATTTCCAACATCAACAATTGTTTGCACACAACCCCCAATCACCGCCAACAAAACACTTATAATTAACCATGGCTTCGTACTTCATCTTAATATTTTAATTGTTTCTAAAGGTTGCAAAATAAATATATGTGGTGGTTTTTTATGATTATATACATCATAGCTGTTGTTGGTTTACTAAATAAGTATATGCTTTGAATGTGAACACATGTTAAGTTATACAAAAACAAAAAATAAGTAAATGTTTTGAATGTCAAATACATTTATTATTTGTGTATAAGATAATAATTTGTTTATCTTGTTTGATAATATTCTTTAGTCAAAAAAAAAGATAATAACCATTTTAGATCACTCGCCGTTGATGTACACGCTAATTAAATTCAATAGTACTACTTGTCAAAAGTATATTAATAAAGCAATTTGATATAATTAAGACATTTTGTGTGATTGATGATGCTGTTATGATAATTAATTTTGCTAAAGTTGATTTTGATTAGCTTAAGTTGAACAAAAGTTGATTTATGTTTGAAAATATTTCTATAAAAAGTGATTTTCATTAATTCAACTTGTTTTGATAACTTTGATTAAAATTGCTTTTCATTGTATAATTGTTAAATAATGTTTATATAATATTTTCCATATATTTATATTTTATTTTACTTTTTATCTCTGTTTATGATGATGCTTAATTTAGTTAATAAATATACCCGTTACATTTTTTTTAGAATAAAAGGCCCATTTACTTGAACAGACTGACATTAAGTAAAAAATGATGTTTATTTTTTTGGATAAAATGTTCATTTTTTCTACTTCGTAATAAGAAATTGTGTGCAATAACTTAACTTTCTTTAAAGAATTAATATATCAAAGAAATTACATACAAATATTTTAATGAATAATATTTATTTTATCTATTATAAAATTAATTAATATATCTTTAAATAAGGATTAGACATTTTAAATGTTGTCATTAAAGTTATTATGTCTTGCAAGTATGTTACATCATGGTATACGAAGAAATCTTAGGCTTTCGTGTCTGTGCGCGCGCTTGTATATATATAATATATTTTGTTGAAAAATCAAGGAAAATTAAATTTTATTTTATTTTATACTATTATATTATTTTTATTTTATGATTCTATCATTATTATTTAATATTACTATTTTAAATATTCACCCTATATAAAAAGCTTCGGACTGCATCAATAAAATCTTAAAGTATTGCCTTTTATTTTCTTCATATATATATTTTATCGATCCATTTAGGAAAACTATTTTAATGTTATTTCTATTTTGATCATCTGAACTCTACTATAGTACTTGATTGGTTTAATAGATCATGGGAACACAAATATTTTACTAGAGCGGACTAACAAAATGCAAAGAGAAATTATTTTCAATAAATTCATAAGGATGAGCATTAATTCATCCATTTCAATCTCGTTCTTGTATTCATTTTCTTAATAAGATTCACAGAGACAAGAACGTACATACATTCTTTAAAATAGAACATGAAAAGAAAGAGTAGGAATGATACACAAACTATATACTATGATCAAGACAAAAAAATGCCAATAATTATAAATGAGTGTATATATTTATGGCATATATTCCTGTAGCTGGTAATGAAAATTTCATTTGAATGAGTAATAAACCTTGTATTTCATAATCTTTTGGTCATGTTGAAGAACTTGAACCAGATGTCATATCAATTACTTGGTTGTGTGTAAACCTTTGTAATTGAATCATTCGCGCATATATCCCATCTTGATAATTTTTCAACAACTGTGAATGTGAACCTTGTTCAGCTACTTTACCATCATCAATCACAGCAATCACATTTGCATTCCTTATAGTTGATAACCTATGTGCAACAATGATTGTTGTTTTTCCCGACGAAGCGCGGTCTAGAGCCTCTTGAACAGACCTCTCAGATTCAGCATCAAGTGCACTTGTTGCCTCATCAAGTAGCATAAGTTCAGCTTTTCTGACAAAAGCGCGCGCCACGGCTATTCTTTGCTTTTGTCCTCCAGAGAGTTGAACGCCTCTCTCCCCTACAAATGTTTTGTATCCATCTGGTAATGCAGATATAAATTTGTGACAATTGGCGAGTGTTGCAGCTTCGATTATCTCGGATTCTGTTGCTGAGTCATGGCCATATGCAATGTTTTCATAAATGGTAGTAGCAAATAGACATGGCTCTTGAGGTACAACAGAGATGTGTCTTCTTAAGGATTTGAGGTTATATTTTCTTATGTCTTTTCCATCAATCATGACTCTACCTGATGTTGGATCATAGAATCTTTGTATAAGTGCAATCACTGAGCTTTTACCACAGCCACTAGGTCCAACAAGTGCAAGAGTTTTGCCAGCTCGGATACGAAGGTTAAGGTCACGAAAAACAGGCATATCTGGTCTAGTTGGATAAGAGAAGTCCACATGTTTAAGTTCAACTTCACCTCGAAGACGGTCAGGTACAGGAGTAGCATCTTGATCATCTGGTTCGATCTCAGTTCGACGGTCGAGGAGATCAAAGACTGATCTCATGGCTCTACCTCCTTTGATGAAGTCAGGAGCAAGTGTTAAAGTCTCAGCAGCCCCATTAGCAGAGACCATAAGAACCATAAAAACTTGGATTGTTTTAGAGAAGTCGGAGATTCCATGTTTCACTAGCCAAGAAGCGTACCAAAGACCGAGTGCATAGGAAGCATAAAGTGCAAATTGTGCTATTCCGTATCCACTTCCAGAAATCTGTCCTTTCCAAAAGCACCTTTGTAGTGGTGTTTCAAGGTTGTAGGCGAAAAGGCGAACAATTTTTGATTCTGAATTGAAGGCTGCAACAGTCCTTACATTGGCTATTGCCTCTCCAGCTAGCTGTGTGGCCTTGGCATGAGCAGCTTCCAAATCACCAGAGAAACCATTCATGAACATTTTCTGTACAAAACATAAAACAAATAATGACACAATTGAATTACAAAGCATGCCTGAAAGCACGGTTGTAAAAGTATCGAGTTAATTGTTAAACCCTTACAAGTTTACGATTCTAGGCTACGAAAACAATTAAACTTGTAAACTCTCAAAAAGAAAATGTTAGAAAACAAACCTGCAAAACAGTGGCTGCAACAACAACAGGAAAAACAGCAATGAGGACAAGCGCAAGACGCCACTGCAACACGAAACCTGCAGTGCAAGCAACAAGCATAAGTGCAGTATTCTGCACAATTACCGAAATTCGGTCTCCAATGGCTGATCTGACATTGTTGGCATCAAGAGCCAGCCTTGCAGAAACCCTAGCACTCTCATTTTCCTCCTGATCAAACCATGCCATTTCATTCTTAAGCACTGCAGTCAGCATTTTCTCCCTGACACGTTTCGTAAGATTTTCGCCAACAATGTCCCAGAAGAAGTGTTGTAATGTATTGAAGATAAATGCAGTTGATGAAAGGCCAATCAACAAGTAGCAGTACTTATCGATTTCTCGGATCATGTGTTTATGGTCTGGATTGTAATAGACACTGAGGACAGCACTGAGAACATAGGCAAAGAAAGCACTAAGTGATCCGCAAACAACTGAGCCTATTGAGCCGATTAAAGCGTAAAGCCATTCAGGAGAGTTCATTTTTACTAGTCTCCAAAAGGAACTTGCTTGATCTTTGAAAGCAAGCTTTTCAAGCCTGTAATTTGGATGAGATGCATCAAGGGACAAACTAAAATCTGATGTAGAGAAATCAGATAGCCTTCGCGAGTACGGTGACCGGCCATAAGAAGAATTCCTGGCAATTATTGGCGAGCTAACCGAGTTTCTTGCACTCGAAGGCCTGCAGATAAAAAATGTCATGTTCCACTTGGAATATATCTACTAGTACTAGTTATAAGATGAACAATGAAAATGAAATAACTTCGAATAAGGAAAAAATGTTCAAGCTACCTTGCACTACTCTTTCTAGCATTATTCATAGCAGTTTCATGTGCTGTCTCCTGCATTTTAATAAGCTTGGCATAAACACCATTTTCACCTTTGGAGAAGAGTTCATCATGAGTTCCAATTTCAAAAACACTTCCTTGTTGAATCACTGCAACGAGGTCAGCTTTACGAATTGTGGAGAGGCGATGAGCAATTACAAGAGTTGTTCTGCCAATCATGAACCGGTCAAGCGCTTCTTGCACCAGTTTTTCTGATTCAGAATCAAGTGCACTTGTTGCCTCATCTAGGAGAAGAATTGCAGGGTTTTTTAGCATTGCCCTTGCTATTGCTATTCTTTGTTTTTGCCCTCCAGAAAGTTGTAGCCCTCTTTCTCCTACCTGCCATTAACAATTTTTTCAGTAACTTGTGTTTAAGTACTGCGGTCTAGTTTACACTATTACCCCTGAACAGTTATTCCTTGGATGGCTTTATGATTGATGAATAACTTTTCAGTGTTCCTTATTTTATGTTATGAACTCGCACATGTTGACTAAAGCATGTTACCCTCTTGGTCTTTTTCACATGCAATGCATGAACAGAATTTCCTGAAGCATGTTATTCTCTTGTTGTTGACCAAATCAATAGTCAAGACATCACCCTATATTTGTTATCCAGCTTTCTTTTTCTATTTAGTATTTTATTTTAAAAAATGTCCTTCTATAGTAGTTTTATCCAAGAAATTCAAATCTAATTATGTGATTAATTTAACAAAATCCAAGATGCATTTTCTGGAGCCATAGTTGACTAACCTGAGTTTCAAACCCTTCAGGAAGTTTGATGATGAATGAATGAGCATTAGCAACCCTAGCAGCTTCTTCAATCTCAACCTGGTTTGCATCAGGCCTTCCCAAGAGTATATTTTCTCGAATCGTGGTAGCAAACAAAGCCGGCTCTTGGCTCACTAGTCCTATCTGTTGCCTCAACCATTTAAGCTTCAAAGTTTTAATGTCATGTCCATCCAGCATAACTTGTCCTGCACCCAATTTTTGTATAAAACTTCCAATCTAAAAAAATCAAATCTTTCAAAACTAAAAAACTTTAATTTTCAAATGCATAAAAAATCACCTGAAGTTGGGTCATAGAATCTCTCAATAAGGGAAACAACAGTGCTCTTGCCAGAGCCACTGCTACCAACCAAAGCCATGGTCTTTCCAGCAGGAACATTCAAGGAGAAATCATTGAGGATCAGAACCTCAGGCCTCGATGGGTAAGAAAAGTTCACATTTTTCAGCTCCACGAGTCCAGTAACTGTCTCCAATTCCAACCCAGATTCACTGTTTCTGTCTATACTAGGTTTGTGATCAATTATCCGGAAAATCTTCCCAGCTGCAACCCTCGCCTTTGTAAATGCAGCCATGCTAGGTGCAGACTGCCCCAAACCCCTATGTAAATCAAATCATTAAATTTACATTAAACATTAAAAAAACAGAATTTCAATCACTATGGTTTTGTTTTGTTGCTAAAACACAAAAATGCAATACTACTAATACTCACAATCCACCAATCATGACAGCAAACATGGTTGCAATGGCAAGTCCTCCATTGGTGTAGTGATGTCTTACTAGATAGCCTCCATACCATAGCAGAAGTGCATAACAGCAGAACACAACAAAGTAAGTAGCGCCTAATCCCATTCCCTTTGCTAATCCAGTTTTGTAGCCAAGCTTCTGAGCAACCTTCAAGGCTGATGAGTAACCTTGTAGTGCTCGGGACTCCCCCACGAAAGACAGCACTACTCGTATTTGCAAGACTGTCTGCAATATCGACAACATAATTACCTCAGATCCACAAAAAGGGTGATTGAGAGAGATTATAATTTATAGTTTTATACTAAATCAAATGCTTTTTTTATGTCTTAACCCTTTCTTAGGGAAAAGGGACCCTGATAATTTGAAGTTTGTCCAGAGGTAAGTAAAGTTTGATCAGAGTGACTGTTCCACTCAGGATTAGAATACGGGTACTCCCTATTGACTCTTCCTTCTCATTAATCACTTGAGGCTGGTCAGTTGTGTGAATCAAATGCTCTTAAGTCTTAACTTTGAAAAGAAACAATATGTGTTACTCTTACTCTTTACCTGTTCTACAATGTTTCCAGCTTGAGAAAGAGCTTCTTGGCTCTTACTAGAAAGCTTAGCCAAAGTGGTGGTGTGAATAGCTCCGATGACAGCTATCATAGGGACTACAGCAAGAGTAACCAAAGCCAATTGCCAAACAGCAGTGAAGCCAACAACAAAACCAGAAACAAAAGTAGCCATGTAGTGAATGAAATTTCCCAACTGAAAACCAAGCATATACACAAGTCAAAAACTAGTCCAATCGAATGACACTGGCACAAGAAAAGAAACACATTAACATTTGTTCATCAAACCTTCTCACTAATGGCATCCTGGACCATGACAGCATCCGTGTTGATGGCAAAAACAACATCAGAAGTTCGAACCTCGGTGTCAAAGAACTCAATGTCTTGTTTCAATGCAGCTTCTAAGTACTTGATCCTCATCTTGGTTGATTGTCGCTCTCCGGTCCACATCCAACAAGAAATCTCTGCAACAAGTTCAACCCTCTTTTCATCCATAACTCTAAACAATTGAAAATTAAAACATAAATAATTCAAAAGCAACAACAGAAACTTGTTCTTAATGGATGATGAGGCAATGAATTAAATTTGAATTTCAGTTTTCAATTGGAAAAAACTAACCTGCCCATGAAGATGCCCAAATAGCAGCACCAACCACAAGGAAGTAAAATGCATACTGCAAAAACAACATTACCTCAAACTCCAAAACAATTCACACCCACTTTCCAAAAATAGAACTCAATAAAAAAAAAAAGCATAAAACTTTGAATTATACTATCTAGATATTTTTTTTACCTTGACAACTTCATGTGTCATCTTGTCCAAATTATTAGCATTAGACCCAAAAGAGTTGACAAGATCCGCAAAGAATCTAAGGAAAATAGGCAAAGAACAACCATGAACAATTGCTCCAACAGTTCCAATTGTCATAAGAATATAATCCAACCCATCAGCAAATCTGAAAAGCTCTCCAAACCCAACAGAAGGAACACTCTCAGTCTTAATCTTCTTCTCCTCAATACCACCATCTTTATTTGGTTCTGATGTTTCCACCATTTCCTTTGAAACTTGATGTTGCTGAGAATCAATAACAGTAGCAGTAGCACCTTCCTCTGTTACTGTTGGTAGGTTTCCTTTAAAAGACTCAGAATTGTTGTGAGTATTATCAACATCATCATCACGCACTACAAGCTCAAGACCTTGCATTTCAGACCATTTCCACTGTTCAATAGTCTTTATCTCTTCAGATTCTTTTGACATTTCATAAATTCCTAAGCTTTTTTCTTTTATACATAAACACAAACACAAAGTCTTCAGTCTTGTTTATTACAATTATCTATCTCACTAAACTCTACCTGCTTTTTTCTGATCCTAACTAACTTTTCTACTCTCTCTCTCTCTCTCTCTAGATAGAAGAAATATTTATTTTGATTTCAGTGTGTTTGATATTGGTGGGGTGTGTGTTGTTGGCATATTCGTCACTTTAACTTGTTCTGTGATGAGAGGGAACAAGAACGGTTATTGGGTTAATGTTAAGTGTGTGTTTTTTATTTTCTTGGTCAGTAAAAAACACCGAAAGTGATAGGTGGTGAGAACCTAGCTAGCTAAGACAGAGAAAAAGTGAGAGATAAAGGTTTGATTTTCCACCCGACAAGGAATACTGTTTCTTTGAAAATTCAATCAACACACAAACATTATTTACCACTATAATTTTATGCTTTCAACTAGTTATAACTGTTGGTAAATTTTGTTGTTTTTAAACTAATATCAACTCATTTTTACTCTTTCTTATGTATGGCATTTCTGTTATACTTCATCATTAAATTCCTTTCTAGTGTAAATATTAAAGATGTGCTCAAACTAAGGTTATTCAATAAAAGCTGATATCATAATATTTGTCAAATTTAATCGATTTATATCTCATGATTAGATTTTTTTTTAGTTATAAATTGACCTCATAAAAAATCTCAGTTGTTTGATCAAGATCATTAAATGAATTTAAAATTTTGACATTCTTAATTAGTATATCATAATTATTTACCATATTTGACTGATATATCTCATGATTAGATTCCTACATTCATAAATTCTCAATAATATTAATTTTAAATAATATTTGCATAGATAATTTTTTAATTTTCACTTCAACACATAGTTAATTAGATAAAACAAATATTGAATGAAATAAAGAAGACCTCAAGAGAAATTTTTCTTGGCACATGTTTGAACGTGAGTTGCATTTGCTAAAATTACACATTAAAACTTTAATAAAATCATAATAATTGGCAAAAATTAATTTACAATCATTTCAAACCTGAACGTAGAGTCAATACACCAAATTCAAATTGTGCCACCATGGCTTTTCAATAACCCAAAAAAACACATTGAAAATTTGCTTTGGTCTCCTCTCGGTGTGGTTCTCCCTACACATTGAAGATTTGATGTGTGAAAACATTTACTTAATTTTAATTTAATTAATTTTATATAGAACGAACATGCAGCGGCTATACTGTGGTAAAAAGTAATTAAAAACGTGAAACGTGTTCATACACACCAAATATTAACGTGGTCATATAGCAACATTAAAAACTCAAAACAATTTAGAATCTTTATGTACTGATATTGAAGAATCCAAAGCACCGTCACCAAATTTGTCAGTCAAGTACTCAACAAATATGACCATTTCATTCTTTAAGATTTTTTCTTGTGCTTTTTTATTTGTCTCATTTCAATTTTTCAAATATATTAATATTTTTTTAACTTATTCTAATTATATATTTTATAATATATAATAAATTTTATAATAAAAACATAAATTAATTTTTTAAAGATAAACTAATAATCAATTTAAATTTGCAATAAATTTCTAATTACAATCAATTTTTTAATTGATGTGATTTAATTAATAAAATCTTATACATAGAGATAAAGATAATATTTAACTATACCGTAATATACGGTAATTGTTGTGATTTTTTTAATATTCACTCATTTATTGAATAAATGAAATAAATATAAATTTTGTATTTTAAAAATAATTTTATATAAAGTGGTGAGACACGTAAATTTTATCAAATAAAAAATAAATGTTAAAAAATATATTTGTATGAGTATGAATAATTGTTTTAGACGCATCTATCTCTAATTATAGTTCAACTATAATGTTAAATGTAAAAAAAACGACAAATATTAAATCAAATATAATTACATTTTAAATCATGTGTATAACTATTTTAAAATTAAAAAATAGACCATTGTACTCCTATTTATAGACGGGCAGTTGTTATTTAAAATTATTAGGTTCAAACATTAAAACTTAATTAATATGGCGAAGTACGATCTTACTTACATCACACTCTTGCTTTGGCTTTAATTGAGATCACCAACAAGTGCAGGACAGTTCCTTTTTTTAGCTTAAAAACAATAACGTGTGTGCCTGAAGTTCTGACACTGTTAAATTCCTTTGAAAGTTTTTAATTTGTTTTCTTGTTTCAATAATTAGATCAAAATATTTTAGGTAGTTAAACAAGCACTACCTTTTTTACTTTTTTAACAATTGACATGAAAATGAAGGAAAATTAGAAGAGTTTCTAAGATATACTTATAAATAGAAAGATTTTGGTATATTTATTTTTTAAATTAATAAATTAAAAAAGTTATTATAAATTAAATAGTTATTTGTAAACTTGTATTTTTTTAAAATATCATTTCATAAAAATATATTATTTCATTATTTATAAATATTATACTAACTTTTTTATATTTTACTGTAAAAATATTCGGATTCGCTATTTTTAGTTATAAAATTCAATAAAAAAATTTATTTCACCAACAATTTTATTAAATAATATTTAATTATTATAATTATTGTAATTATATAAATAATAAAAAGTAGTTTTTTAAAAATCAAGTATAACACTATATGTTGAATTGATTCATGTACTATCAAAAAGTAGTTTTTTAAAAATATTAATATGTAATTTTGAACACGTTAATCAATGTTAGTATGCATATAATTAAAGAAGAAAAAAAAGAAGAAAAGGTAAATATTGGATTACTTTGTTTTTACGATTACGAGTACAGTCTTTGGTTCAGGGCACTGTTCCTTTTGCTTAGTGGGTCATTACCCTTCACCTACGGGCACTACTTGTCCCAAGCATGAAAAAGTGTCTAGATGGAAAAATAAGGCAAAATTCCAATGAGTATCATCACTGCACTTCCTTTTAAAAGTGACTAGTACATTTTCCCCTTGTAGTATGCTGAAAGTTATTATGCTTTATCTACTATTGCTCATTTATCATTATTCATTAAATAAATGTGAAATACGTATGTACTTTCTCGTGTAAAAATGTTTTTTTTTAAATTTTGATCAAGGTATGTTCTACTACATACCACACGAAAAGGTGATTATTTTCAATTGGTACTTCAAAATTATTTAAAATTTTAAAGTAATCGACAAAAATCATCAAAAGTAAAATGAATAAAAATTAATAGATGTTAAATCAATAAAAATGAATATTATAGAATTAATTGAGTTTTTATGTATTTGGATTAGTTTTCACTTACTTTAATATATCAGCACAAAATGATTTACTATGAATTATTTATCTAAGTGATTTACAGTAAAATTTATCTTAATTAAATATGTTTTTTGTATTACAAACATTTTTAATATGTCGA
>JBBPBR010000006.1:56288483-56303524 GCA_037974775.1 Cicer pinnatifidum
AAATTTCAAATTAAATATCAATTATAGCAACAAAAGTTATAAATTTTAACTTAATTAAAACCAATTCTAAAAATAAAATTAATTTTATATATTTATAATAAACTTTGACACCTCTAATTGGAACCAATCATAAACTTAGCTCTTTAATATTACGATAAATTTTTATAATTTGCAAAAATTACAAACTTGTAACTTTTAAAAATCACAAGACAATTCACAATAGATCTTAAGACTTTAAGGTAATATTAAATATATTTTATATTTTAGAAGGGATGATCCATTAATATATTAGTAGGAGTAGTAGTATGAATGCAAAGAAGCTAACTATGAGAATAAGATAGTAGTATTAATGAATGCATTATGCATGGTACTTGTACATGCATACACAATTTAATGAGAACGACTGAACATAACTCCCACTGACCTTAAGAAGAATACGTACAAGTACGCTACATTATGATATGTGGAAATTTCTAACTCAAATAGGAATGTCTTAAAATTAAAATGGAAAAAGTCACTTTTCATACACACTTCTTTGGGTGGTTTTTTAACATTTAATTTAACCAGTTGTTGCCAACCCCAAACACTTGCACGCATAAATTTCCTGCAACAACCAACAACTTATTCAGTACACTCACTTGTTTATTGGGTATAAATATTTAAATAATATTTTCTATATTTCGTTTCATCAATTAATATCCATTCGCTTTAGATAAATGCATGCAAAAACAAATGATTGGGATTTTTTTTTTTTTTTTTTTGCATTTTAGCAATGTCTTTTAATCTTGATATGTTCCTCTAAATGACTGATCGAGATTGAACTTTGTTTAAAAAAATACACAATTGACGTCTTTCTTCTATATTAACCAAATATACTTGTAAGTCAACCAATCATTTTAATTAATAAATGTCCTTGAATTTGAAATGGATAAGATATTTTAATCTTTCTATTAACCTCTTTCACAAGTAACACATTAAATGAATTTGTGATACTCCACATAGATGAGCGTCATTGTCACATTATATGGTCTATTTGTATGATAAGATTTTTGGGTTACAATTATTATACAGTTATATGGTCTTTCTTCTTTAAGTGTCACTATGTGAGAAAAGTTGTTAATTCACAAGAAGGAGATTTAAGGTATTTATATTTGTATAAACAATATTAAATAATACTACAAAAATTATTTGCACAAAAATTGCTATTATATATTTATCGTGATAGTTAAATTTAATTTAGATTAGTTTGGCCCCACAAGTAGATGATGAAGATCCATGATAGGAAACATAAAAACAGAGAAAACATAAAATACTATGGCGAAGATTTTGAGTTTGAGAACAATCGATTCCTTGTCTTGAGCGTTACACAATTACGGATTAAAAAAATAAGGAGTTGTGATGATAGAGGTATGGCCCTGCCATTTGCACAACAAAAGTCCAACATCCAATAAGAATGAAGTAAGTTAGTTGAAAAGTCAAATTAACTTTAATGTTTTTGTTAAATATTAGGTGAAAACATAAAAATAAGGTCGGTGGTCAAACTTCCACATTTACTAATATATAGAGATATATCATCCAATTTCACAGTAACATACATGATATTTTACTTGCCTATAAATCACTCAAATTCAGGGAAGGAGAGTGACATTCGATGAAAGGTCAAACATATATATATTGCTCATTGCTCCATCTTTCGTTTCTTGTAATTTCATCCCACTTTTCAATTTAAATACAAAAATGTTATGTGGACATTCCCTTTTGATATGTACACTTAGAGTTTTTGAGAGAATAAAAGATAAAAAAAGAGTAATGTAATAGAATTGTCATATTAACGATTCAATGAAAAGAGAGATGGAGATAAATGAGATATTAAATGAGTTTTGAAAAATATGAACAGTATGTATATTACTAATCTTTCAAATATATATTCACCCCAAACAAATTCAATCAAAGAGACCTAGAATTATGAATCTTGATCCATATGCAGTATTATTTATAAATAGATGTGCAAAATATTTGATTAATTGAATTATATTGATAAATTGAATTGCACATACAAAAAAACAAAATCAATTAAATGGTTTTATGAATTGCATTATGTATTTAAAATAAATCATTTAATCAAGTTAATTCAAAAACTAGTTTAACAATTTTAAACTCAATTAGGATATTTTTTTTAGAAAATTTTTTCAAAAAAAAAAAGTAAAAACTTAAATAAAAAATTAATTTTTTTTGGAAACTTTTTAGAAAAATATCAAAAATATTTTTTTCCGAAAACTTTGTTTATCGATAAATTTTTATATCTATTTTTCTCGAAAAAAATCAAAAAAAAAAATTTTTGAAAAAAATCAATATTTTGTTATATCAAAGTAATTTAAAAAAAAATCGCAAAAAATTTATTCCATACCGATTTTAACTTAAAATTTATTCAAAATACTAAACTGAATTATATTTATAAATCAATTTTCAAATCGATTTAAAATTACACTAAACTTGATTCAAAAGTGGTTTTCAGAAATTAAACGAAATCATTAATATAATATAATTTAATGCAATATTTGTCCCATGAACACCCGCAACTCATAACGTTTACTAAAATGAATTCTCCCATCGGCACCCCACACCTGCAGTCCAACTAATGTTTTGGTAAAACATAAAGGCTGGTTGAAAAATATTAAAGTTTTCAAATAATATATTGTGTTTGCAAACAATTCTATGATGTTGTAAAAAATCTCATATCAACATCAATATGTTTAGTCTTAATCACAAAGTGAGTAGGTCGCTTGAATGAAAACGAGTTAGAAATTTAATCGCATTGTCAAATAAATAGCACTTAAACGACGTATTCATTTTTTTATTAACTATAAAGAATTATCATAGCGATCTAGTCTTACATATATTTGGAGTATTCGATAGAGTTATATTATAAATAAAATCAACTTGGATAATACATATATCTTTATCAAGTGGTCCATCCAAAGATAAATGAAAATTGTAAGGAGTGATGATTGTAGAGATCATGTATATCAATAAGGTCTTAGTTATGAAATGAAAATGAGTAAGTCAGAGCGCTTTTCTCTTTATTGAGCAGTGCAAATCAGAGTAAAAGGTCTGATGCTACTTGAGACTTATTATAGTTCAAAGTAAGATCGTGTATGAAAGAGCATAAAATATGTTTGTCACATCACACCTTACCATACACTTCATAGTTCATTAATTTGGATATATAAAATATTTAAATGTATTTTTATTCACATAGGTTTTAGCTTCATAGTTCATTTTGTGATATTATAGAGATTAATTTTTCAGATACAATACATTATTATATATTTAATAATTGAACTTAAATTTTAGAGAAATATTAAAAAATAACTTATTTCATAGTTTTTTTATATAAAAAAATTATTATTTATAACAATAATATTAATTAATAACTATTTTAAAATAGAATTTTAATTTTTATAATTTAAAATTACAAAATTAAGTTCTTTTGAACGGCGTCTTTTAGATAATTTAATTCTTTCAATAAAACAATGAATTACATTCTTTTTTAAATGAGTCATCTTATAGATAATAATACTCACTAATATGATAGAATTAATGTCAATTTCTCTTAATTAATTATATTGTGTTCTAGATAAGAGAATTGACTTTGCATCTGTTCAAATATTTAGACAAGACATATAATTTGTTATGAGACATGGTAGTAAAAGATACTTCTTAAGAATCAAAATATAAAAATATTTTTTTAGAATCATTTAAAAAGTGTATTAATTAATTATTTAAAACTCTAGATATCTGGATATTTGTTAGTTTAATTAGGAATAATTCTTATCTGAACACACATTTATATACACATAAATATATATTATTTAATTATTTTGAAAATATATATATTTTTTAATTATTTTTTTACTTTTTCCTATCTGTGGTTGTTTAAATAAAGTGGCTAAATAAGTGTTTTAATGCAATAATTGCTCCTATGTTGGACTATTCATTCATTGATATTTTCTGTAAGAAATGTTTCCCACCGAAGAAAATTTAAATGATTTATTTAACATTTTCATCCGGGTTAAGAGACACCAACCTCGTTTCTGGTGTCATTTTTATTTTTTGCCATGCTCATGTAATTTTTATTTTTTTAAAGGATTTCACATTATCACACAGTTGACATTTGAAAATCTCAAGTTTTTCAACCCAACCTGGTTATTTCAGAGTATTGTCAAAACTCCTTATTTGGTAGTTTAGTGATTAATTTATACATGAAGTAGCTTTTGGCTTTAATAATTCGTTCCTAACTTTTATTTATTTATTAAAGCACTAACTAATAATGACAAATAATATCAAAATCTCAGCATTGTGAGTGGCAAATCTTATCCATCGACAATACCTGGATCTTGTAGGCTAATTTCTACCATGACCAACATGTTACTTTAGAGGTGGTAAAATAGATAAACCAAAATAATTTATTAATTAATTTTAATGGATAAATATCCATTTAATTTATCTAATGATTTTTTTTTATATTTTAATAAATTAACACCTATAACAAAAATGGTTTTATTATTTTTTTAAATAATTTTATTTATTATTTTAAACAACTGTTTACAAAATTTATTTTTGAAAATATTTTTAAAATAACTATTTTTTATATAATATATTAAAAATAACTTTTTGATTTTAGAAACAGTTTTTGACGCTCCAGTGATCTTCACACGGAGGCGGACGGCGGTGTTCCATGACCGTGACTCACAGTTTAATAATTTAAAAAAATAATAAAATTCTGTTTTTTAAAATAATGGAATTCTAAATTATTTTTTTAATAGTAAATTATTATTTAAATTATATTTTTTTTAAGATAATAATTAATACAATTAAAAAAAGTAATCTTTTTTTTAAATGACAAATTTAAATTAGTTTTAAAAAAATAATAAATATAATTATTTTTAAAATAATAGAAATACGTTTTAAAACAGTTTTATGTTAAAAAAATATTTTTGTTTATAAAAAAATATATTTTTGAAATAAATGTAATAATACTTCTTAAAAGTATATGTTTTGAAATAAATGTAATAATACTTCTTAAAAGTATATGTTTTGAAATAAATAATTCATTAGATTGCATTAAAAAATATAGTTTAATTTTCAAGCACTATAAATGTAATAAATTTTACATTGTCAACATATCACAATTATTATAAATATTACTTTTTACAATTATAATGTATATATATTAAATCACTCGGAGTTTGAGATGATGTTGGATGAATTATATCCATCCATATTTTTAAATTGATGGATTGAATTCAATTTATTAATATTTTTATTATGTAGTTGATGAATTTATAATTGAATGGAGGATAGATGGAATTGTCACCCCTATTCTTAATCTCCATGTGATCCAATAAAATCAAGCCACGTGATCTAAAAATTGGTATTAAGTACTAAAAACAATTGTTTATGAATTTGTAAAGAACTTAATTCAAATAAAAATTTTATCGTGACTAACATAAAAATATATATTTTTTTTTTTTAATATTATGACTTGTGATGGATAATTGTTCATGATTTAGTTTGGCACATGACACTTAAAACATTTATAATGATCGTAAATCAAATTAATGAGTTGATGAAATATATTTTCTAACAAATTTTTTATACATCTATCAAAAATCAAATCTCTTTTTTTATTTTTATCTATAGATTAAATCTCTAATAACATTCACAAATAATCAAATATGTACCACTTGTATGACACCACCTATGTTAATTAACATATAAGTGTCAAAGTTTACTTCTTTTGATTTGGGAGATGATTTAAAATTTTAACCACATATATCCTTGTCACAAATAGGAATTCAGGGTGTAGAAGTTATGGTTAAAACTTATCTTCCTTTCGTGTCATGAATAGCACAACACAAGAGTCTCAACCCATCCTTTTCATAGAAATGGTGTGGTTAATCAAACTTTTTTGAAAACTACCACATGTTCTTTGAAGGTAACTTTTGGAACCTCTCTTTCAACCAGTACTTCTTGATGGCTGGTTTATACCTCTTTTTACCGAGTCATGAGTAGTCTTTTAAAGGAGAAAATATAAAAATAAAAAACCCTTGCTTGTTTCTTTTTAAGGTTAGGCTTTTTTGGTAAAAGTTATTTTTTAAGACCAGCTTGAAGCGGATTATTTTTAATATTTTAAATCACATTTGCAACTTGTGTAAAAATAATTAATATGATAAAATTATAAATATTAAAAAATTTATATCAATAAAAATGAAAAATTTTCTTATATTTAGACATCATCTCTCCATCTTAAGTTTTATTGAGGAAAAAAAAAACTTTAATTTTTAAAGGCATATATATGAAAAAAGCCTATCCATATTTTTCATTGCAAATTAAATCATTAAAAAAACACCAAGTGAGAGTATGGAAATATGAATTACTCAAAATGTATAATCCAAATTATATATCGATGAAAATGAGAGTATGTGTATTATATATACTAATCAATCAATTCTCTATAGGAATATTCCAGCTTGTTGTGAGTTGCCACAACATATAAACCCAAAAAAAGGAGCAGCTTTAAACTAGGATACATAAATCTCAATCACACTGAGATATTGAAGCTTCCATGCTCTAATATACTACCTTATAGCTTCAAAATACAATAAAGCAAATAAAATTATTAAAGAAATTTTATTGACAAAAAAGATACATATTAATTATTACCAACTCATTCTCTCCATTTGTCAGGATGTGCAAAATGCTTAGTGGGGTGTGACAACATATTTTTTCTAGCGTGCTTATAATTGGTTCATATACTAATGTATAAATCGTACACAATAACCATATGATTCTGTTTTGCATCTATACTCTATCATTTGTTTCCATGGAAAAAAAATTCCACCCCTATATGATTGGCCATGTTTTTCAAATACACAAAATATTAATTAATGCTTTAGTGGGTTCCTATTGAGAAATGAAAAATCAACGAAAGGTTGTTCATATACAATGGAAGATTCTCGAATTTCAAATTTCACTTATTTTTTTTTATTTCTCTTAATTTAATTTTTTTAATTTGAATTAAAAATTTATATTATATAAATTATATATATACAATTTTTCATAAATTTAAAATTATTTAATTTGTTATTGAAATGTATCAAAATTAATAATTTATACATTTTTAATGAATATTATTAATTTTTATGAGTTTTAATAACATATTAAATAATTTATATGATATAAACTTTTAATTTAATAAAATAAAGAAAACCAACAAAGTTAAGAAATATTTGAATTAAAATAATAAAAAAGCTCAAATGATTAAGGAAACTATTTTTTTTAAACAGAAAAATCCTAGGTAGAAATTCCATTAATCGTTCTAAAGTAGTGTGCGTGCCCACAATAGATCTTGTCATATTATTAATTATTAATTTATGTGCTTTTCGTAAGGTGAGTTTGGGAGATAGAAAAACGTTGAAGTCACATGGCTCTCATCAGGCATCTTATTTAATCCATTATATAGTACATAGTTGTTTTATTTTAGGTGGATGTTTATATTTGAAATTTTGCTTTATTGTTGCACATGTCTGTCCTTCTAATTTAAAGTCACATCAGTGCTTTTTATTCACTTAAATGATAAAACAGAAAGAATAGTTAGTTACTAATGATAATTAAATGGACACGGTTCTGAGCTTCTTTTGTTTATAATTTATAATTATAATAAAATTATAAATTCTATCTTTTGATAAGTAATATCGGTGAATTCTATTTTATTTGAGGGGTATTTATTTTGATGATCACAACTAAACTAATCATAATTATCTTTGGTGCCTTTTAATCGATTCTAATTGCTAAAAATTAGAATAAAATATTTCAAATGTTTGAGATTTTAACTGTAAAACAAAAAACTCATTAAATTATAATCAATAATACTCTATAATAAAATATAAATAAAAATGATAACTAAAAAATTAATGTAATTAATTTTAAATTAAATTTAAATACATTAACTTTTTAATTATTATTTTTATTTATATTTTATTTTAGAGTGAGTAGTATATATTGAATCTTATTGATCTAAGTTTTAGATTATTTTAATTAAATTTTTTTAATTTTTGTCATGTCAACAGTATCAATCACGATTCATGTGTATGAGTTGAATCATCACTTGAACACCGCATAAGAAAACTATTTGTTACATAAAATTTTAACCATATTAAATTGAAATTGGACAGAAAGAATCAAAATGGTATAATAAGTGTAATGACTAATGTGAAAGATGAAAATAAACTTAAAATAAATATGTGGGGTGAAAACTTAACAAGACTTGTATACATATCTATGTGAGGAGAGGAGGATATCAATAAGTACAGAGCATGCATGATAATCTATAAATAGCTAGATCCTGTAAGGAAAAAAAAAACCTAGTTAGACTCTAGTATTCTTTATAACACATTATAAAATGGTTTGAACTTTGAAATAAAATGAAAAGATTTGTTGGGCTTTTAGTGGAGGAACGATGGTTTCAAACAGGAAATTACTATGATAAAGTGAACAAGGTGGAGGTGGTAAAAGTAAAACACAAAAACATATAAGGGGTCAATTTAACCCGAAAAAAGAATCTATATAATGCTAGGAAATTGCTTAATTGGTGCATGAGGCAAGGGAGAGGGACAAAATAATTTGAACATGATAAAAGGCAGGGAAATTAAATGGAAAAAGCATTAGGTGTAATCCAAAATGTGTAGTGGAGGTGTGAATAGATAGATCCATATCACGAGGTTGATGTAAGTTGACCTTTAGTGACTTCAATGACAAAAAGTGTGGGTGCTATTGTTGTTCATTTTAATGATGAAAAATTATTATTTGTGTTTCATAGTGGCAGTTGGTTTTGGTTTCCATGTGTTAATGGTAGTGATTGTTGTGTGTGCATGTGTGAAGAAATTCTCTATCATCTAATCACTTTGCATCTTCCATCCCATGCTTTGGGGCCCATTACATTTCTTCCTCTTCACTACTACTTTTTTGTTTACTCCTAATTTCCCATTTTCTTTTTACTTTTTGTAATAAAAAAAAAACAAATTAAAATGAGGAGAGAATATCTTAGTTCAAAGTAGTGAAAACTTAAAAATACAATTATCATTTATAAAAATTAAAGAAATTTGTATTTATTTTTCTCTAATGACATTAGCAAAACTCGAACACACAATATTCAAATTTAAACTATTTTTGCTAGTTAAATGTCAATTAAAAATTACTCTAGCTTTAACTTAATTATAATTCTATTAAAATTTGAAGAAAAAAAATTAGCTTTTGTTGAACTTTTTTATAAATTTAATAGACGACAAAATCCCTCTATAATAAAAAATAAATAAATAATTATATAAATTTAAATTTAAATTAAATGCCAATATGTTTTGTTTGTTTTCATTTACATAAATATATGAGATATATATATTATATTTAGAGAAACTTCATTCTAAATCTTTATATTCATCTATTAATGTATAAAGTTAAATTGTAATATAAAATCAAATTCTAAATCATATCTTTAAAACAAAGAATAAATCCTAAAAATATTTCAACAAAATTTTATGTATAAATTATATCTTAATAATATCTTATCTTAAATATTAAATATATTAAAATTTAAATCTAAATATTTCGAATAATATTTAAGTATATTATTCTAATAAATTAATACATGTAATGTTGTTTAAAAATCATGGACGAATAATACTTGTTGGTTGGTTTCAGTAGTAATGAATTCAAATTTTCACCATTTGAGTGATAGAACTGGCTCAACTGATATTTGTGAAAGAAAAAAAAAACACAAAAAATATTTTAATTATCATCTTACTCAATTTATACTAATCAAAGTTTTAAAAAAAATTAAATTATGAATAATTACACAGCAGGGATCACCTTACTCAATCAACAATAAAAACAAGGTTGTCCCTTCAATACGGTAGACATATATATGTGCCACAATTAATTACAACCCATTATTTGGTTAAATTCATATCACACAGCAGGGATAATAAAGAAACTGAGGATTTGAATTTGATGACTAGGTGAGGGAGATATTTGAATGTGGCCTATGAGAGAACAAGGTTTTGATATGAAAAAGATGTTTAAGAAAACAAACATAATTGATTGCAAAAATGGACAACTATAGTACTATGTATTTGTTAGCACCAAAGAATCTTGATAAGGTTGTGGCCTGGAAAGATCTTAACACTACTAGTATAATGAAAGGGTTTGTCCCCTTTTTTGGCTTTGCTGAGTCACTTTCTGAAAATAATTTAAATGAATTACTAGCTTAAAGCATATATACATTAATAATTTCACCTTTGTTGAAAAATAATGCAGTAAATAGTAATATATAGTTGGTTTAAGTCATAAATAATTTAATTTTTCGTTTAAACGTTCAAACTTTAACTTTTGCGTATGAATAAAAATTTAATTGAAAAGAGAGATTTTACCATATTTTTTAGTGAGTTTTTTCGATGAAAATTAATCATTATTAACGGTGATGTATTTTTTTGTTTGTTTGTAATAACATGGTTATTATAAAAATAAAAATAAATGAGATGCATATATGTTGATAGAAAGATAACTTTGACTTAATAGAATTGGGTTATTGTTATTGTTGTACTAAATGAAAATGGCCTACTTAAACGTTAGCAAATGCAATTCTCAAGTAGAAGACTCACAAAATTCTAACTAGTTAGGTTTCTCAAATAATTATTAAATCAGATTGGGTATTTGAATATAATATGATCATAGTCATAAAATGAAGAGGTGTTTGGTTGGTTAGAGATGAAAAGAAGTTAGGCATTTTGGTATTAAAGTAATTAATGAGTTACTAGAGTAGAAGTTAGTATCACATATGGATGGAGAGAGTCTCCAAATTTTGTGTTTATCAAAAGAAGAAAAAAAATGGTGTGGGCAAAGAAGTCAGAGATATTCAATTGGATGCCACATTGAACAAGTTAGTTATAAAGTGGGATATGATTGACAATTAATTAGTGGGGCCTAATACTTGAAAAACTGAAGAAATTTGGGAGTGATTGAGAACTTTGAATTGTCTGCGCTCATAAATTTCAAGTTTTTATAATGTCAATATATTGGTCACCCTTCAATCAAAATTGGGTGGTTCAAATTTCAATTTTAAATATTTTAAAAAATAAATTAAAATCTACTTATTTTATGCATCGTCCACTCTTACTATTATTGACTACGTGAAATTGTACAATTGGTTGATTAAAAGAAAATGAAAAAGGATCTATAGAATTAGGTGCATGTGATAAACTGAATAATTGAACCATAGAAGCTACAAGGACGTGTAGAAACAAAATCTCTTGTCAAAGTCTTATGGTGGGTGGGAAAAAGTGTACACATTCATTGTAGACCACTTGTTGCCTCACTGCTTAGCCTTAGAATTCAACTTTTATCTAATCTAATAATCAAGGTCATTTTGATGGACTTGGTGGAAAATGAAAAATTATTGTCTATAGGTATCAAATATTACTTGCAACATAGGTATCAATATTACATGCTCTTTCATATTTAAATATAGGTCGGAAGAAATATATTGATAATATATTATTGTGATGAGTTGTTTATTGATAAATAAAAAAATTGCCCCTAAACCTGAGAAGAAATGAAGAAAATAAAATCATCTACAAACATTTATTCTTACTTTTGAGTGATGACATACCTATCATTCATGTAGAATTTATGGGCTTGACAAATAGGGGTAGTTCCATTTAAAGCCCAATTCCTTGGTAACCCAATTACCTAAAACTTTATTTTTTTTACTAAACAATTACCTAAGCGCTTGAGTAAGGATTAGGGGAACATATAGCATTTATTTTCCTTATATGATCATAAGCTCAAAATTTTAATTTTAGTCTAGATATACAAGTGGAGAAAATGTGTACGTAATACTTTAAGGTCTAAGATACTTAAATGTGGAAGGTAGCGACAGTCTAGACATATTGTGACACAAATTTTAGTTTTAAATTTTAAAAAGACACATTTTTTAGAATGTTTGTTTCTCTAAATTACAAGTATGAATCATGTTGAAGACATTAAATAATTGTTTTGTTTATATTTTTTTAAAAAAACATTCTAAATCTCTAAATATAAAAAGTTGGTCGTAATAAAAAGTTTAATGTTGAACCATTATAAAAAAAAATTCTCGTGATATAAGATCATATAAATCCTTAATGTTTAAATGATTATATATTTTTATGTTGTGAATATTATCCTAAAAATCATCAAATCCCCCTTTAAATGTCTCGTTTGAGACAAAATTGCAGGTTAAAGCATAATTAGTTTTCTTGCTTAAGAATTTAGCTTCTCAATGTGTTTCTGCAGGCCTTATAGCAGAGGATAATCAGATACAATGATTCATACTCTGCATCTTTTGTCCAAACAATAGAGAGAAAAAGGAACATAACAATAAAAGATGTTGCATTCACTATATGCAATTATGGTTGGAATGTTGAGCCTTAAGCTAAGAGACAAAGAACAAGTTATTATTGAGACATAACATAAGGTAACATTCATTGAGATATGTCTAAAAAGCCATGCACGGGTGGACACAGAATGTTTCATCATTGTGGTGACTCTTTGAGAGCAGCTAATAAAGTTGTCACAAATTGTCAGAATATATCATGGCGTTCTTGCATGCTAATGCTAATGCTAATCAAACAATTAAACAAACTTTCATCACATATAAATATATTCAACTATTTTTTTAAATATTATCCGCTAAATTTTCTCACAAAAATTAGTCATTGTTTTGCATCAACAACATGGTTAAAGAAAATGTATTTTTTTTTACCCTTTTTCTTTCAAATCACCTTTCTTTTAACCCTTTCTTTGTTTTCTTATCTACTTTTTTCTATCAATGAAGTGGTCAATCAAATTTCCTAATCATCAACAAAATCAATAAATATTTGCACCATTAATAAAATGTGTGATACGACAGATAATGAAAAACGTGCCTTCTCTGATCTCTCTCACTCTTCCTTAATTCCAATAATATTGTGACTATGATTCTCCTACTACATTACACCAGCTTTTTTATTTTGGTCAGAATTATTCCCCTGATCAGATTTTACACTTCTAGAATACACCCTGGCTTCTTTGTTTGCCTTTTAATAAATCTTTGTTATGAGATGGAATATTTCCTTTTAGATCATGCAACCAGCTCACAAACCATTAAATTCAGAATATAATCCTAAGAATTTGTACTCTTTCACTTTTTTTGTTTAATTTATAATAAAATAATACATTTGTTACAATTTTTTATTCTTAAGACATACACTAAATGTAGTCTCGACAACTCAACATATCAAATATATTTGTATCTTTTTCCTATTTAAATTACACTTATGGAACAATTTGTTACAACTTTTATAAAATTTAATTACAAATTTCAGATTAAAAAAAGTCTTTTATTTTATTTTATTTTATTATATATATTATAATGCTTGTATGACACAAATATTAATTAATTAGTAGAATTATGTTAGTTTCTCAAATATAAATCCCGGATGTTTTATAAATCTTTAATAAAGATCTATAGTAGTAGTTGTATTTCAATTGAATCGTAAATAGTTCTGAAATTTAGAAGCTCTTTTTTGTTAACAAAATTTAGAAGCTCTGTGAGATGTAATAAATAACAGACATGACATGTCCATTTAAGATGTCCAAGGCCCAAGCTAGTCCATTTAAGAATATGGTACAACAAGATTAAGAAATCCTAAAATAAGGTTGCTTCTTCTCTCTTATTTCCTCTATATTTTCAAAAGTCAAAAAGCATTGGAGAATTGAAGAACAAACCCTCTAAAAATAAAGCCTAAAATAAAGAGTTCGCATGCTTTCAACTAAGTCCAAAGTTCTATTCCTCAGCCCACTGAAGGGATAACATGCTCTTTTTTTTAGTGAAAAATAACATGCATTTTTTAGTAGGGAGGTTTGACATTTAAAAACATTTAGATAGCCCAAATTATATTTTGGGTGTTGCTAAACCAACACCTATGCACTAGATCCTCTCTTTTTGGAAGTGTTAATTTGAGTGAAATACAATATCAGAATTGTATTTTTTTTTTAATGTATTTTAGATATATGAACTGAAATTGAGAAACTTTCTATATTTAAAAACTTTCAAAATATTCTAGATTGAAAAAAATTTATAATTTTTTAGATTTTCAAAATATAATTTTTATTTCAAAAATTTGAAACTTATTATAAATAGTTAAAAAAATAAAATTATTTTTTTCCATGTGTGTTGGGAGCTGGTTGCTTGATATTAAACCCGATATAGAGGACTGAAATGAACAATTATTTTATATGTTTCGCTATTGTAAGATGACCGGGTGTTTGTATAGCAAATTTTCCTTGGGCCTGGCCCAATTTCTTTCCAGTAGTATACAATGAAGATTTTGACCAAAAAATATTCCTATTTTGTTTATAATAAAATTATCGAATTGTGTATGTGGGTACTTATGAATATAATTTAATTTTCTTTTCCTAATATTTTACTTTATGACAAAAAAAAGTATGGAATTGTGTGGTTTTAAAAGTAAGTTTACTAGATAATTACCATATTTTAAGGGGGAAAAAAGAAGAAAAAAGACTGATTCTCAAATGAATAAGACACTTTCTAGTTTATAGTAAAACAAAAAATTTGATCATGTGTTTAATTAGTCAACTTCTAGTTTAAATTATTCACGAGTAACTCGGTTGATCGTTAACACGTGTAATATTGATATAAAGTATTAATTCAATATATAGTAGGATTAAGTCAAATTTAATGCGAGTGAATTACCGTCCCTAAACTATTATATTTTAATACATTAATTTTCATGTAAAATTTTGTCCGTGCATAATTATTTTGTTAATCGAATTTTAAATTATTACTCATTTCTCTCATGAATCAGGAGGTTAGAAGGAAATAAATGAACAATGATGAATGTGTGTTGTGCTATATAGGAACTAATAACATGAAGATCAAATTATAT
>JBBPBR010000006.1:56309265-56322045 GCA_037974775.1 Cicer pinnatifidum
GAAAAAAAAAGTCACTTGAGTATATTTTACTATGAGTAGTATATAAATAACTTTTTTTAATTAAATAATATTATTTAAACATATCAAATAATAATATTTATTAAATTATAAAATTAACTGTAAAAAGTTTATACAATAATACTTTGAAATTTGGGGATTCATGGTTGATTTTCTGAAAATAGTCAATCTATTTTAGAATCTCTTTTTCTAGTTATTCAATTATGACATTAAATTTTCATTCTAGAGGTAAAAAATCTAAATACAATGAAGAGCGCAATAAATATAATAATTAAAAAATTAAAAAATAAAATTTTAAAATAAATAATTATTTTCATAAATGTGATAAAATAAAAAGATTCAAAAATTAGAACAAACGTTATCATCATTCCGTTACATATATATACTTACATCCCTATTCAAAGATTTTTTTTCTTAAAGTGCACCATCTATTTAATGTAATTTTGGTGTAAAAAAATGAATAGATAATTGTTATTTGTTGAGAAGGAAAAAATTGAGAGTAAAAGTGTAAAGAGAATGAAAGGAAAAAAAGAAGAGCGAGTCATTCGCGTATTATGATTTTGTGTTCCTATGAATGGATATGCTTGTGTACGTCTTCTATATATAGATAGCGTTACCTTTCTTTTATCTCTCTCTCTCTCTCATTTTCAGTTACCAATTAATAACTTCTAATCCTCTTCCTTCTCGCTCAAAGCACGTCATTTGGTACGTAACTTGCTTTTTCTCAATTTTATTCAATTCATTCTCTCACCATTTCTACTTATCATCATATCGTCGATCCAAATCTACATTGCCTTGCTTCAGATCTACCGTCTCATTTTAATTTTTTATATTATCAATAACTTAATTCATATGTTTCTATGCTTCTTCTTGTTTCGTTAGTTATATAAAATTATATATACATAATACATCTTAATTTCAATGTATGTGAAATTTGGATCTGTTATGCTATTTATCCTTTGATAATTATGTATGTGTATACTGCATTACTGCTCTAGTTTGTTGTACAACTAGCAGATCTATATATTATTTGTGATTCTTTTGTTATGTTTTGTTTTGATTCGGATTCGATGGTGAAGTAATTAAAAAGAAAATGCCGATTCTATATGAATGAAATGTAATAGAAACATTGGAAATGTGGTTTCAGATTTATTATTATTTGTTTTGGCAAAGCAACCATAACTAGAAGTGTATTAGCTTATGCATATACTCATAAATAACATTTCCTTTTTATTATCTCATTCACCGTCATCAACATTCAGCTGTGGATGGATCTGCCAATAGTCACACAACTTTTCTATTTCAGATCTACATTCGATTCAATTATTTTACATAGAAAGCCATTCTAATTAACAATCTTGCTTCTATATTTATATTTTTTTACAATTATTATACTTTATATTTCTTTGAAAAAGAGAAGTTAAAATAACTTTTATTTCACTCAGACTGTCTAGAACTAGTAACATAAAACATCAAATTAAAAAATAGTTTTTTCCTTTTTATATCATCATCCTTGCATGACATTAAAGTAGCTGATTGTGATTAATTATGATGATGACAACTTGTAATGTACTTTTGAGATGACCGAAACTCATTTAAAAAGTACTAATATCAGCTAATTTTACAGGAGTAAGGAAAATTGAATTAAATGTTGTTTGGTTAACTTTATAGTACTTATAATAATAAAATCAAGACAGGATTGTTAGGGTCATGCTATCTTCTTATTACAAGACAATTAACAGATATTTTCTTTTCATGCTCTTTTTTTCTGTCTTAAAACCAGAGATGGAAACCTTCCTCTTCACCTCAGAATCTGTAAACGAAGGTCACCCTGACAAGTTGTGTGATCAGGTTTCAGATGCCATCCTCGATGCATGTTTGGAACAAGACCCGGAAAGTAAGGTTGCCTGTGAGACCTGTACAAAGACAAACATGGTTATGGTCTTTGGTGAGATCACAACACAGGCTAATGTGAACTATGAGAAGATAGTTCGAGACACTTGCAGAGGAATTGGATTTGTATCAGCTGATGTTGGTCTTGACGCTGACCACTGCAAAGTTCTGGTCAATATTGAGCAACAGAGTCCTGATATTGCTCAAGGAGTTCATGGTCACTTGACCAAAAAACCAGAGGAAATTGGTGCTGGTGATCAAGGCCACATGTTTGGTTATGCCACAGATGAAACACCTGAGCTAATGCCACTCACTCATGTGCTTGCTACTAAACTTGGTGCAAAGCTCACTGAAGTTAGAAAGAACAAAACATGTCCATGGCTTAGGCCTGATGGAAAAACCCAAGTGACTGTCGAGTATCAGAATGATAATGGAGCCATGGTCCCCATCCGCGTGCACACAGTCCTCATCTCAACTCAGCATGATGAAACTGTCACGAATGAACAAATCGCCGTGGATTTAAAAGAGCATGTGATAAAACCTGTTATCCCAGCTAAATACCTTGATGACAAGACTATCTTCCACCTCAACCCCTCTGGTCGGTTTGTGATTGGTGGACCTCACGGAGATGCCGGACTCACCGGTAGGAAGATCATTATTGACACCTATGGTGGTTGGGGTGCTCATGGTGGAGGTGCCTTCTCCGGCAAGGACCCAACCAAGGTCGATAGGAGTGGTGCATACATTGTTAGGCAAGCAGCCAAGAGTGTGGTAGCTTCAGGGCTTGCACGACGCTGTATTGTGCAGGTTTCTTATGCAATTGGAGTCCCAGAGCCACTTTCTGTATTTGTTGACTCATACAAAACAGGAAAGATTCCAGACAAAGACATTTTGGTTTTGATTAAGGAGAGTTTTGACTTCAGGCCAGGAATGATTTCTAACAATCTTGACCTCAAAAGAGGAGGCAACTTCAGGTACCAAAAGACTGCCGCTTACGGTCATTTTGGACGCGATGATCCTGATTTCACTTGGGAGACTGTTAAGATACTCAAGCCCAAAGCTTGAGTTAACAAGACACCATGGTATTGATACAGGTGGTTATCATCGTAGCCGTCTTTCAGGTTTTTAGCTAAAAAGAAAATAAAGGAGCTTCAATGCAAACATCTCTTATTGAAGATATGTTTCAGGGATTGTACGAGAAAAGGAAATAGAGATGAAGATTATGATATGTTTCTTAGTAGGACTCGTTAGCACAATGGGAGCATGCAACATTAGCTACCTCGTTGATTTTTTGTTTTACCACTTCGTTTAAATTTTGTTACTGTTAGGGGTTGTATTTTCCTGTCTTTCTATTGATTGTGTTGCAACCAGTCTTGTGTCATTGGTGTAAACTTAGAATGGTGTTGGAATTGGGTTTTTTTTCCATTGGAATCAAATTATGAAATTGATTACTAGTTTTACGACGGCAATAGTTTCTAATGGAGTCATTCAATAATTAAGCTTTATCCTGAAATACATTGAATTATTGATAATAGGCAATCGACAATGTTACATCAATTGAGAAGTTGAAAACATAATGTTTACATAACATTTCCTTAGGAGTGCAACCACAGTCGATCATGCAGCCTCTCTTCTCCAGTACCATACATCTCATCTACCTTTTCACCGTCTCGAAAAAACTGAAAGGTCGGAGTGTATCGAATGTGCTGAGTTGTTTCCGGACATTCATCAATATCTGCGTATATAAAGGAAAGCTTTGGGAATTTGTTGCTCAAACTACAGAATGCTGGGAGAATTTGGCTGCAAACACGACACCTGAAAAATACAGGAAAAGAACATCATTTGACACTGTCAACAATTTGTCATCAAAATTTATTAAAATTAACACGTTACAACCATATAATTGACAAGTTTCAACTCTCTTCGATGCAGGAAATGGAAGACAACAATGCGATGCTAATTTAACTGGGATTAATAACTACATATTATCCTATGTTAGCTTAATTGAGTTTCTGAACCAATATGTTAATGTTATATATGATGTTCAATTCAATTCATCCAAATCCAAATCCAAATAAACTGAATTTCAAAAACTCATGTATCAAAATTTCAACCAGAAACTATACGGTTCAGTTCAGAAATTTCAGAGGAGTCACATATTCTCTAAGAGTTCCAACATCGAACACCTGGTGTTCAAACCAGCTCAATAATTTGTATAAGACACATGAGAGAAAGGAGTAACATACCATGAAGCGCCATAATTGATAACAGCCTGCAACAATTTGGTAACACAAGAATCATATAAGAAAATGGCATACAAGATTTAGTTGTTGTGAAGAGTGAAGCGAAAACCTAGGAAATGAAAGAAAAGACGTAGTTGGAAAATTAAAGAGAATGCGTGCTTACGGGAGTTTTGGAGGATTTGATGTGTGTGAGGATTTGGGTGAAGTCGTTATCTGAGGAAGCGCTTTTCAAATTAGAATGATGGTTGATGGGTAGAATTAAGCCAGTTCCTTCCAACCCTTTCTTTGAATTGTTATTATCTTCTCCGTTGCCACTCATATCGATTCCCATTCTTCCTTCCACGTTTGCTTCTTTTCTCAACCCAACCATCTTTTTTCTTCTTTACTTAACCTCAAATCTATTTAACTACCTCTCTATTTCATTTACTTCTCAACCTCCCCATTTTAATTATCTTTTTAGTTCTACTAAAAATTTTCACCTTTACTTCTTTTATATATATAGAGAAGAGGATATTTAATTAGATAAATTTTATGACAATGTACAACAAAATATATATATATATATATATATATATATATATATATATATATATATATATATATATATATATATATATATTAGTAATCTTAATTGCCGTAAAATAATAATAAGTTAAGGCTTTAATGAAATACAGATAAACACAAAATAGTAAAATAAATCACCTTTAGATCGATTATATCTTTTTATGTTCTGACTAGCAGTTTTAGGAGTGTTCAAAAAAATTAAAAACTAAACCAAACTGCCGAACCGAACTGGTTTTGAACTGAACTGGTTTAAGAACCGAACTGCTTTCGAACTGATTTTGTAAAACTAGAATTCAACCGAACCGGTTTTCAGTTCAAAAAACCGAATCGAATTGGTTTTTTATTAAAAAACCGAATCGAATCGGTTTTTATTTCAAAAAACTTGAACCGAAATTTTTTTTAGAAGTAATTAGGGGTAATTATGTAAATTTTGGCCTATATGAACAAAAAAATTAAGTTAAACCAGTTCGATTCGGTTCGGTTCAAAATAATAAACCGGTTCACCACTTTTATAAACCGATACGGTTCGATTCTTTGAACTAAAAACCGATTCAGTTCGGTTTTTCTAAACTGAAAACTAGTTCGGTTCAATTTTCAAATGGTTCTAGTTCAGAACTGAACTTTGCCCACCCCTTTTACACAATACAATTTTGAAATAAAAAGTTGCTTCTAAAACCTACATTCAAACTGACATTAGTTTTTGTTCACAAAAGCCTCTTTTCATACTTCCCTCTTACCCACATCTTTTATTGATTTCTTTTCTATTTGTTTATCTTCACATCTTGGTAATTAGATCGTGGGCTGGTATAACTAAACTTATTTTTTTTTCTCTAAGTTGGTAAGTAAAAAACTACAGTGTCTTTGGTTAAATGACCTACGTTATATTATGTAATTAAAACAGGTACCATTCAGAACTATATTGCCATAACCATAATCAACATGTAGTATGATGTAATCTTTTTTTTTTTTTTTTACATATTAGAAGTAAGAGTTTAGGGGTAAAAAAAAGCATATTTCTTATTATTTAATTTAATTGGATTGTAGTTAAAAAAAATATAGCTTAGTGGCCCATTCATTAAATGGCTTACTTCTAGTTCTAGCCAACTAGAGAGCTAGTATATTTCCAATCAAAATCAAAATGAAGTAAAAATAGTGATGGTTCAAATAATGCTGAGAACTTAAAAGGTTTAATTAGTGGTTTTTCAATAAAAAATCATGTTTATTTGTAAACTGGTTATGTAAATTGAGTTCATAATCAATAATAATCAATTGGTTGTCCAAACTCCCTTGAAGGAGATAAAAGTACAGTGTATATTGAAGCTTCAGCCGCGTGTTTGCACCCTTGATTTTCTTCCTTGTTGGTTTTTATCCCAATGTATCTTATATTTGTAGATAATATGAGAATGATATCAATCATACTACTTCATCTCGATGAACGCTTCAGATTTAAACTTCTTCTGTAATGCTTTTATAGCTGATTCGATGCGCGCTTGGTCCTGTACCAACACGAGAACGGCTTAGTAGCGAAATTTACATTGCTTATTTTTTTCAAAACAAATACTAGAATGTGGAAGTTTTGTTGTACCTTTCCTTTGAAACTTATTATGAGAGATCCATATCTGGCTTTGCGGTAACACCCTTGACATTGCAAAGAAAAAATTTAAATAAAAAAAGGATGCATAATTTGTAATATATTGGTAAAACTATTACAACAATTCATAAACTTCATACCAATACATATGTCTGGAAATTCAAGACAAAGCTTTGATAGAGGTTGAGCAACTTCAACCTGCAGTTAAGATATCGCAATGGAAGTCAGACAAGTTCATAAGGAATAAAACTTAAAGAAAAACAATGTACACAAAACTATAGATGTTGCATATTCTAGTTAGAATAAATTGCATACTACTACTACCACTAGATACTTTCATGCAAAAAGAAATATTGACAAATGTACATATGATTTGAACTTCCGATAATTTTTAAAGCTAACAGAACGTGCATTACAAGCGAAAAATAGGCAAAGGCAGGCATTGTTTCCAATGTATATTAAAACCAACATAATATCAAACTATTTTCACACTTATCGCATTCTGGATTTGCATCAACAACCATAGGCCATAACACCTACTATATTTGTCATGTTTCTGTAATTGGCTGCAACGCCGTGTTTATAGAGAGGATTTTGGAGGCTGCCATATTTGGCCATCAGCCACCGATAACACTTTCTTCAAGCCAAAGATAATGAAGTCATGCAAGATGTATCATAATATATGAAAGTTAAGGCATACATCTGTTAAATTAGTCGTCATGTGCTTTGATATGTATGGATCCAGCAATGTTAGTAGGTCATTAGACTTTGTTAATTCAATCAAACAATCCCACTGCTTTTCCAGCTCCGAAACATTCGTTGCACTGAGAATTATTACATTCTGGCACTTGATCTGTAAGAAAAAGACATTATCTCAAACTGTGAAACAGCTAGTATATTGCTTCAACGATTTTGTTATATACAAAATAGGAGTTGGTCAAAAATAATAATAAAAAAGAAAAAACATCTATTAGCTTTCAATTCAATGTAAAATTGAACTTCTGGTGAATGACAAAAAAAAAAAGGAAACAGTTTTCAATAATGAACTTCCAAAGACATACCAAGGGTACAGTCAACTTGCCATGATGCAGTAATTCAGTTATGCCCTCGGGCAATTGAGCCATCTGAAAGGTGAGAGACATGATGGATCAATATAAACAAAGTTCTTACAACTGTCATCACATGGTGTGTAATGCAAGCTAAATTCGAGAAGAAACATTGCAACTTTTACTGCTTCCCCAACAGAAGAACAACAAAAAGAATGTAGTGTTTCAGAAAATTTCAGGTCGGTTTAAACAACCATGGGGGACTTGTTCTAGGCTGTGATGTGTGCATGATTGTGAAAACCACAGGAGCCTGTAAAACGTAAGGGATTTAAGCCAATAGAAAGAACTCCTGGGAGGGACAGCCTCAATAGCCCAAGTCTCAAACCCAAAGAGTGCAAAAGATACATAATTAGAGCCGCCAAAACAAATAAAAACAAAAAACCTTGTTTTCTAAAGCAAATTACCTCATTCCTATCACCAGTACACTGATCACCAATAATATGTCGTAGATATTCTTCAAATTCTTCATCAGGAGCCTACAACAAAAACAAATCAGCCAGATACGGAGTTCCAATGGTAAATCAAGAGCAGTTGATGTTAAAAGGTAAGCCGGCATGCCTATATAAAGCCTTAGAGAATGATTAAAATAGCCTCGAATTGTAAAAAAAATTACAGTTGAAGGAAGTAACGCACCAAACGAACATCAAAAGCTTTTGCAATGCCTGCTAAGGTAACATCTGAATGCAGTGGACCTACACCTCCATATATAAATACCTACAAGAAGCCGGACAGATGAATAACCTGAGTCCTGAATCATCATTTCATCTTCAAGAAATGTCAATTAACTTTCTAACTATTTGAATATTACCATATCGGTCCTAGATTTCTGTCGCTCAACTTCTTCTGCCACGGAATCAGTCTGTACAAAACACATGTGCCATAAACAAAAAAAATTTAGTATTAGGTGAATAATACCTATATTGGAACGAACCCTTCACTTCTGCAAAGCAGAACCATTCATATACAGAAGTACGACTTCTACAAAAATGAACTCACATTATTGTGTACTACGGAATATTGCAACACAGACCAACCGACGGATTGCAGCTTCGTACATAAATATGGTCCCACCTGATCCTCAACAATGCCAAACCTGAGCTATGGAGCAGGGTAAAGAAAAAGAGAACATCAAAAGAACAGCTGAAGAACAATAAAATATTATTCAGTTTACTTCACAGCAGGACATGAGATTACAGATTTACGTTTTCGTTTAGTTTTTTCTTTCCTTGAATGATTATTGAAAGTTTGAAACTAGTTATCAATATGTATAATTTACATTTAAGAAAAAGGATGTGATTTATTCATGGGTCAAAAACTATGACATGATATAGTAGGAAGCTCAGCAACAAATAATCCGACATAAAATACAAAAATTTAACAACAGGTTAACCAATGCATAATGATCATCTGGATTTAGAAAAGCGGGTATATGGTCCAATAAAATAGTAAAATCTACAAATGGAAATTTATAAAGCAGCACGTACTAGTTCATAATAGCAAATATAGTTTCCAATAGATTCAACATAATCCAATTTTCCATGTGATATTGTGGTACTTACAGAATCTCATCTCCCACTGCAATGATTGATGCTGTTAGTGTGCTGTTTATATGCAAATCTATGCCATTGCTATCAGCAGGAAGTTGTCCACCGGCCGAAGAAGATTTCCTTTTAACTCTCCCCGCCCTCTCTAATCTTCCATCAGAAAGTAAATATGCCGGTTTGAATTTATTGGACGAATTACTAACGGATAGTAAGGAGTTTGGAACCGTGTCATATATGCTTCCAATTGATGTATAACTGCATAGATCATAAAGTGATAATTGCAAGCTGAAATTCCTTTAATATACACAAACAACTGGAAAGTAAGATCAACAATGATGGTCCAATTAGTAAATACTAAAAAGACAATATTGGTTAGGTTATTAAGTGAAGTCTTGTTATTTTATTCAAATAAGATGACAAAGCAAATTTATGAAACCTTCGACCAATTGTTCTCACATAATCCTCTATTTGGGGGGGAAAGTTAAGTAAAAAGGACAAATATTGCGAGTGGATTATTAAAATCCCAAGGTAAGATCAAGCATAGCTATTGAGTATTACCCTTGATCATAGAGACTGCAATAGTTCACCTTGCAAGTTAAAAGGAAGGCCCAAACGTCTCTGCAAAGAAATATAAGCAAGTAAATATGATAGCTAAATGAGGCAATTATCATTATCACATTCACAGTCTGAAAGGGTCAATATAAATAATCATGGAAAAGAGCAATATATTTTCCAATCAATGGTTTTATCAAATTGGATCTAAAATTGAGGAAGGAAACCTAATAAATTTCATGATTTAGTTAGCCACATGAGAGATCACTCAATGCGGATTATGTGGGAACAATGCATTAGAAGGGTTTAACTACACAGATCAAACAATGCCATAACCATTGTGCTACGTAAACATATGTTCATTTAGAATAAGGTATATTTCTAACAACCAGCTACCGATAAGCTTTCACCTGAGGCTTTCTAGTTTTCATTAGCTATTCATGTACAAAGTTAACCAAATATGAAAGTCTATATAATGCCAAAACATTATAAATCTAATCAAACTTGTACCAAGGACAAGATTTATTTGTTTGTTCATCCAATAACTAATGTGGTCAAGATAAATTGTATTTTTTTTTTCAGATCTTTATTTGTTTGCTCATCTAGATAAGATTTAAAAAAAAACAGTAAAAAGAAACAACATATTAATATTAATCAGGAGCAAACCTGTATGACCAATCTAAAATGGGATTGACTCTCATGAAAGGTGGCCACCCAGGTGAACTGGGGGAGAATTGTTCTTGGCCAACCTGAAAGGAGGTAGCAAACATGTGTAAATAGATATGGCAATATTGGTATAAAGCATAACAGCAAACAATCTAATGCCTAGGCTATACACTTGACATTTTTCTATGAAGATATCTTCAGGATTCATCCAGCAAGTCAAACATTATGCATTCTTTTTTAACAGAATAAAGGAGATGTCCAAACAATGTATACTACTACACTGTAAAATTACTTATTTGAAACCTTCACTTTTGCAAGCTTCTACGGATCCTCAAGCACTTTCAAATAAAATTTTGCTTTCGATAACTATTCATAAAACTTTTGTAAAAAAATGAATAAAACAAGAAAATATGCACTTGAATATAAGTATGTCAAGGTTAAGAACTAAGGATACCGCAGTAGGGTCTCCGATTCGAACACCAAGGAAAATAGCTCGAATTGGCTTTTCTTTCAGCAAAGTCTCCAAACCAGACTTGAAATCTAAGCTGATGGTGTCAATTTGCAAACCATAGCTGCTCAAACAAAAATCATTAGTTGTTCCATCCTTTAGAGGAGAACATCCCTTAACTTTTAAAAGAGAAAATTTGACATATCATTTTTCTATGTTAGAAGAAAGGAAGAAAAATATTCACTCACGTGGAAGCGATATCATAGGTAAATGAGTTGATTTCCGGGAAAGCACAAGGACTTTCAAAATATATTGTTCGAATTGGGAAATTTTTTACATCCCCATTTGCACTATTTTGCCCTGCTTTATGCAAGAAATAGCCAGCCCTGAGTAGGTGCAACAAAACCTACATGCCATAGCTAGATATCATCATTATTGGGCTCAAATATTCTGTTGAATGAAAAATGATTACACGCATTGAAACTCACCGTTGAATCCTTTCCACCATTGAAACTGAAGGCAACCTCCTCAATACTGTAAGAAGAAATACATCATTAATAAATGCATACATGAGTAACCAAGTAGTTGGCCTCAAGTAGTTAACGAGCTTCACTTAAGGGAGAATTGTTCGGGAGAACCCGAGTTCAAACCCTGACTGGAACAATTAATAGTCAAATTATTTTCGTCCCAGACGAACATCGGATTACCAGGGTCTCTTTCCCTTAGAACCCAGATGGTTAAGACCAAAAAAATGCATACTTGGTAAACTCACATTAACAAGGACAATCAGGTTTAAGAAGATAGTCATAAAAGATCACAAATTAAAATGAAAAATCATTTTTTCCATTTAAATGTTAATCCAAGGACAACTTATCAACAATCAAGTTTATATCCTTATTCTGCTTCCACCAATGCGAAAAATGCTGCTATGAAGTTGTAAGATTTGTTCAGTTGTTCAGACAAGAACCCTGATAAAGATAACGATTGACAAAACTCGTATACTCCTTTCTACGAATCTACACAAACTAACACAAATACATCAACGATATTTCCTGTTTTCAGATTACACATTTACACCACTAACTCAGATCAAGTGGAACTTCATGTTCATTACATTTTTGTTTTAACAGAAATTTCCGTTTACTATCTTCCAGTCAACAGACTGAATTTTTTTATCAAAAAGCTGTCTCAACAAAATTTCATCAAATATATAAACCAAACATCAAATCCACATTGAACACTAATTCATCTTTTCCAGTTGAAAAACAACAACACAAAATCAAATCAACAGCACATAACATTCTTTTTCATATCCAATTAAAAAGAGGCAAATGAATCTAACTTCACACACATAAAATTCAAATTCAGTTCAAAGAAAGGTTTAAGAAAAAAAATACCAAAAAACTACAAGTCACAAGAAGACTTACGAATACAAAGCCAAAGCTCTCTGAATAACATAAGTAGCATTGTTATACTTAGTCTGAAGTCTTCGATCCTCACACCCTCTAATCGCTTCATCGATCTCCATGTTGACCAACGAACACAAAATCTGAGCAAAAAAACAATTAGAACAAATTGGGTATCTAATGGTTGAAAATTTAATGCTGTTTTCCACAAAAAGCAAACCTGGGTTTTCGTCAAAAAGAAAACTTTTTGAGAAAGTTGAATTCTGTGGAGTGTATTTTGTATAAGTTAGGAATGGGTGCTTGTGGTGAAATGAGTGAACGATTGTGACCCTTTTGGTTGTGTGTGTGGAAGAATAAATCAATAGGATTGGAAGATAGATATTTGGTTGGAAGAAGAATTGAAGATGAAAATTTTGTTTTGTTTTGTGAGTGAGATAAGAACAAACACTCAACAACAATGGACCTAATTAATCAGATTCTGGTTATTTTTAAGGACATCAAGAAATGGATTCCAATCATAATTTGTTATAATAAGTTGAAAATATTTTACAAAAAAAATTAAATCAGATATAATAGTTTTTTTAGTTATTCTTTTTCTCATATTTCACTTTAGGAATTATAAGATTCAAGATCTAGAAATCGCAATTATTCATAAATTGAGTAATTATTCAATTTATTTGTTTTTTAAGAATATCAAATTGAGTAAATAATTAAACATGAAAAGAAAAAAAAATATTATGCATCAAAAT
>JBBPBR010000006.1:56335760-56363107 GCA_037974775.1 Cicer pinnatifidum
ATGACTATTATTATCGCTCATTTTATTGTTTAAAATGAGTGGTTTAATTTATGCTAAATTACTCTTTTAATCTCTTAACTTATTTTTTTAGTCTCTATTATTTTACGTTTCATTTTAGTCATTTAACTATACTTATATTAGTTAAGTTGATCAATTATGTTAATTTATGTCAAAACACGTTAACTTTTATATCTTCTTTATATTCAAAAGATATTTTAAATAGAAAGATTCACTACTCTTCACCAATCTATGACGTTATGTCTATCATTGATTTAATGTCATCTTTGTCTTTCTGAATTTGAGGTTGAGTTTGAAGATTATGGTTTTGATAATTTTTTGGATAAAAAAGATGATAATTTCTAGGTTTAGACGATGAAAGTGACGGATATGATAAATTTATTAATTGTTATTTAAAAAATTTCTTTAAATAATATTTTTTTTGATTAAATACAGAATTCTAGAAGATAAATGAGTTTATGAATTTTTTATTTTATTTTTCTAAATTTCAAATGTTATAGATTTAAATTTGTAAGTTATGAATTTGAAAATAATAAATTTCATAAAATTTTTAGATTAATTGAGATAAAAAGAATTATGAGTTTGAAGATGAGTAGAATAAATGAAATAACAAAATTTAATATTTTATAACATAAATTAATATAAATAATCAAATATAATAACAAAAATATAATTAAAAGACGGAAACAGAACAATAAAATAAATAAAATCATAAAATAAATTAAAAAACTAAAAAAATAATTTAACCTTTAATTTATAAGATCACGAATCGAAGTATGTATGGGCTGTATAGCTAGCTAGTCCTGGCTACTAGCGAGAGCTCACACAACAAAAATAATGTGATTTCGTGGTTTGCTTCCCGGGAACAATGCCTTAATTAACTGCATCAACTTTCATACCCCCAAACCCTTCTTACTCTATACACAACATTGAATTGCAATGAGGTTCGGAAATAAAGTAAAAATATCAATTGTATTTTCTTTAAAAATAAATTAAATTTTGATTTATAATAAATTGTTTAAAATAATTTGAATTTAAGTTTTTATTGAGTTTTTTTATTAGATCTTTTTTATTTTTTAATTGAATTTTAAAGTATTAAATTAAAGTTTTCTTGGGAACATGATGGTTTAAAGCCAAAAATAAGGTAATAAGTCTTTCTCAATCATGTAGATCATATGGATGAATATAAATCTTTGTATGTTCTTTATTTTATCATATCTAATTTTGCGTGGTTTATGTCTCTCTATTGCCAAATCTGAGAAAAAAATAAGAGATAAATTAATGATAATTCCACCACTATAGTCAGTGTGCCAGCAAAGTAGTCTCCATGCCATCATCAAACAATAAAAGATTTTGGTTTCATATTATACCATATTCGATTTGACCTCCTATCAAACATTATTTTAATAAGGTATCATTGCTAATTTGGTTGTTATTGAGACAAAAATGACTTCATTTTAAAATAATAAACTAACTAGAAATGATGAAAATAAAATAGTTAAGATAAATTGCACTGAACTTTACATCTATGAATATTTATTCAAAACCATTTTTATTTTCAAATATTTATTTATACCAAAAATGTGACAATAGAAAAATAAAAAGTTGAACCTAATTAAAATCTATCATTTTTGTCTTGTAATTACCATTTATATAATAATTATATAGACAATTGATCGATATATATTAAAATGTATGTCCGGAATTCAACATCTTTCATTCTTCTTTAACTAATATGTAAATTTTATCATTAAACTCTTTAAAAAATAATATAATATTTTGTTCATGTGGTTTATCATCACAATTCACAATGCTAACAAAAGGATCGTGATAATTAATTGATCCCTATTAATTTAAATAATAATGTGGTTGGTTGCAATCTATATAGAGTATAGACTCCTTTTGTTGATAGATCAATCAATGAATCAAAATTTCAAATAATTTCGTACTAAGGATTATATATTCTATGTGTCAATCAATCATGCATGTACCCTACTGAAAATCCAATCAAGCTTTTTGAGGGTCCTTTAATTAATAGATAGATAGTTTGTGACCCACCACATTTCATTGATGAAGTTCACAAGTTTAAACACACCGTTGCTTTGTTTGATTACTGAGATTTGACTATATTAGAATCTGTCCCTCAATTCAATTACTACTTTTATTATGTTTCATATTTCATTTATTGCCTCATTTTGTCTCTTACCTTCATTTCTTGACATTACTCTACGGTAATTGACTCAATGAAAAGGTGAATGGCACAGTACACAATTTTTTAAAATTAAATAGAAATAAATCATTCAACAGATTGAACCGTAAATTAAAGTTATTTATTGATAAACTATTTGAACAATACCATGACAATTTCATTTAAATTTAAACAATTTAAAATAGTAATTTTTATCGCTTCAATGTCTTTTTGGTTTTTAAAAGATTGATGGTAAAAATTAAGAAAAAAATATTAACAAATGCATTAAAAAACATGTTAAAGAAAAAAAAACAATAAAAACACCGAAATAAGGTTAATGAAGATATTGGTTTGAGTGATGAGACAAAAATAGATGTAGCTTTAAATGAAGATAGAAAATGAATAGGTAGAAGGCTAGGTTGTAGTTGGATTCAGAAAGCCATGCAAAAGAAACAATATTAAGATCCACACATTTAAGGCATACCCATCTACCTCTTCTGCATCCCATCATCTTTTTACCCTTTCCAACCAAGCCAACAGGGTTTTTGTCACCAAGAGATGGGGTAAAACTAAAAAAAAAAAAAAAAAAAAATCACAATAATTTAAGGTGAGATCTAACTTACTTTTCAAAAATTGTGATAAGTTATTTGCACCTAATTATAATTAAAATCGATTGTATGATCTATTAATTTTAAAATTTAATTTTTTTTAAAAAAAAGTTAATGGAGTACAAGTAGCTCATTTAAATTAATTAGCAGCGAGAATGTAGCCACAATTTTCTAAATGCATCATATAATTTAACATAATTTTAATGCCAATGCAAAGCATAATTGAATGTTCAACAATTAAAGTTTTTTTATTTAAAAAAGTATAGGTGGGTGAGTCCATAGAATTAACTAGGGTTAAAGAAGACTTGTGAGATATAAATTAAATCCTTTCGAACTAGATTACCTTTCAATGTTAACAATTAGAGATCATCATCTCTAAAGAAATAGTCGAACGATTTGACTAATCGATATTAAATGAGTTTTATATAGGAGATTTAAAATTAAATATTTGCTATTAACATGTAGTAACATTGTTTTTACACATATAATTCTAAAATAAAATATAAACAAAAGGGATGCATAAAAAGTTAATATATTTGATTTTAATTTTTAACTAGATAATAAATAATAATTCTGACAATGTTAAAAAACAATGAAAGATCATTTCATCTATCTACAACGATTCTTTAAATAATGATTGATACGGTAAATTTAATTCACATCCCTCCAAAATTTCATTTAACCACACTAATTCTCAATTTGGGACCCATTAAATCACTTATTTAAACCAAACTCACTTCCATATGATCCTTACTTTCATCACTTTCTCAAACACAACAGAATCATTCTTCTTTCTTCTAAAAAACTTTATTCTTCACTTTACTTCATGGCTCTTTTTGTAGTTACTATTTTAATGTTGATGACTACTTCATGCAATGCTTATTGGCCACCTTCACCTGGTTACTGGCCAAGTTCTAAGTTCAACTCTATCAACTTTTACAAAGGTTTTACAAATCTTTGGGGTCCTCAACACCAAAGACTAGACCAAAATGCATTAACAATTTGGCTTGATAGAACCTCAGGAAGTGGATTCAAATCGGTTCGTCCGTTTCGATCCGGTTACTTTGGTGCTTCCATTAAGCTTCAACCAGGTTATACTGCAGGAGTTATAACAGCTTTCTATGTAAGAAACAATTACAGATTTTGTTTAGCTAATTAATTGTTATTAGTACTAATTAATGATAATGATGATTAATTTGATTAATTGCAGCTATCAAATAATGAGGCACATCCTGGTTACCATGATGAAGTGGACATTGAGTTTCTAGGGACAACATTTGGAAAACCTTATACTTTGCAGACCAATGTTTATATAAGAGGGAGTGGAGATGGGAAAATTGTTGGTAGAGAGATGAAGTTTCATCTATGGTTTGATCCTACCAAAGATTTTCATCACTATGCTATACTTTGGAGTCCTAAGGAAATAATGTAAGTCACTCTAAATTTAACTGTTTTTCTGAATGTGAAATTGAAACTGAATAGATAGATTATTAGTTCTAGTCTAAAAAGGCAAGGTCGACAGAGTAGGTGCTATTTTTTTTTTTTTTTCTTTTTTTTTTTCTGAGATAATATAAATAAAATGGATTTAGTGCACTCACCAAAACCAACCTATACACTTAACACGATACTGATATTGATACTAATAAATAAATGTTGATATTAATTTTAAGAATTAGAAATATATTAGAAATAAATATCGATAATAATTTTAAAAAATAAAAATATATTATTAAACTATAACAATAATTAAATAATTAAATGTGTTGGGGTTCTATTGATATTAGACAATGATAGGACATCAAACACATTCAATTCAAAGTGTTTTTACTACATATCAATGGTTCGGATTAGCTGACTACAGTGATTTGTAGAAATTTCATAGCATATGAAATTGATCCCTAAGATAAGAGATAAAGAGAATCCATTGGGTAAGCTTGGATTCTGCATAAGTGGCACTGTTTTTATTGGTTCTTAATCTATTGGTATCAAAGTTTAGGCCAGACTGATTGATAGTTTGGAAAATGAAATTTTTTATTTTTTGGAAGGGAGTGGAAAATGAAACATTAAGAATAATATTTTGTCTGAAACAAAGGAAGAAGGCAAATAGGAATTTGATAGGATTAATAATAAATCATATAGAAATACAAAATCAAGGTCACATGAATGGCACAAAAATCATAACATAGAAGTGTGGGGCAAACAAATATGACAACATCCAACTAATGAAAAGCTATTGAAAAAGTAACATTAATTTATTGATGAAGGCTTAAATTATATATCTTTCAAAAAGCTACATGTACTAGCTATTATGTGAATCTTATAAATGATTATAATGGGTATGTCTCAAAGTTTCTAGCAAGTGGACATGCACCAACCAATATTAGTATTGTAACGTAGTATCTAATTATGAGTTGTAGCACTGTAAATTCTAATTCTTTAATTAATAAAAAGACGGAATTACAATTGTTTTGTAGTTAGAGATATTGATGTTTTGTATTGAGTTGATGTTATGACATATTAATATATAGTATTTGCTTTACACTAACATTGAGTAACATGTCAGATTCCTTGTGGATGATGTGCCTATAAGGAGGTACCCGAGGAAGAGTGATGCAACATTTCCTATAAGACCAATGTGGCTCTATGGTTCAATATGGGATGCATCATCATGGGCAACTGAAGATGGAAAATACAAAGCTGATTACAAATATCAACCTTTTGTTGCAAGGTATACAAATTTCAAAGCTAGTGGTTGCACAGCCTTTGCTCCTCTTTGGTGCCATCCAGTTTCAGCCTCGCCTTATGGTTCTGGTGGGTTAACCTCACAACAATATAGAGCTATGAGATGGGTACAAAGATATCAACTCGCTTATAATTATTGTCAAGACCCCAAAAGAGATCATAGATTAACACCCGAGTGTTGGAGTTAAAGATTGAAAATTTAGTATATGTTCGAATTGACAGTAAATTTTGCAAGATCATAGTAGTATTTTGATTTCGTTGAAGCCATAAAATATAACATTTTTCAAAATTACATTTGTCACAAATTTACTGTCGATTCAAACATACATTGAACAAAATTTATGTGGGGTGTCGAAAACACTATTGTCTTGTGATGTAATTTGTTTGTTTGTTTGAGAAAGTTTTCTTTTTACTTTGTGGGGTGACTTGAGATGGGCCCCACTCATTTGTCAACAACATTATTTATGCAACTGAAAGGGGTTAAACGTCCAAGGCTCTTTAGACACGAGATAATTTGGAAGATGGGTGGGTTTTTTTTCTTGTCTTTGTCGTATCTGTTTTATTCGGTGTAAACCAAAAGCGGAAAAAAAAAGAGGGAAGAGAGAGAAAGGAATAATGTGAATGTCCAAGAAAAGCAAAGTGGACAATTATTTATGGGTTGGTAAATGTGGCAGTTGAGTGCGAATATTATTATTATAAACATACTCTTCATTTTATAACGTTATTGTCATTACATCATTTTATAACGTTATTGTCATTTCAACGATGAAAACGAGAACACCATCATCATAAACAAGCATGAAACATAGTTATCAATGATATCCCATGAAAAATGTTCGTTGCGCGTAAAAAGATCATATGACTCGTATAAACATCGCGGATCCATCCTTGTTGTAGGTGTATTCACATGAAATTTATTTTGAAATACTTTTTGGTTATAACAAAATCTATACTCAGTTAAGATTTTTAAAAAATATAAATAATTCTTGTGTTTCTTTTTGTTATCTTTTAATTTAAATAAATTAATTTTTTTTCTTCGTAATTTTATCGTCTTAAATTGAAATTGTTTGATTTTTTTTTCTTCTTTGTGACATATTTGTTTAATTCTAGTCTTGTTCAAACTGATAGATCAATTTTAATCAATTACTGACTTAACAAATGATTATATAGATCCACAGACATAGAAATTCTGATATTGTGATTTTATCACATCATTTATAGATATCATGTCGTTTTATACTATTAACTTAAATTTTGTGACTAAATTCGCATATTTTCTTTTGTTTGTTTCTAGTGACGGAAAACTAGTTAATATGTTGTAGATAAAGGTCACTCTAACCAACAAAATTTGTCATATTTCATGTTATTTTACGGTATCAAAATTATTAATATTGTTGTCTATTATATACATACCCATTACTATTTATTCCATTTTTCTTTCTCTGCCATTACTGAAAGGTAATATTGTAAAATAAGTCGTGATTTTTTCTCACACAAAATTAAAGATATATTTTGGGATGAAGAGAATAAAAAAAAAAAAAAAAAACAACAAATGGGGTGCTTAGAATGTTAGATGCGTAAATAAATCAAAGTTTGTAAATTTTAAAAACTGTGAACCAAATTCTCGAATCAATTTCACAAATTACAAAACAAAATGTGGAGCATTGATACCAAACATGTGAGATAGGGAAAGAACTATTGCTAGTTTGCTACTGCAGAGACACACAAACACGGGAGTAATAGCATCCGATTGAAGAGGACGACGATTCACACCTACAATGATTCTTTTTCGTATATGGTAGATTCTTATATACGTAAATGGGAGATTCTTTTTCACCTTCTACGTACAGTTTCTTTGCCCTCTAATGTGTACTTCCAAACAAAAAATTTATTGCCCCGTAAATGTGTACTTTGAGACGAAAAATGTAGTTTGTTAGAAACATTGGAGGTTAAAAGAACTCTTTGAACATTTCCATGCCAAAACCCAGTCGCTCATTTGCACATTTCCATTGGAGGTTAAAAGAACTCTTTGCTCAAAACCCAGTCGCTCAATCTCAATCAAGATGGTGGCAACTCAATTCAAAGAGTCTCACTCTCACTCAGAAGGACATGTTTGTGAAAGGTGAAATAGAAGTACCAACTAGTAGAGATCAGTGATGGTGATTGAAACAACAGTGGGCTAAGCTAAATGGACAACATGACCTTTTGCAGATTGCAAATCAATATACAATTAATTTTGGAAGTTTTTTTCTCGCTACTGACTTCAGGACTGTAGGTCTTAAAAATTACAGTTTTTTCCCTCCAAAAATATACTTCCTGAACAACCTTTTTTTTTTGTTTTGTCCGGAAGTATACTACACATAGGAGTGATTTCTTAAAATCATATGGAGTGGCAAAAAAACTGTGTTTTAGCTCTATCCGGAAGGCAAACAAAATGTTTTTTTCCCCCTCAAGAGCTTCATATTCCAAGTTGTTTCCCCAGTGGCGCTACTTTACACAATTACTCTGTTAAAGTTGTGCTGGGAGAAAGGATTTCCTCAGGTTGAAATAAACATTAGGTCATTTTAATAATCCCAACCATCCAATCCTTAATCTTTATTTTTAAAAACGCTCGCTATGTTTTTCTTTCCAACAGGAGGTTGTGCAGCAAGTTTGGACGCCTAGAATGTAAAATACACGAAAAATTCTTAACATCAAATTTAAATTCTTAAATGCATTTTGTATATACTTTACGTACAATTCTTAACATCAAACACAATTTTTTGCGGTTATAACAAATTTTTTTTTAAAAAAAGTAAATTTAATAAAATTATAATAAATAAGTTAAAAACTACACGAAAAATACATAAAGAAATGTACCTAAATTTTGTCCAATACATAAATCAATTAGAATTGTCAATTTTGAAAAATGTGAACCAAAGTCTCAAATCGATCTTCTTTGATTTACTGTCAATACATACTTTGTCATTAATGTTAGAATATCCATTACCGTCAGAAAATACAAATTCCAATATCAATTTTACAGTCTAGTTTATAAAATAAAGCAACAGTTACAAAAGAAATGCCCTTTCAAAATAATTAGAGAAAAATGAACAAATCATTGACAGGCTAGTGGCAAAGTAATAAATATCTGAACTACTTTACGGACAGCTATAATTCTAAGATAAAAAAACCAACAACAAAAAACTTAATGAACCACAGTACAGAATTACCTTACTCAAGAGAGATTGGTGCGGAAAAGTTGCAATGAGTTCTCACTTAAACAACCAAGTATTCCATGGCTAGGTGAGTACCTAATATCACGGGCCTGAGCTGGCATTTTGAATTGCTGAATAACTCTAAAAGATGGCAATTCTTGCAAAACCAAGTCACCTGTAACTTCATCTCCCGATGCAAACAATCTATTCTGATTGTCTGTGTCTATAATTACACATTTTGGTAGTCGAATTTTACTAACATTGGCATACGAGGAACCCATCTTTTCGAAATTGTGACTGCCTGTTCTCTTTAACAATACATGACAGCCCTGTACTCCTTGTCCAACAGCATGATAAGGAGTGGGCGACGGTTGAGAAAGAGGTGCGTCCATCAATGTGTTGAACTTTGGACGGTATGAAACAACAATGTCATCACTGCTCGGGCAATAGGCAAGAGATATACAAACTCCTTGATTATCAGTCTCAGGAACCATAAATGGCCTTCATATTTTCAGAGGAAACAAAAAAACATGAGGCATTAGGAGAGCTAAATATATAGCATCACTTTTTTCCCCAATAATTACTTCCAAATTCAAAACTAACTTTATAAAACAAAATTCAAATTGAAAAAAAAATCCAAAAGTCATAAGGATGGCTTGGTGGTTGAGAGTGTGGGATAAAGGAGTTGGGACTTGGGAGTCATACGAGGGAATGGTTTAAATCCCACTCTCCTATAATATGATATCACATATCAGACTTAGTTACAATTAAGTAATATGTGAATTTCAAAAATGCAAAAGAAACCATCTAAAAACACTTGGAGAATATATAACTTCCAAAAAGGACGCTACACAATGATGCAAACTCAAGGAAAAAATAAAATTAAAATTTTCCATCAAAAATGAAAATTCACAATAATTATCGGTGCCACGTAGAGGTGGCAAAATGGATGGATAGATATGGATGATAATGGATGGATCAAAATAATCCATTACCAATCCACTAAAAGTTCTTAAAAAAATTCCAATTCAATCAAAAATAAAAACCATCATCCAATCCATCTATTATCACATTTTAATAGATGGATATCCATCCAATCCACTTAATAATTTTTTTAATATATTATATACCTACAATAATAATAATCATGGTTTTTATTTATCGTAGCAAAAAAGTAAATATCGGTTTCTCGTATTTCTAATATTAATTAATTTATTATTTTTAAATATTAATAAAACTGTTTTTAAAATATTAAAAAATACTGAAAATTACTCTTTAAATATTTTTAAAAAGATACTTAAAAAACATTTTTTTATATTATTTTTATAAAATTGTATTATTATTTTCAAATAGCAAATTAATTTATTAATTAATAATTAAATAATAGGGGTGGTGGCCGTAGGCAGCGATGCTACAGCCACCACAGCGGCCAGCGGCGGAAGTTTTTTAATAAGAAAATATATTTTTTTAATAAAATTCTGCTTTATAATAAAAATAAACCATTATTTAAATTCTGTTTTTTAAATATAATAAATATATTAGTAATAGAAATAATATTTAAATATTCTTATTTTTCTAAAAATAGTTTCTAAAATAATAAAAATTTAAATCAGTTTTTAAAAAACAATAATAAAACTATTTTTAGAATTAATTATTGTTAAAATTAAAACAACAATTTTTAGAATAGTTTTATAATAAAAAATATATTTTTGAAATAAATATATAATTTTTTTTAAATGTAATGTATTGGATTTTATTAAATAAACTATGTGAGTCATCGGATTTTGAAAAAAAGTTGGATGGATGGATAATTGGATCAAATTGCAACCCCTAGTGTCAGGCAACAAGTTGAAAAAAATATTTATATGTCATTGATAATATAACAAAAGCAAGCTTAAAGATAATATCCATAAAATTTAAATGGCCTACCGTTCTTCAGAATCAATGTCCCACTGACAAGGGCCAATGGCAGATGCGGATAGGATGGTTCTGGCGCCAGAAGGAAGACTTGATGTTTGTGCAAGAGAATGCACACTATGAACAGGGTTGCAAGTCAATCCAGCTAAAGATTTTAAGGGTCCTGCAGTTTGTCTCATGTCAAACACCAGGACAGAACCATTCTGCAGGAAAGTTATATGAAGATTAGCACTTAAAGTTCCTAGATACAATAAATAAATGCCAAAAAAGAAAGTGCTGACCTGCAACCCAGCATAGATGTAATGTGTACTGTTAATATCCCACGAACAGGACCAAGCAGAAACCTGGAATACGACTATAGTAAGTTATAAATTCCACATAGGGCTTATAAACTGATTGGTGAAGATTGCAAGGTTTAGGCAATAACGTTAGTAAAACATGAGAAAAAATGTATGGAAATTTATTATCATATAAGTAGGTGGGAGCATCTGCTGTCATTTTTTAGGCTGTGCAGGAACAAAAGAGTGTTAGGTCCTCTGGTGGTGCAATTTTTGCTGTTATTTGGAGCTTTGAGATTGGAGAATAAAAATAGAAGTCTCAGGATAGCTACTTACACAAATTACAGCAGCACCCTTTGCGGAATAAGGTGGTTTTTCTTAGTTCATTTCCTATGATCATTTAATGGCTATGTCAAAATATAGTGGCTAGCGCTAATTTTCCAAAAGGTCATATTCTTGGCTGTTCACTTTGGTTTTCTTTTAAATAATTCTAGGAGGAAACACTTATACTTGAATTTTACTTTCATTTTGATTCTTTATTAATTATAAAAATAAAATACTAAATGTAAATTGCAATATCATCTTAAAAAATCACGCGTTGAAATTGTACCATCAGTTTTAATTCCACAAACAGAATAATTGATCAAACATCTACCTGTAGATCATAATTGAGAACAGGGGTGCCACTTTCGAAGCTGTAACATGAAATACACAAACATGAAATACACTGATGACCAAAATTTTACATTGTAATGACCAAATGAATCAGTACTTAATGCAACTATACCTGAGCACTGATAATTTTTTCCCTAACGAAGCATAGAGGGCCTGTCTACTATCAAAAGGAGAAATATGCAGGTCTCTAATACCATTTGCAGATGAAGGCAGTACAATATCTTGCATCTCAAATGGAGATATCAAGCTCATCTACAAAGCCAGGTTTCCATAAAGGTCAAAGTAAAATTAGTCAATGAATAATGAGATTTAAAAGCCAAGTACATTACACATGAATTTTTCGACTTCAAGAATCTTACTTTAGTGAGCAAGTGCACATCACCCATTGCTCTTGGCTTTTGTGCGATTAACAAAATTTCATTAGAAGTGTCCATATCAAATACACGAGCACCTTCAAGATGAAATGCTTTCTAAAAAAGGAGAAACAACTTAGTAGATGAAACTCATACTACCAAAAATCATACTATACCATATAATGATATGCTTAACGAAATATTTTCATAGTATTTTAGGTATTTGGAAAAAATCAACTCTTCTATGGGTGGAGAACATAGATAAAGAGAAAGAAAATGGCTAACCTGAAATTCAAAATTGCAAAAAGATCCTTTTCCATGGGACCTCGGGGTACAGCTGCGCTCTGCAAGACGCAAGGAGTAAAAAAGACAGTGTCCTCAATGAAATTGAATTCAACATTTCTTTGTGGAAAAAAAGGCTTTTGTGGTTATTGAGATGGCAAGGGGGAAGCAAATGACAACAGACCTTATGAGGTGACAATATGTCATTTGAATTTTTAGAGAATTATTACCATGTTCATATCTCCATTGAAAGTTCCCATTGGCATCCATTAATCCAGATTGTCTGCTCTGCATATCTAGTACCAGCTGCTCCAGATAAGTGTTTCTCTACAAAAACAAACTTACAACCTAAAATTAATTAAAACCACAGATATAAAGCCCATAATGATCCAAACACAAAGGCTTATACAAATCGCACCAAATCATTGTATAAACTCATGCAGCACAGAATCATTATCACGGTAGCAGAGTAACAAAGTAACTAGAAAAATTGGAGATATTAAAATGATTGCATTGTCTAAACTACTCTATTGGGTGGGGAGTGGCGCAAAGATGTGGGGTAAACATGATACGGTTCAGCCAGATATTCCATATATAAAATACAAAGTTACAAACTTGTACCAGAAGTTGATCTAATACAGAAAAGGGTTCTAATTTTGAAAAACCACAGATTCTTTGCAATCTACACGGCACATATCCATCCATCATCATAATGCACAGAAGTATACCTGTTTAAGGTTCTTAACATCAAGATGCAGTGCAGCTTCTCTCTTCTTCCACCCCGTTTCTTTCATGTGCCAATCACCATCCTAATAACATAATTGACAAATTTTCTTAACAAAGACTAATGAAAACATGTCCTCCAATTTTCTAGGATAATCCAAGTCAACAAAATGTAATAGCATAAAACACCAGACAACAGAAAAGTCTTCATGAATATGAAGACATGATCAGCACCTTACCTTACTTTCAAGAGTAGCACATTTGATCTCAAGTGACCGAATTCTCTGCCAACAGAAAAGAAAGAATCAGACAGACAAATTTCTTGAGAATTGAAACTTTCTTTTGTTCTTAACACTGAGACAACCTTCTGAGATTCTTCATCAACAGCAACTACTCGAGAAGCATAAAGTTTCCTCACATCCTTCATCGAACATTTCCTATTACATTGAGGACACTGGAACACACAAAATATGAATGTTAAAGGTCTTCTTCCTTCTTCTTTAGTAGGTATATCAAATTCAGAAAGATAATTACATTCAAATTTCATACCTTCCCCGAATTTTTTCGCTGTTGAAGCCACTTTTTAATGCAAGACATGCCATAAATGTGCCCACAAGGAAGACAACTAACAAAAAATAAACAAATCAACCACAATTTGAAAACAAGCATATCAAATAATTTAAATTCAAAATGAAAATGTAGGATTAGGGTTTAGCATTTGCACCAGACGTGATGATCACCATTATCGGTCCAAGCGTCCATACAAATAGGGCAAATGAGACCGTCAATGTCGGCGAGATTACATTCATTCTCTTGACTACCGTCTGCGCTTCCATTTGGTAACGAAGAAGACGAAGCCTCTCCCGCTTCAGTTCTGCGTCGTTTGTTTCTTTCGTTTTCAACTGAACTTTGACGTTCATCGTCAAGAATAACGATTACTTCATCAGATGTAGAACTACGAGGAGCTTCGTCAGAAACCCTAGGGGACTGAACATCGGGAACGTACTCTTCATCGTCATCTTCTTCTTCGTCTTGTTCGTCGTCGGTGTGACCTTCTAATAAAAATGCGGTGAATCTAGGATCGGCTCCGGCAGCCATGAGAGATTCTGTAGTGGGAATATCAGCCTGGTTGAAGTAAAGCCAATCGAAGGGAATGTCGTAGTGGTTGAAGTTAGGGCAAAAGAAGGGAAGATTGTTGTGGTTGAAGTTGTGCCAATGGAAGGGGTCCATTCAAGTGTGGTGAGTCACTAGAAGAAAACATGTAGCCCCAAACTGAGACGTTTAAATGTAGATGGGGAGGGGAACCAACAGACGCGCGGAAACAGCCCTCTAGTTTTCATACACGTTCATTTATTTATTAACACTTAAATGCATCATACCTTGTCTTTGGATTATGGGTGGGAATAGGTGAGGTTTTGACCTACTATTTATTTTTTTTTTGTTCAAATTTGGGCTACGGGCTATGATAGATTTTTTTTCGCTCTGATCTGGAAGCATTTTTAAATGTAGCCATTATTAATTCTTAAACAAATAATGAACAACTGCTGAGTGTGATTGATTAATTGAACGGTTATCGAATATGAAACTATTACCAAATATAGAACTGCTACCGAATATGAAACGACTACTGAATATGAAATGATTACTAAGTGATTGTCTAATTGATAGAATTTAAAATAGAAAATAATATTATTAATATAATAATAAAAAATAATATTAATAAATAATAAATATATAAAGGCAGGCCTGTCAGGCCTAATAGACTTTTTTATAAGTCTGAGACTGACCTATTTAAATAAATAGGCTTTAAAAACAGCCTAAGCCTAGCCTTTTTATTAAATAAGTCAGGTCAGACCATAAGTAGGCCCGACCATAGGTCCGTACGGACGGCATAGTCTATTTTCATCCCTACTTTGGATTTTTAATTTGCTTATCTCGAGTAATTTTCCTTCTTAGTTAAAATTGAGTTTTTCGACGTGATTTATATTTAATTTTTTTATCTACCACAAAAATATATATAATTTTTTTCTTGCTAAAAAATAAGTTAAACATTGTAAATATTAGTGAAATTCTTAATTATTACTTATTATTTTCTTAAAAAAAGAAACATCTAAACTCCATAAAATAAAAAATAGAACTTTGCTTTAAAATAAAATAAAAAATAGGATATGAAAAAAATGATACTTTTGCGCACCCAAAAAAAAAAAAAAAGACACTGGCGTAATGAGATTTGATGTTACCGTCTAGCCTATCTTTATTTGTCTATTATTGAATACAAATGCTTGTTTGACAGGATAAAATGGGAACATATCTTGGCATCGGAGAACGAGGAACGTAAAAGTAAGGGTGGTCATACTTTGGTGTCAACGTCATTTAGGAGTAGAATTGGGTTTGTCCAATGGAGTTTTAAGAGATTTCAAACAATCACGAAGTCAAAGTCCATTCTCGATTGGAAACATATGTCCGTTCTTCTAACCGTGAAATAAACATGCTCTACTTAGTTGAGATAAATTTTATTAGAAATCAGAAATAATCCCAAATTTTTTTATTATTATAAAATATAAATAGAATCATAATCTTATACATAAAAAAAATTGTGTCATACTATTTAGATTATAAAAATAAAGTTCACTATTACATAATATTAATTTCACAAAAATATTAAAACATCACAAATTAATGTTGCACTAAAATATCGTTATAAAATATAAATACGACAATTACTAGAAAGAAAAATCTTCATTATTGATTAATTAAAGTCTATTTTGTGTGATTTTTTTACATACCCAAAATATTTGGAGTCAATTTTCCATCTTGTCATCATTTTTCTTGTGGTGATTGTTGAATCATTTTTCTCTATAAAACTCAAAACAATTTAGTATAAGAATATAATATAATATCAAAATACATTTTTTAAATAAATTTTAAATTATTTTATTCTCCTCCGTTATCCTCCAAATCTTTCAAAAATAGAGAGAAAACAAAATAAATTTTATGAATAATTTTGCTTCACTTTGTCTATATTCAACCAAACACACCTTACATTAAGGGATATGCTACAATGACTATATAAACTTTAGATGTCACGTCATCGAGTTTTGATGGTGTTTAAAAGAGACTTTACATAAAAAGACTAAATTGTATTAATAAATTTAAGTTAATAGACCAATTTGATTTGATTGTGTTTTAGAGTTATAAATCAAACTAAAAATTCAAAATAAATTAAATGATGATAGAAGTATTTAGTCAACAATTTCTTTTAAAATATTTGTAGTAATAAGAGTCTATTTGAAACCGCCTTATACAATCAAAGATGAATTAAATTATTTATTATTTTCAAAGACTAAATTGTAAGTGGTTGATTGATCCGAGTAATTGAGTGTTCTTGATTATTGAAACCAAATCATATCCAAAATAATGACATCCAATTTGTTATAGTTTAAGTTAGTTTTGAATTTGAACCAATGTATAACAAATAAAACTGACGATGATTGATTTTGTTAAATTCTTTAGATTTATCCGAACAATTTACTAACTTAAAAAATAATGTAGAATGGAAACAATTTTTTAAGGAAACAAAAAATTTAATTTTTGTAAATTAAAGGAATAAAATGAAATGAAAAATATAGAAAAATAAAATAAAATCTAAAAATAAATTAAATGACTAAAAATACAAATATAACTTGTCCTTTTTTTTTTCATGAAAAATTGAAAATGATTTGGAACCGGGCGGTAAATCCGGTTCGGGTTGCAAATCCCAAAATAAAAGTGAGGAAGAGAGACTAATGGAATCGGAAAGAGAAAGAAGAAAGAGATGGCAGGTCGCAGTATCTCATACATTACAGGGTCGCAGCTTCTCTCTCTCAGACGCCAACCAACCATCGCTATAGTCGATGTCAGAGACGACGAGAGGACTTACGATGGACACATATCCGGTTCTCTTCATTACGCAAGCGATGGTTTCACCGATAACATCTCTAAGCTTATTCACGAAGTTAAAGGCAAAGACACCCTCGTCTTTCACTGCGCTCTAAGTCAGGTCAACTCCACACCACACCCCCTCTTTTATTTCTGCTATCTTATTCCACTTCATATTAATCCAAATCACTTAGATCCATATCTTATTACCACTAATTTCATTAATTTCTTGTATGTATGTGCATTCAATTGTTTCATTAATTAATTTTTATATAACGCTCAAATGAATGAATTCCATAATTAAAGTCGAAAATTTGCTGTTAGCACCGCATGTAGCTCGAACAATTGAAGATTGGGACACGTGGACACTTAATAATAATTATTTGAAAAAATACAAGTGACTGAATGTTAAACCATCAATCATTCATGCTTCTCCATCTAATCATTTTGGGAAGAGTTGATGATTGACATAGTTTCATACTCCTCCATCTATTCACAAGTGGTGGAGATTGATGCTTGCCATCCCATTCTTATAAATAAAGCTTAATTTTAGCTCAGGTTAGTAGGTCTATGCATTGTCCATGCTTCAAGCAATCAAGCCTAAAGGGATCTTGTGTGAGGGGTTTGTAAGAGAGATGTAAAACCATTCCTGTGTCTCCAATTAAAAGGCAAGCCTTTGAGAAAGTGGGCTGTTGAGCTGACATAATTAAGTACACGCGGATTAGCGATAAACCTACAAGTTTTACGTAAACCAAGACATCTGGGCCGTCCTGGTGCAAGGAACAATTGTCTTAAGAGGAGGGGTAGTGGAATATAGCTACCTGTTGTCATATGACATTGTTTTACCAACCATTTCACCACTTCTCCAGACACAAATGACAGCTATAAAAATTTCGGTTCCGAGTTACTCCTTTTTCAAAGGATGATGTTCCTTAATTTGGTGTTTTCCTTGGCAGTGTAGTTAGAAGAGGGAGTACAGTGTAAAGCCACCGCCTTTGGAGGAATAGACTGCAATGGTTTCAGTGGGATGAGAACTTCTTTCTTAAGAAAGAGAACAATAAATTATTCAAATTTGTTGATATTGTTTTTTTAACCATATTTCACTGTCTTAGGCAAAGTGCCACATTAAATATTCTCTTGCTGTATCTGATTCATGTTCTTAGGATGGTCTTCTTGTTATAAAATTTCAAAATTTTCATGATTCACTGATCAGATTCTTATATGCACTTCCATGCTCTAATTGCTAGCGATTTTTTACAGTTGTTATCTTAAAAAAAATCAACCTGACATACCTGATCCGAAACAAGTTTCTATTGATTAGAGAAGCTTTTTTTGCAATGAGAACACAAATGTCTCCCCATACCCTTTTTGTACGATATCAGAATGTCGCTCTCCAAACTGAAAGTTGTATGAACTATTCATAGGTTCGAGGCCCAAGTTGTGCTAGGAAGCTTGTCAATTATCTTGAAGACAGCAAGGAAGATGTTGGGATAAAGAACATTATGGTCTTAGAACGTGGCTTCAATGGTTGGGAAGCTTCTGGTAGACCCGTTTGCCGCTGCAAGAACGTTCCTTGTAAGGAGAGTGAGTGTGCTTCTTAATCAAAGAAATATTTCTGGTAGGGATGCAATCATGGAAGCCTATTGTCTTTCATGTGCTATGTGTTTGCACAAATTTGTATACAAAAGCAAATGTATGACCAATATAATTTACACCATTATATAAATCATAGGTAAGCTGAATACCTAGTTTATGTTTTGTCCGTCACTTTATGTTGTAAGAAATCCTTGAATGGAGATTGTCATGAATAACCAAAGTACTCACTCGAATACATTCTGAATTTGTAATTTGATGAATATGGTTGAGTATAGGAACTTGGAGTAGAAAACATTCTGAATTTGTAATTTGATGAATATGGTTGAATATAGGAACTTGTAGTAGAAAACATGTCTGTAACATGCTTTCTTAAATGCAAATGGATGTGTTCAGCAGTCATATGGATGAGTTTGAAGAATGATTCTTCATCCTCTACTCATATTTTTTTTTAATGTTTTTGATGGATGCATATAGCTTGTTTGGTTGCATTTCCATGAAAGTAGAAAAAATGTGCACTTTTTTTGTTATCAAAGCAACATGCTGCATGTAAGCTTTAGTCAAAATCTCATTTGACCCTCTCAAAAAACTAAATCAAACATCCTAAACTTGATCTACATGGTCGTATTGTCTGCTATTCTGGATGTGCTTTTGAAATACTAGTTGTGTCTCATCCTCGTAGTTCATTTGCAAGGTTTGGCCAAGATCTAATTTGTAAAGTTTGGACAGAGGGACATAATGATTGGAGTGAGAATAGGAGGGCATGAAGTTCAACTTCTTTTACTAACAAAATAATAGCAATTAACATTTGTTACTATAAAAACTAATAACAATTACACTTCTTATAAGTTGAAATTAGCTCATGGCATGTTACATATCAATTTATTAGATGCTCTCGTTAAGCTTCTCTACAGATATCTATAAGATTATCACAACTTTTTAATTGTAAATAAAAAGTGATTAATTTTTTTAATGGTGAAGTTTCTCATATGCTAGAATCTAATTCGAAATGCTAAGATAGAACTAGTTTTATCAGGGAATACATTTGGTTGACTAGGGTTAAAATAATTTTTAGTCAGACTTTATTTATTTCTTAGTTGAATTTTGAATTATTATGATCTATGTTTTTTAAAAGATTAAAATTAAAATAAGTCAAGTTTTTGTTGTTGTTGAAGTCATCTAAAATTTGATCTAGTTGGCCTTGATGGATTTTACGTATGTGTTAAGAAAAAACTAAAATTAATTTTGGACAAAATATAAAAGTTTGAATATTATATATAATTAAGGCGCATTTTAAATAAGTAATCAAAGGTGAGAGATGATTTATTTTATATTTTTGGAAAAAATATGTTAATGTCTCTTCTAATTGAAGTCAACATCATGCTATGCAAAAGAAACTAATTGAATACATTTTTTTAACAATATATCCTACTAATAACCATAAAATATAAGAAATTATAAAATTTTAAAGTGTTTTTCTTATATATATATATTAGGTCGAGTTAAGTCAATAATAAGTTTGATCCAAAAATACAATGGTTTCATAGGATATTGAATTCATAGCTTGCACCAAATATAATGTCTAGAATAAGTGAGTATTTTACAATGCTACTTAACTATAACGTTAATTTAAATAACTATAAAATTAAATATTAAACATTGAGGCCCATTAGCTCAGTTGGTTAGAGCGTCGTGCTAATAACGCGAAGGTCGCAGGTTCGAGACCTGCATGGGCCAACAATTGTAATATTTTTTTTTTTATTTTTTATAAATATTTCAACTCATCTTCCATTCTTCTCGAGTCTTGCATCAACACCGAGTCTCCGACCACAATCGATAATTCATTCCAAAATGGTAAGCGCCTATTTAATCTATCTATACTCCAATTTTCGAACACTCGATTGATTCATTTTGTTGAATACATCATTTAGGTTTGCTTGTTTTGCTTATTGCCCCTTTTCCTCGTTCCGATCGTCAACATATTGCCGATCCTCTTCTATTATGTCAAGGTAAGTGATGCATCTATTCCATTATTTCTCGTTTTATTTCAATTGATTTTTTGAATACATGACCAATTCTCAATTCTGATTAACCCTATTAACTTGTGTATTTGGATTAACTTACTTTGAATTGATAACAAAACCTTTGGAAAAAAAATCAGCAGTTGAGATGACAGTGTATTATGTTTCTAAGAAATAAATTAGTGCTGTCAATTGCGGTTCAATTTGACAATAATTTGTATTCAATAGTGTATTGCAGAACAACAACTGTTTGTTTGAATTCCGCTACACTAAAGAGCCACTATTTGACAGCACTGAAATAAATCATAACCACCACACTACTACTCCTTTTTTCCTATATACTAAAACTATTTTAATTCAAACAACTCGGAGTTTTGCAGTCATATTACTATGCACAGAGATGAAATTGATTTTTCTGCAGATGGATATAGGCTACAGCATTTTTACTTGCAAGCCCCTGTTATTTTCATGAGCTCAATGATTTTAAAGCTTAGTGCAAAATTGTTTTGATTTTGGGGGAGAGGTTATAATTTCATGTAGTGATTTCGTTGCACAAATTCAAAGGAAGTGATTTATATTTTTACCTACTAATTTTTTTGGAGGAAAATCGTATATGAGAAATTTGAATCATTCTTGTGTCTCTCTTGATATAATTGTTAAACGCACATATGTTATCCTATTTTCTGTAGTTTTTGAACTTCATAAAATCTTCAGGGAAAAGTATATGGGCTTTTCGGCTGGGAATACAAGAAACCAGAGAGGGTCCCTCCAGCATGTCCTTACAAGCCTGCAGCCAAAAGGGACAGTGAAGTAAGTGAATGCCTAATATATTATTTAGTTATAATGAAATGAATGACTATGAAGCATATTCTGTTGTATAGCTAGTTTCATTTCAATTTGTGAACTTTTGTTTCAATTAAATTACTGGGGCTTGATCCTCTATTCTAATTTCTAATTGTTAAAAACTAAAAAGTCATTCGTTTCTTTTCATAGCTACAGTAGGAAATGATTGCCATGACTTGAATGTATGTTTATAGAGATCAATCTTAGACTTACAACAAAACTCAAAGTTAACAATATTATACCTTCTCTGTTTGTTCGCTCCCAAGTCCTGACCTCTTACATGGTTTTCTCTATTATTGCCATGCCTACCTTGATTCAGAAACAATGAAAATATTTGAGGTGAAAACTGCTAAAGATTTCTAGATGAAGGTGATCTAACCAGCCATTGAGTAAACAACATCCTTCTAACTATCCAAGCACCGAGTGGTCATAAGTCTCATGGATTGGAAAAACCCAAATGAAGCAGCTCAAAAATTCTCAACAAAAGGAATGCGTAAGTAAGCGAGAAGCTGGTAGAAAACATGACAGCAATCCATAGCCATCATCCATATCTAGATTCAAACCAGCTTAGCCACTCAACCAACAATGACCTCGTAGAATGTATATATTGGAAGACATGGTTTTCAAACTCTTGAATCAACTCATACGAATTTATGACTCTAGGTGTAGGTATCAAAATTGAGTTAACCAACTTATTAAAAGTTTATTTGCCAACTTGGGTAGACTTTTAATAGTTATAGACTACTACAGAATCCTGAGTTTGAGGATGATTGAACAAGTCTTACTATATAATTGTTATTTATCCTTGAATGACAGTGTTATGGTCGTTTTTAGAAAACCCAAAATGTAACAGTTGAGTAATAAGGTGCTAGTGCACAAAATATTAACTTGCAGCTGTAGCACCTACTCCACAAATGCATCTAATATAACATACATCCCAAGGTGAATCCATCTCCAGAGGAGGTGAATGATGTTGCGTCAAATCTTACCCCTGTAGCTCCCAAGCTTAAAGGAAATCACGAATTAGAGAACATGAACAAACTCATCGTTGTAAGGTAGCAATGAACCAAACAAGCCAATAAAGTGAATGAACCCTACTCCAATGAGCTGAAACATAGGCTCTATCAAGCTGAATCCAACTCCAACAAAGGGAACCCAATCTCACCATCCTTCACTCTTAAGTAATTTGGAGCCTTATGTTGAGTTGCCACCTATTGTGGATTTGTGAATACGTCCATTGTCCATTAATTTTAAATTGTTATACTGTGTTTGTGAATTTTGCTCCGGTCTGGTCCATAGATTATGTTTGAATAATTTTATGATTTGTTATGCATGTGTATATAATATTGATTGTCGATTTTCTTATCAATGACTGAACTGTGCAACTTTTTCCTCTTATGTGGATTACTTGCATAATAAAGTCTCTCCCCTTATGTTATTCAGGCTTGTTTGCATAATTATACTGTTATGATTTCTTTTCTGCTCAGACAGTTTCTGAAACCCAGTAAGAACGGTATTCTAGGTCTATTGTTTTGATTAAAGGAGCACCTTGCCTGGAAGAGCATCCTAGATTTATTATCAAGGAGAACTCTGTTATGAAATACTCTAGGTTTACTGTTCTACATAAACCGATACGTTCAATCACAACTTTACTCAAGACATTATTCTATTTTACCTGATAGGATGATCATATGCCATTCTTGGAGGGTGGTCGCATATAAAAAATTGTTAAGAGTGTTTATCAGAGGAGAATAATATGATCCATGCCAAATTGTTAAAAGATAGACATAAGTATTAGGTTTAACCGACAAGCTCATGTTACTTATATACGTACACATCCCTATATCAACGATTAGTTGGAGTGATCCTCAGTGATTGGTTTTATTTTGGGTTTATTGCATCCTGAATGTGATGTACAATGCTTACATTGACGCATGTGCATCATTGCCGGTTTAGTAACACATATTGATGGTTTAATGTTTGAAACTGCTAGCAGGTCGAAGTAGAAGCTGTACGGGCTCCAGTAGAACCGGTTAAAGCTGGAGATGTAGATGTTAAGCAGGACTAACATGGAGTAGTCATAAAGGTTAAGAATAGGTAAAAAGCATGATCCCATTAAATGGTTTATGTGTATAGCTTTTATTGCCTCTTTGTTATTATTATAAAAATATAATGCATGGGCAGAGATAGTTTGTAAGTTGGCAACTTAACATAAAGATAATAGTCCAAAGTTTTCTGGTTAGAAAATAAAAGATTATTCTATTCTCGTATAAAGTCAATTATAAGTATAAAGTATGTGTTGATCATGAAGGTGTAGTAAGCCCCCGGAGCCAAAGAGCTTCTGGCATATTACGTATAGATATCGTGAGAAACTGACACAAGATGAACGTGTGATGCCACGGGGATTTAGAACCCCTACATTTATATAATATCAATACGATCTGTGAAACACACAATCCTGCGGATTCATGCAAACACACGGGTATTTTACTATAGTTTATTGAATAAACAATATTAACTCTTTTTTTGTTTGTTTAAATGTTTATTTTGTACTTTAGCATGCCTTAAGCAGAATCAGAATCTTCTTAGATCTTATTTGAGATTTAGGAGTAGAAAGAAAAGGAGAGAAAGGTTTTTATTTGGTGCTTGGATCATCACATACAGTATATATGGTGTTTGTAAAATGACAAATAATTTTAGATAAAGAAAAATGACATATAAGACATTTAAAATGAAATAGAAGTAAACTCGTTAATTAAACATGAAAATGTCATTTTCTTGAAAACCAATAATGTTTACGAAAACTTGTAATAAGTATGAGAGCGTTGAATCCCTCCCTGCGTTTGGTTCAACTGCAAATATGAAAATAAAACTAATTTTTCTGGAAAATGATATGAAGAAAGGCCCGTTAGGCCTACTTAACCCATTTACTAAAGCTGTGGGTAAAGTAAAAGTGACCTGTATAACATCTACATCACTTCAGGATGTATTCAATATTATGTAGATATTGTATATCTTGCATTATGCATACTAGATCCACCTGTCCATGACTTTTTTGATATTTAATTTATTATTTAGATAATCTCCACCATACCACACCCACCGCCTCATGAATTATATATTGGATGTTTGTTATTGAATTTGAAAATGAAATGAAATAAAATATATACAAAATATATGTATGTGAATATATACATAAATTTGACTAATTGATTATATGCAATATTTTTTTGTCAACTTATTGTATGCAATTTTGACAATAGAAAACCTATCTTTATTATTGACTGGGCAAGACCCATCCGAACTGGATCTATGCGCTTTCAGCCCAACTCAACATACAAATAACTCTTAATTGTTTTGTTTCTTCTCTCTATATTTTCTCAAAACTTCAATTTTTACATTCGATAACAGGATTCGGAGGCCATTGAGAAAAAACTATCATACAATCGAAAGAAGAAAATTAAATTTTGCACCCACAATAGGAATTATACTCTCAAATGTAAAAGAAATCAAATTTTTATTCCTTTGATTTTTATTGAATTAAAAGTAAACAAAATTACTCTAAAATCTTATTCTTCACCAAACTTTTTGCTAATTAAGTTATTTCTCTAAAAAATTTAGTATACAAAATAATACCACCGAAAATTATAAATATAATTTTCGATGGTATAATTGGTGTATCATTAATTTTAAGGCGGGTGGTATAAACGATGTACTGAAAATTTTAAGGCGGTAGTATGAATTATTTATTGGAAATTTCCTCAATAAAATTTTTTGGTACACTATTTATACTATCAAAAAATTTATACTAACAAATTTTCAATAGTTAATATTATTCTACTGTAAATTTCAAAATTAAAAAAAAAATTTATATTGGAAATTTTAGGAATGAACGAAATTTTTAGGAGTTTCAATCATAAATTTTATATTTGTGGTAGTTATTTTTTAATATTAGAAATTTTATTTTTGAAATTTTTGTGAGTTTTAATCAGAAATTTGAAATTTCTTATAATTATATTTTAATACTGAAAATTTCAAAAATAAAATTTTCGGTTGAGAATAACTATTGAATTTTTAAATTTTTGGATGAGACTAAATATCGGAAATTAAAATTTCTGGTATTGATAAATAACTAACGAAAATTTTCGGTAAGAGAAATTTAGAGAAAAAAATTATTTTTTCAGAAATTTCAATAATATCAGATTTTTTATTTATAATTTTTTCTGTATATTTAAGAGTATTTTAATAAATTAAAAAATAATTTTCGTAATAAAGTGATATAAATTCAATTGTAAGGGTAATAAATTAAATTTTGTCCATGTTGGTGTATTTTATTTGCTTACATTTGGGACGGAGCGAGTGAGTATGGTAATAGACTAATACAACAATCGATTATGAGATACAGTTCCTTCGGGATTCAAATTGAATATTCATTCATGTACGAAAAGAAAGGGAATATTCATTCTCATCATTTTTTGCCCCTTTTTTTCAGTCAATATAGAAAAGAAAAATCCTTAATATACTTCTAATTTCTAATTAGTGGACGTGGATGTGGGGACAACTTAAGCACGACGTTGCTTATAACTTTCCTCCCAAGTGGGAAGTAGATGCATTCTGTATTTACTTAATATCTTTTACACATTAATTATTAGATATATACGTCACTTATCACTCTTTCATTGTTATCCACTCTAATTGCTGACATCTTCCACTTCAATTAGATCACATTTTTTTGTTCCTTTTAAGTCATTGGTTGCTTTCTATGCATGCATGTGGAAATTAGGGGTCTATATTTCAAATTGTTGGATTATGTATGCATGTTAACTTGGTTATTTAAAAGTGGACTTTTATTGAGTAGTCATATAAACAATACATAATCTAAATAGCCTGGATATATAAAAGGTTACTTTCATCAATCTTTTGTTAGGAAATATTTGTCGGGAAGTATTTATATCCTTTACTAGGCTTTATTATTTTACAAAATAATCTATCTATATAGTTCCCTCTTTTTTTTATTTTAAGAAACATATAATAAAAAATGCATAGATAATTGAACTACTTTAACAGAAGTTACTTTAATTTCTTTCACAAATACCCTTAATTTTAATTAGTGCATTTCCTTACCTGAGTAAATAAAATATTGTTAAAATAAAAATTAGGGGAAAAGAAAATTTAACAATTACTAAATTTAAAATTGTATTTTATTTATTATATTAAGAACCAAAAATTTAAAGTGTCTTCAAAAAAATATCAGAGGGAGTAATTTTTTTTATAAAAGAGAGGGCCCAAAGCCCGAAAGAGAGAAGTGTTACCTGCTTTCACAAGAATCCTCTTGATAGTTGACCAAAATAACATAAAATAAATCCTCTTGATTTATCTCATGCTAATTTATCGCTAATAACGGAGGCAAATGGTAATGAGAATGCCGTTTTTTTTTCTTTGTAATATTAATTATGGGTAATTTTGTCATAATTTATGGGAATCAATGCAAGGCTGAGGTACGTTATCTCACAATTAATGACAATCGAAGGAAGGAATTAGTACAAGGTGGGGACCCGACAAATATTTGGTGAGAGAAAATCAATTGAGAATTCAAAGCCTAATTAATGATTTTATTCTTCTTGAAGCAGACAATTTATTTTCTAGTGTCAACCGAGCTTTAAAAAAAAATTATATAAAAAAAAGCTTTAAAAAAAAAGGAAGAGGGTTTTTATTTTTCTTATGACATAAATTTAGGTTGAAAGATGACTTCCACTTTAAGATAAAAAAGATTTAAATTTTTTTAACAATTTATATTTGTTTTATTTTAATAGTATTAGATAAAAAAGGATTTAGAATTTTTTAACAATTTATATTTGTTTTTATTTTAATAGTGGTAGCGGAGAACAAATCTGAAAATAAGATATTCAATAAGATATTGAATATCTGTCTTTTTATTTTTATATTAAATACTTATTTTCTACTAAAATAGTTAATTCTAAAATAATTATA
>JBBPBR010000006.1:56363473-56378285 GCA_037974775.1 Cicer pinnatifidum
ATAACATAAAAAAATAATAAGAAAAAATAAATAAAATAATCACCATTGAAAAAAAAATTACAAGTTGATTTCAAATAAAATTAGTATTACAGAAATATCTTTATTAAATATAATTAATGAATTAATTAAGTGGAGTGAAAATCAATAAATACAATTATATTACTAAAAAAATATTAAATCTAAAGTAATAATTAGTTTGAGAAAAAAAAATACAAATGTGAGATTTAACTTGATACTGAAAATATATTGATTTTGGAAAAATTATACATTAGCTAACTAATGACGTATAAACCATGGTCACATGGTATAAACCAAGGTAGTAGTAGTAGTAGTAATCCCAAAGAAGCAGTAACAGAATAGTTAGTTTCCGTTCCGTTGGTAATGTAATGTAAGATAAGTTAAGTTTAGTGGAGTATCATGTCACTTTAGTGCACATTCAATGTGAATATTAATTTTCCTTTTATAAAAAGATCCATGTGAATATTCATAATAAAGTCACATCATAACATAACCTTGTATTAGTAACTACTTCACTGCCACCAAATAAATATCGCAAAGCACCCTCAGCCTCAGTAACAAATCAACCCAAAGGAACAAATAAACTTCCCTTGCTGTGAAATCTATCTTTTTTTTTTCTTTCTCGTTTTCTCCGTTTTTGTTTTTGTCTTGTCCTGTTCGATGTTTGCTTCCCCTCTCTCTCTCTCTCTTACCTTGCTTCTATGTTACACTACTACTAGCACACTAAATTAAAATATATATTTTTTTAACTGCAAAAAACAATCATTCTGAAACATTTTATTTTTATTTAGATTTAAACCATAGCAACAACAACAATATTATTATTATGGGTATACTACATGATGATGTAGTTATTATGAGACAACCTGAGAAAGAAGGTGATGCTACCATCATAACTGTTAATTGTCCCGACAAAACTGGTCTTGGTAGTGATTTGTGTCGCATAATACTCTTCTTTCGTCTTACCATTCTTCGAGGAGGTAATTCAATATTCATTCATAATATATAGTTTAATACACTTAGTATTATTTTTTAGATGATGGCTTATTTGGGATTTGTTCAAAATCTCATCTTTTTCTTTTGTTTTTGTTGTTTATGTGAATTTGGTATATGGGGTGTTTGAGATTCTAATTTTGATTTGTTTATTTTTGTTTTGTACAATGAAGATGTGACTACTGATGGTAAATGGTGCTACATAGTTTTTTGGGTGATGGGGAAAGAAAATACGAAGTGGAGTTTGTTGAAGATGAGATTAATTGGGGCTTGTCCTTCTTGTTCTTCTGCTTCTGGAATGTATTATTATTGTTCTGATTTGCAGCCTCCAAGGCCTTCTGATGTTTTTCTTTTGAAATTTTGTTGCGATGATCGTAAAGGTCTTTTACATGGTAATATTTGGAAACTCACCTTTTTTAATTTCGACTCTTATATGTGTATTATAATTGATTTTATCTTCACTAGACCATCTAACTTATTTTGGTGAAAATATAGGTGTTGAATTGTATTAGAATTTAGAATTGATTTTGACTTCTATGATTCTATCAAACCTATTTCGGTCTAGGTCCATGTTTGTATTGATTGTGAGTTTGACAGAGTCATGATATTTGGCTAATGCTACATTTTAAAACTTTAACAAAATCAAAGTGCCACCATGATTTTGTCAAAATCACTATGATTCTAAACATGAACATAACATTTATTATGATTTAGCCATCCTTTCTAAACAGAATATTGAATTGTCTTGCTTAAGCTTGTTGCATGTCATTGATGGATTGAAAAACTAACTGAATAATGTCTTTATTATTGATACAGATGTCACAACGGTTCTCTGTGAGCTAGAGCTCACTATAAAGAAAGTGAAAGTCTCTACTACACCCGATGGCAAAGTGGTGGATCTGTTTTTCATCACAGATACAAGGTTGCACATTTCTACACATGTATATTTTTGGAAGATGCCTCCCCTATAATTGCTAGATCTTTCTTTCTTTATTTAATAAACTATGTATTTGATAAGTTGCATTTCAAAATTTTCTATAAATAACGATTAAACAAATGAACTTGGAAGAGACTAACAAGGTAGCTAAGTTGAAAACATAATCACTCTTGTAAAGTTTTGGGCTTAACTAGGGCCATTGTGATAGTTTTCCTATATATGCTCTCAAATACCATTTTTTTTAGTTCAAGAAATGTTTTTCTTTCCGCAACCTTTCAGTTCCAAAGGAGGTAAGTGAAGCCTGACCAATGATTGTTTCAATTAGGTTTCAAACTCGGGTACTGTCTTGATCTATATGGAAACTTATTAAGCACCTGGTTCAAGAAATGTGCTTTTAAACTAACTGATCTATTGCATAATTGTACTTAATCAGGGAACTTTTACATACACAGACGAGAAGGGATGACACAATTGAGAAATTAACAGCTATTTTGGGGGATGGCTGCACTACCATTGACATTGAATTGGTTGGCTCAGAAAGGATTGCTTTTTCTCAAGCATCTTTATCTCTTCCAAATGCAGTCACAGATTTCTTTGATTCGGAAAGTGGGACTTCTACATCAGATTCTGTTTCTGTTGTGATCGATAACACATTGAGTCCTGCTCACACTCTTGTCCAAATTATGTGCCAACATCACAAAGGTCTTCTTTATGACATCATGAGAACTTTGAAGGACTTCAATATTCAGGTATAGTAATTTGAAATTCCAATAATTCAAACATTTTGCAAGTTCATGTTTGATTGCAACAATGATACGCCTCTAGTTATCTTATCTACCATTCTAAAAGCAAATCAAATTTGTGATTGCAATCAGATATCTTATGGGAGATTCTCAACAAAAAATAGAGGAAAATGTGAGATTGACTTGTTCATCATGCAAGTTGATGGAAAAAAGATTGTTGATCCGAGCAAGCAAGAGTCTTTGTCATCACGTCTCAAGACAGAACTACTTCGTCCGCTCAAAGTAGCTGTTATGAGCAGGGGCCCTGATACAGAGCTGTTGGTTGCAAATCCTGTGGAATTGTCTGGCAAAGGAAGGCCCCTTGTTTTTCATGATATCACTCTTGCTCTCAAAATGCTTGGACTTTGCATTTTTTCGGTACTTTCTCATCTCTTATGCTATATGCTACTTCATATTGTTTAGTTTTAATGCATGCTATAATTTCTTAGTGAAAGTCATGTGTTATTTGAATCATCTGATCTCAAGTTACTAATTATTGTTTCAACAGGCTGAAGTTGGAAGGTATGTGATTGGAAACCGTGAATGCGAAGTATATAGAATCTTGCTTGATGAAGGGGATGGTTTATCTTTTCCAAGCAACAAGATTGAGACAGGAGTTTGGAAAATGTTGATGGGTTGGGAGTGATTCATATATGGTTGTTGGCAATGTTCCTTTTGGATGAACATGAATCTTTGTACTTATAACACGCTTATTAATATAGTTCCTAGATTTAACTTGATAGATTTAATTGACATATATTGTGTAAATAGTCATCTTTGCCATTTATATAATTTTTAGCTATTGTAAATTTAATGCTTAATTATAATTTTTTCCCCTTATTTTTATCAATTCATAAAATTTGACCTCATGTTAAAATATAATAGTTTTGGCCCCCTTTTTGAATCTTTTTATTAAAAAATATTTATATGACATATTTTAATATTCATAAAAGGATTATAAAGTTATTCATTTTTGTAATTTAACTAATACTTTATAAACAATGAATGCATTTTGTATGGTTAGATCATATAAATCACTTTTTTTTGTTTAAATTTTGTGAATGAGGATTAAAACTATCAAATTTTAAAATAAGAGATCAATTTTATCAATTAATAAAAATAAAAAATTAAAACTGCAATTAAACTAAATTACTAAATTTGGGTTAGTTAGATCAGTTTACGAAATATTTATAAAATGGTTATATTAAGTTGCTATTAATTTGGAGTTTTATTTTTGCTTGCATTCTGCTTGAAAATGAAGAGCATCATTGAAAATCAAGGGTTCCAAACTTCAGTAACATCCTCGATGAATAATCAGTATGTTTGGAAAACTTTAAAATCACAGTAAAAAAGTATACATTATAATTTCTAATTAGTGAAAAATAAAAAGTTAAAAATGTCTAAATTGGATTATATAATATGGGGACATCCAGACTTTTTTATGTCATTATAATGACATAACTATTTTTTTTAACGTGTAAATATTAATAAATTAGTGATTTATATGCATTTTTAGGGTTTTAATTAAATATTTTCTAATTAATACTCTTGTTTGGAGACACAACAATACTATATATTTGAAGTATTTCTAATGTACATAGGTCAATTCAATGTGTTATAGTTGATTTTTAAATCAATCGTTAAATAAACGAGTTATTATTTAATATCATCTAAAAATTATAAAATTATAAACTTAAATAACATTCACAAAAAATGTAAGCAAATTAATATTTAAATTTTTTTGTATTTTTTATTACTAGTCTTTTACAATAGTGAATGTTGAATTCTTTTTTGAAAAAAAACATATAGAAAATTAGTGTAATATTTATGTACAGCAAAATGATGTTTTTCTTATGAAATGATTTTTTTAAATACAATAGTTTTTTATTCACAAAAATAATTATTAATGTATTAGTTAAAAAACTAACCATGGACCATAAAAGCTTCCCTGTAATATATGTTGCCTCAATCTCATTTGATCACGAATTGACCAATATATCAAAGATAGAGATATTGTTAGAGCATTAATGTTTTTAAACCATGGTGACAACGACTTACTTATGTAATGAAATGAAAGTGTGATTTAGTGGTGAAGCCACTTTTGTTCCAGGTTTTAGCGTACAAATATAATCAACTACAACCATTGGCTATGGTGCTTTTGTTGCTCAACTACTTGTTTCTCCTTCATCTTTTATTTTGTTGGTTTCCTAGGATACGACCACGACCAGCAAGTTGCCTTCATTGTGATAGTAACTTATATTATTATCTATGTATAAAAATCTAGACTGATCTTCGGAACAAATGCTCTAAATTATTTAAATTTTCTATTAAAATAAATAAATATATCAATTTATAATGCGTTGAATTCACAATTTTTGATTAAAACTTGCTAATTCAGAATCCTTAAACAATGTTTTTATTAGGATGTTCATTCACACTTATTTTACAATGCATGAAATACACATTTTTTTTATTAAAATTTACTAATATAGATTCTTAAATAATGGGTCTGTTTAGTTTAAAATGATTTTATAGTATTTTATATTTTTGTTATAATATTTTTTAAAAAATTTAGAAATAAAACTTCAAATGAAAAATTGATTTAAATAATTTATTTTAAAATATCATTTTAAGCATTTTATTTATTTGCTACACTTTTTTTTATAATGAAATTTTAAAAAATAATTAAAATAAAAAATTATTTTGAGAAGCTATTTATAAAAATTATTTTTGATGTATACCATTTTTTTTAAAATGTAATTTTTATCAGGTTAAAATCTTTAATAATAAATATATAAATTATTAAATGTTAAAATTAAGTTTTTTAGTCGATAATAAATAAGTGTAAAATAATTTCTACTATTTTTAAATAACTTATCATAAAAATTATTTTTAAAATATAAAATCAAAATATTTTTAAATAAACTACTATAATATCCATAAACATTCATTAACATTTGAAGAAATATCTGTTTAATCACAAATATAAATAAATAGTATATGAAACTCATACAAATATAATACTTATTGTGATAGTTTTTGTTTATCTTTATTCATTTATATTTATTTATTTATGTGAGTATTTTTAAAGACTGTTTATATATAGTTGTGATAACGAAATATTTCTTACATTTGTCGATAATCTAATGAAACGATATAGGAGTAGTTGTTTAACGAAGACTTCGCCGGCTGTCCTTGTCTCCCACAAGAATAACACTCGTTGCATTATATTTCTGTCACATCCATTATCCATACACTCTAATTTTAAATCTCTCCATTATTCATTTTTTATAGGCACGTGTTCAACCATCTTTACTCATTCTAACGTCACTGATGCTAATTTCAGTTGACAATTACATAGACTTCTTTCCTTCCTCAACCTTTTCTTTTTCTTTCCTTGAGGGCCAAGTTATAATTCAAATATTTTATGTCTATTATATTTGATAAAAATACACCCATGATCTTTTAAACTTTGTCTAATTTTTGTACAAGCATTTTAAGTTTTTTCTTTATTATATTTTTTAAAAATTATATTATATTATATTTGTACATATATTGTCCCACTTGTAATTGTTTCACCGATGCAATTAAAACTATATTTAATTATTATAAATTCTGTTAAATTTTATAACAATATATTTTTTCATACTAACTCTTTATAAAATATTTATCAAATCTTATAAATTATCTATATTTTTTATTTTCTCTACCATCAATTAAATTTTGGTAATAAAAGTATATCCCTACTATCATAGAGTTATGCACTCTATTTAGAGTTATGCACTCTATTTGATTGAGTCATTAATTTTTATAACTTTCATCGCAATCCGTAAATATACAATGCATATTCAATTTCATTGTTCTTTCCTTTCTTTTCAGAAATACAAATTGAATAATATTTAATATACAATGAACCAAATTGCAAAAAGAATAGAGAGAAAACGATTTCAAAGTTGAATGTTAACGTGACACATGATTGTTATAGCTTAGAGTTTCCAATATATTTTTAACTTGTGCAACAAGCCAGCTACCATTCCCCAAAAAGTAATTTCTGCAAAGATAACATATAAGAGAGTTCCAACTCTCTCTGAGTTCCAAACATTTACAAACACATGCTTCTTGATCCAATGTACCTGATTTATATATTCATATGCAAAATGAAAATGTATTAAAAAGTTGTATATATATTAGAAAACTATGATTATTAAGACAGAACATAAGCATAAACAATAGAAATATAAAAAAGTTGTTTCTTACTAGTGAGTTATTTGGATCTTCATAATACCATCCATTTATAAATGCTGCAAAAATACCCTCAGCTGCCATCACAAACACTAACATAGCATTCATCCCTATCCATTCCAAGAACAAGAATGGAGTACGAAGTCCCCAAACATCAATCTGTTTGATTATCATGAACGCGTTAAAAGGAAGAATCACACAATGCGAAACTCAATAAAACTAATTTACATATATTGCTGTTTAACTACCAATATGTAGAAGGCAGAGAAGACAATTCCAGCTGCCCCAGCTGTGAAACAAACATAGCTGAAGCTGTAGAGTTGTTTGTTAATTGGGATAGCTGCATTAATTATTCCATACAAAAATTGTTATGAACTATCTTGAACTCAAATTGTATGGATTTTGAGAAGTGCTTGTCATAATAGCTTACCATCTGTAAAGTGAAGGATAATTGCCATTATGAGTAACACAAATCCCATTGAAACCCATTGTTTTAGTCTCTCTGAATGACCCTGCCAAATTAAGATTTATTCTATTGTATTATGCCTTTCACTAAATTGCAATTATAGAATAGAGATTTAGTGAGTATAATTAACAACATAGGGTAATATTTTCTAACCTTGAAATGAATCAAGACATGCCCATAATGGATGCCAATGGTGCCAGATAGGATAGCTGATATGGAACTTAGCAGCAACAAAAAATCCATCTTTAATATATATTTCAAATAATATTTTTTGTAACACATCAAATGCTACTCATATCAAGATATTACAAAAAAAAAAATTGTCAAGAAAATTTTTTATGAAAATAAACGGTTCAGTCACATTTCACACATGTGACCCATATTCTAAACTAGTATACTTCTAAACAAACAAAAAACTGTATATTTTTTTTGAAAATATATTTTCTAAGTGAGCAAATAGAAAATTTTAAGACTGAAACCTCAATAACCCCTCAGGTTCAAATGGAGCAAGACACCAACTTGGTGCATCTTCACGTAATTTACCCTCACCTGGAGAAGCAAATGTGCATGCCTAAAAAAAACCATACAAAAATTAAGAAAGTAACAACAGAGTAATTCATACATCAATTTATTTAGAACAATACCAAAATATTATCAATTTACTTTTGTAATATATAATAACTCACCTTTAAGCGTCTCCAAACAGGTTGAGAATAAAGATGATTAACTCCCCAAACTTGTCTATCAACATGTCCAACTGCATTACATGCAGGACCTAAATGTCCTCTCATTCCACATATCACCTAATAAACAAAAAGAACAACAGAAAATTAAATTAAAGTATTCAATAAAAAGAGTTAAATAAAAGTTAGACATTATAAAGAGAGTGAATGTACTTTGTATCTCTTTGATCCGTGGTCTTTAACATGATCCACAAAACTCCAATCAGGAACATACAAAGTGAATGTCGTAATCATGTAAATGAGAAATGCCATAAAGCCTCCAAGCCTAAGTCACACACATAAATATTATGTACTTTTAATCAAACCAATTTCAGTTGAATTTCAAATTAAATGTGTGTGGTGTTTTTCTTACCATTGCCATTTATAGGCAGTGAAAATGGCTAGGCGTTGAGGACTCAAGGTAGTAGGTCTAAGCTTGGTTGTAAGTGTCTCTATTAGAGCTACAATACAATATACAAGTGCTATTCTCTACACACACAATTTCATAAACTTGGTTATTCAGAAATTGCATTGCAATGTGATTATTTTGCATTAGGCTATAGATAAAAAAACATTTATTTAATTTTGAATCACACCTGAAGAATGCCACACCATCTGATAAATTTCATGTTGACTCCATATATGAGTTCATCAGGTGCATGAGAGTATCCACCTATAGTATGTTTTGTAATCAAATCAAATTTACAGTGCACTATAAGATTTATTCATCTAATTATGCGACTTTGTGGATTTAATAGCATAAAGAATATTTCTATGAAGGACAAATACTAACAACAGACACGATACTGACACTAATGCATCGACATAGGTAATAATTTAAGAAAATTAATTAATTAAATTTAATCAAAGTGTTGGTGTTGTGTAAGTGTCGGACATCAAGATGCGCATTTGATCAAATGTGTCGGTGCTATAGAGAAATATTTTAGTAAAAATCATGTAACTTATAGTTGTTGGTGTTTAAAAAATGTATATAGTGAGTTTGAGAAGTAGTTTTGTTTACCTTGCAAAAGTATACCCCAAAAGAGAAGCTTCAATGTTCTAAGCATTATCTTCTTCATAGCATACGTTATCTTAGGGATTCTCTGCATTATTACAATCAAAGTTTATTCAAGAATTAAAGGACATTCGTTTATTGATATGTAAAATTTAAATAAATGATGACAATTAAATTACTAAGTGAGGTAGCTTTTTTAATCAAATGGAAATAGGACAGAGAACAGAGAATGGAAAAAAGTTACCTTCAACGCAAGGGCTATTGCAACCCCAACAATGAAAAGAAAGAAAGGCATAACAAAATCTGCCAAAGTACATCCATTCCATGGAGAGTGATCAATGCGTGGATAAACTCCACCAGCATCATCCACTAATATCATCAACTACACAAACATACTCAAAAAATCATTTTAGTCTAAATTTATTGACTATACTCTAACTGCACAATAATTTTTACATATATGCTTGCTCATATCTTATCATTGCATGTAATATATATTTTTTTTCAATGTTGAGTGCATAATGATTAAATTTATAACAGTTACTCATTCCGTAACAAAATATAAATGAAAAAGTACAAGTAAAAGATCCAAATAGATGGAGTATTTACAAAACAACATAAACTTTCACTTTTACACTAACTACTTACCACTATGGTGAGGCCCCTAAATGCATCAAGTGTTGCAACCCTTTTTGTCTTTTGCTTAACCTGTGAAGGCTGCTCGTGATCATCCTCCTGTTCAGCTGTTTTCTGCAAGGACTTGGCTGCAAGCTTTGCGTCTCTGTCATGCTCAATATTAGTTTGTTGCTTCTTCAAATCATCTTTAGCATCATCATCCAATGCTAAATTGTGGCCTTCTTCCATTCTCTTGGCTTCATCCATGGCTGAATAGTTAATATTCTACAAAGTTCAATATATATATACACACTACCTCGGTTTCAAAATATAGACAAAAATAAATCAAAGAAAATTGATATATTTAGATTAAATACATATATTTTTTTTTGACCCATCTTTGTTTATATTTCGAGTATATATATATATATATATATAAAGGGACAAATTATGAGGTCTAAATGAATGATAAGGCCGGCTGTGAAGTCTATTGGGGAGAGAATGAATATCTTAAATAGCAGCTACATTACAAACATAAGAGACATATGAATGATTTTAATTTGGAGAGAGAAGAAAGAGGTCCATTTATATTTGCATTTGTTAGATTAGTATTGGCAGGCTGGTGGATGTTAATTAGTTCCACCTTTTGTTGTTTCTTGTTGTTGCTCTAAACCTCTTATTCTCTGACACATTAAAGATTCCCCTTCCTATCTTATGCTTAGACCATATTTTCACAATGACAATTTTTTTTTGTTTGGAAACTTGTCTTAGGTTGGTTTGGAAGAATTGCTTGATAATTGGCCGTTGGACAAAACCCTTAGGAAAAAAAGTTTATTTTGTTATTAGGAATATGTTAGTTATGACTGGACATTTGCAAAATATTTTTGTTTTTATATTTTGATATCAATAAAAAGGGAGAAATGAGCGGATAAATACATGTAATGCTAACATGTGTTCTGGACACATGTTAAGAATATCAGAAGTAAAAATATTTTATTAAAAAAAAAACAATGTTTAAATTTTTAAAGAATTATAAATACAAATTTTAAATAAAATTTTCATATTAGCATTTTCCATAAAAATAATCCTTGTGATTCAAAATATACTCAATTCTTTTATATTTTTTTGTAAGCTTTTTTGTTTATTTTTAGCCAACTCAAGCTAGTAATGGAAAAAGGCAAATGATCAATATGGATCCAACAAAGATAAAGAATTCCATAAAAAACAAAAGAGACCATTTTAACGGACCCAATACAACAAATGACTGATATATTTTGAGAGCTACTTTTATCTCCCTATATTTATAAAGAACTACACTTGTGTCCAGAAGCATACTTTCGAAAGGCAAAAAAACTTTGTTTTGAAAATACACTTCTAAAATACATGTGAGGAGTAAGAAAAAAAGCTCTCTTATATTAAATTCCAATTTGTTAAATTCCAATTGACGGCCAATGATGATCTTTCCTATATCAATGTCTCAATGCCATAATCCTCTCTTGTATTGTCTTAAAGTTTCCAATATATTCCTAGCTTGTGCAACACGCCAGAAACAATCCCCCAGAAAGTGATTTCTGCAAAGATAACATATAAGAGAGTTCCAACTCTCTCTGACTTCCAAACATTGACAAACACATTCTTCTTGATCCAATGTACCTGATTTATATTTTTCATATACAAAGTGAAAACATATTATTAGATAGTTATATACCATAAAATTATGATAATTAAGACAGACTATACACAATTTAAATACTTAAAAAAGTTTAACTTCTTACTAGTGAGTTATTTGGATCTTCATAATACCATCCATTTACAAATGCTGCAAAAATGCCCTCAGCTGCCATCACAAACACTAACATAGCATTCATTCCTATCCATTCCAAGAACAAAAATGGTGTACGGAGGCCCCAAACATCAATCTATTTGATTATCAAGAATATTAAAGAATAACCACAAGTTGAAAAAAAATTAAATAAGGAACAATTGGACGAAGGTTCAAACTTTTGAATGAATATATAATGCATTACCAATATGTAGAGGCTAGAGAAGACAATTCCAGCTGCTCCAGCTGTCAAACAAACATAGCTGATGCTATAGAGTTGTTTGTTAATTGGGATAGCTGCATAAAAAAATTGTTAAGATTTATCTTGAACTCAAATTGTATGTTTTCTAGAATGAATTATGAGAGTGCTTGTCACAATAGCTTACCATTTGTAAAGTGAAGAATGATGGCAATTGTGAGTAACACAAACCCCATTGAGACCCATTGTTTAAGCCTCTCTGAATGACCCTGTCAAATATTTATTCTGTTTTAGGCTTTCACTTATAATTAGATTAAATTTGTAGAATAAATGTTAGTTGTTGTTTGTATGATATAACATAGAGTATGAATTTGTAACCTTGAAATGAATCAACACGTGCTCATAATGGATGCCCATGGTGCCAGAGAGGATTGCTGATATCGAACTAATTAAAAAAATACCTTTCTTAAAATATTTCTAATATATAGAAATTTTTGAAATCATTTGTATAAGAAGGAAAGAATTACAAGTTTTGAACATTATTTTTTTATGCAAAGTCCAGTAATATGTTATTGGACTCTGTTACTAGACTTTGTATCAGAGAAGAATGTTCAAACCTTGTAATTCTAATTGTTACTAACAATAAGTAGAAGGAAAAGAAACAGAAAGGCAAACCTCAACAAGCCCTCAGGTTCAAAGGGAGCTTGACACCAATTAGGAGCATCTTCGCGAAATGGACCTTCACCCGGAGAACTCAATGTGCATTCCTACCAAAAATATCACACAAAACTATTGTTAGAAGTAAAATAGCAGTACAATTTTACCAATTTATTTAGAACAATACCAAAACATTACTTTAAAATAAATGCATTAAGAAAATATCTGAATAAACTTAGGAATCACAAAATACAGACTATTAATTACCAACAGTAAGATTAGTTTTATTATTACTTTTTCAAGATCAATTATAAAACATAATTAAATGAAACATGCTCTTAAGCACAGATCAATGCTCACCTTCATGTGTCTCCAAACAGGATGTGAATAAAAATGGTTAACCCCCCAAACTTGCCTATCCACATGCCCAACAGCGTTACATGCAGGGCCTAAGTGTCCTCTCAACCCACATATCACCTAACAAAAAAATAAATAAATATATATATATATATATATATATATATATATATATATATATATATATATATATATATATATATATATATATATATAAAGCATAAAGTATATAGACATTAGATAGATTAAGATGGTAAATGTACTGTGTATCTCCTTGGTTTGTCGCCATTAATATGATCTACAAAACTCCAATCAGGAACGTAGAGGGTGAAAGTCGTGATCATGTAAATGAAAAATGCTACAAAGCCTCCAAACTTATGTCACATAAATATTATGTAACATAAATCAAAATCACAATTAAATGTGTTGTGTTTTTCTTACCATTGCCATTTATAGGCAGTGAAGATGGCTAGGCGTTGAGGAGTCAAGGTAGTAGGTCTAAGCTTGGTGGTAAATGTCTCTATTAGAGCCACAATACAATATACAAGGGCTATTCTCTGCACATGCATATTCAAAGGAAATTGTGTTGAAATATAACATTTAATTTAACTAATAATCAGAATCACACCTGAAGAATGCCACACCATCTGATAAATTTCATGTTGACTCCATAAGAGAGATCATCAGGAGCATGAGAATATCCACCTGTAGTATTATAAAGCTTACTTTTTTTTTTGTTATGAATCAAAAAATGTATATAGTTGTGAGTTTGAGGAGTAGTTTTGTTTACCTTGCAAAAGTATACCCCAAAAGAGAAGCTTCAATGTTCTAAGCATTATCTTCTTCACAGCATATTTTATGTTGTGTATTCTCTTTAGTGCAAGGGCTATGGCAACCCCAACAATGAAAAGAAAAAAAGGCATAACGAAATCAGCCAAAGCACATCCATTCCAAGGAGCATGATCAATGCGTGGAAATGCTCCGCCAGCTTTGTCTACAAGTATCATCATCTACACATAAATAATAGAACACTTGTTACCAAAACTTTTTTTTTTACAAAGGAAAGGAAAAGTTGAATTGAATAACTACCACTATGGTGAGGCCCCTAAATGCATCAAGTGTTGCAACCCTGATCCTGTTCAAGCTTTGTGTCTTTGTCATACTCAATATTAGTTTCTTGATTCTTCAACTCATCTTTAACATCCAATGGTGAATTGAAACCTTCTTCCATTCTCTTAGTTTCTTCCATGTCTGAATAGTGAGTGAAAGAGAATTATATATATATGTAGATAGCATAGGAGCTACATTATTAGTTTCTTCCGCCTTAGCTGTTTCTTGTTGCTTATTCATTGCTCTAAACACTTCTTTTGTCTGTCTTTGACACCAAAAATACTCATCTCTTCTAATCTTATTAGTTGGATTAACACTTTTTGAGAGATAATCAACAAGATTTTTAATGCTTACTCAAACAAAAACAGAGGTTATCTCAACAAACATCTGTTGTGCCAAAAGTACATTTATAATTTATTTAATTACATTTGAATGTTATAATATGGGTAGATATTGTAAACTAACTAATTTATTATAATCTATTATATTTTATTTATAATTTTAATATTCTTTATTTAATCAAATCATTTAATTTTTCAAATATCTATAACTTTTTTATTGAAAATATCTTACTTTTATATAAAAGGATAATAAGTTTTTATATGATTTTTTTTACAATTTTATCCTTTGTTTAAATTATTTTATTTATACTTTTTCATTCTTTATCATTTAAATAACTGATTTAGTTTTTTAAAAAATAAGCATATATAATGTGATTTTCTATTATTTTAATCGATAAAAACAGACAAATATCTCTGGGTTCATATGCATGCAACAACCGTAATAATAATAAAGTCATCCAACGGTTTTTAAAAATAATTCGAAATCCGATCCAAATAATTTTTACAAAAAAATCCAGACTCATTTAATAATATTT
>JBBPBR010000006.1:56378400-56393230 GCA_037974775.1 Cicer pinnatifidum
TAATTTAAATGAACATCCTTAATTTTGATAACTTATTCTAGATAAAATTACCTTTTGGTGAAGAAAATATATGAAAAAAAAGGATATACTTGTTTTAGTGTGGCTTTGCTTGAAGTCAAAATTACCTTTCAAAATACTTTTCTTTGCACAATTTAATGGTCGAATTTTAACAAATTATTCTTACACATTTTCCGTTATTTTAAGAAATTAGATTTTATAAGAATAACCCTTTTTTGTGTGTATTTTTTTTTTTTTTTTTTTGTAGTTGCGGTTTTAAATTTTTTTAATGATTATGATAAGGTCTTATGGTGATGTATGGTTGTAGCATGCACAAAATGAAATCACTTATACGAATGTCAATAAAACTGTTTGTATGAGATTTTGGTGGATTTTTAGAGTATTCATGAACATTAGGCAAACACAATGTCTAAATATGCATTAATGGGTCAAACAACAAGAATTGTGGGGTATCATGTAATTGTGAGACCTCTAACACACATCTTGGATTCCATAGCTTGCTAAAGCAATCCATTGCGTCAATTCTAATATTAGTCTAGGATCCATTTCATCGTTTGCTACATAGTTCTGATGCATTAAATCTAGGATGTTGACCGAATAAATTCTTTTGAATATTTTCTTTTTAAACTTTTGAAATATATGGAGGATTATTGTAAATTTTGAAGATAGATCAACAATTTTAAGACTATTTTTTATCAATTGTCTTAGTACATCTTCATGTGGTTTTTGTGCTATCTCTCTCATCTTTTGATTTTATTTTAGTATATTTTTATGTGGTCTTTAAGACAATACTTCCTGTCAATTCTATTGTCTCGGTTTGTCGGGAAGAGTCTATTCAATTCTATTATTGTTATGTCTCACGTTTGATATTTTATTTATTACTTTTCAAGTTTAATTAGAGTTGCTGATGAAAATACAAATCGAGTTGCATATACGACCAATTTTTACAACAACTTCTACCTCATAATGTTATTGTCACGTGACTTCTACCTCTGGATATTTGAGCAACCTTTGTATTATTTTGCAATGGTTGGATACTTGAGCAATATTTTGCAGGAATTGATTAAAGGAGAGGGGCAAGGCCAAGGTTCATGCCTATACTCCTCTAAATTGGTTGTTGGGGAATATGTCATTTTGATGTAGATTTTAGATTTTTTTTTCAATTAAATAAAATAATACCAAATTGAGATGAGTCTAATAAAATGGACTAGACTCCACAAAATAATGAACCAAATATAAATCTCATATATAAGAGATATCAATATAAATGTCAAGTGTAAGAAATATTCATATTTAATTAATGTCATAGCTAATCAATCGGGCCACTTATCATTTATATACCCTTACTAGACCTAATAATGTTGATCTCATAAATAATGTGTTGCAAAAACTGTCTCACAATAATAAGAAATATATTTCTATAAAACGTTATAAAGAGCGATAAGTCGTAAACTATTTTTATAAAGTTGTGTGTTAGATCAATCAAAATTTTAGAGAAAATTACGAAGAAGAAAAAAAGAAAATAATAAATTAACAAATTTTTATCTTTTTTGATTAAAAAATAAAGTACACATATGGTTTGTTTTTATTTTATATGCAATAAAATATTGTAAATACTTTAGTAAAAAAGTTATAATACTATTATCATATAAAAAGTTATAAATATGAGTGAACGTTATCTTGTTCAACAGACGTAAAAACAATTATTTGTTAAAAAAAAATACGGTTTAATGTTCGTATAAAAAAATTTACTTCACATACAAAAACAGAGTATAACGTTACACCATAATCCAAGATTCCAGCTATTCATAAAAAGTAAATAAAGGGCCCGGTTTCGAGTCTGCTTCACGGAGAGAGAAATAGGTGCGAACATTACGAATTGGAGAAAAAAATAGCTGCGAACGAACACGACGAATTGGAGAAAGAAAAAGAGCTGCGAACTTGACGAATCGGAAAAAGAAAAGATTCGAGCTTCTTGATTGGATTTCGATTATTCTGAATTCGTTCTTTGATTGATTTCGATTGTTCTTAGAAAATTGGAGAAAGAAATACAGAGGTGTGTTCTTAATTTTCGATTTTCAATCTTCTGCACTTTGAATCAAATTCTTTATAATTGATTTGACCTATGTCATCTTCGTGTTTGGCGTTGATGTTCTGAGGCAACTTTTTCTTTTCTTTTTCGTTTGCGACGGTAACGGTAACATCCCGTTCTTGAAATTCAAACAAGAATGTTCAACCTCCGTGAATGTTGATAATTCAAACCGTAGATTTCTGTTTTTAATTGGTGCTGGAAAAAGATGACAACAGACTCACAAACTTTGTTATTCGGATTCAAGTTTCTTCAAATTTAGGGTTTGAATAATCAACATTCATGATTTTAGGGTTTGAAATTCATGGTTTTCTTTATTGGACCTTCAATTATTCTGCAGTCCTTTCAAGTTTCGTTTGCAACATTAACATATTTTTTACTATCCAAGAATGTATAATCTTGATCATTCCTGATTATTCATGCATTAGAAGGCTAATAAAAATAAAAAAGTTTCAATAAGTATCCCCTAAGACAAGTCGGTTGCTGTGTTAGGAACTTAGGATGATCCAAAATTAATTACGAGATGCATTCTTGAGTGGATTGGAATATGAATTTTTTGTTCATATTCAATTAAGATAATATGATAAGATGATCTTAAATTTAGTTACAAATTCTCGACCCAAAATTGGCTTTTACGATATGAATTTTTATTAATATGAAATTGGGATGAAATGTTTGGATGACCAAAAATTTAATTATGAGATGGATTCTTGACCCAAAATGTGGCTTGCAATATGAATTTTCGGTTCATATGAAATTGAGATAACATGATTTGATGACCCTAAATTTAATCTCGAATGAATTCTTGACCCAAAATATGGCTTGAAATATGAATTTTAATTCATATTATATTGGGATAACGTGTTTTGATGACTCAAAATTTAATTATGCACTAGATTATTGGCCCTAAATGTGGTTTTCCATATGAACTTTTTATTCAAATGAAATTGGGATAATATGATAGGATGACTCTAAATTTAATCATGAGATGGATTTTTGACCTTAAATGTGTCTTGCAATATGAGTTTTTTTATTCATATGAAATTGAAATAGTATGATTGAATGACTCTAAATTTAATCACGAGATGGATTCTTGACCCAAAATGTAGTTTGCAATATGAATTTTTATTCATATGAAATTGGAATGATAAGTTTGGATGAACCAAAATTTATAATTATGAGATCGATTCTTGACCCAAAATGTGGCTTGCAATATGAACTTTCAGTTCATATGAAATTGGGATAATATGATTGGATGACCCTAAATTTAATCTCGAGATGAACTCTTGACCCAAAATGTGGCTTGAAATATGAATTTTTAATTCATATTAAATTCGGATAATATGATTGGATGACTCATATTTTAATTACGAGATGGATTATTGACCCAAAACGTGGCTTGCAATATGAACTTTCAGTTCATGAAATTGAGATAATATGATTGGATGACCCTAAATTTAATCTCGAGATGAATTCTTGACCCAAAAAATGTGGCTTGAAATATGAATTTTTAATTCATATTAAATTGGGATAATATGTTTGGATGACTCGTATTTTAATTACGAGATGAATTCTTGACCCAAAATGCGACTTGCAGTATGAATTATTTTTCATATAAAATTGGGATAATTTGATTCGATGATCCTACATTTAATCATGAGATGGATTCTTGATCCAAAATGTGGTTTGCAATATGAATTTTTATTCATATGAAATTGGGATGATATGTTTGGATGAATCAAAATTTTATGATGAGATGGATTCTTGAGTCAAAATGTGGCTTGCAATATGAATTTTTATTTATATGAAATTGGCATAATAAGTTTGGATGAACCAAAATTTAATTGAGAAGGATTCTTGACCCAAAATGTGGCTTGCAATATGAACTTTCAGTTCATATGAAATTGGGATAATATGATTGAATGACCCTAAATTTAATCCTGAGATGAATTTGTGACCCAAAATGTGGCTTGAAATATGAATTTTAATTCATATTATATTGGGATAGTGTGTTTTGATGACTCAATTTTAATTATGCGCTAGATTATTGACCCTAAATGTGGTTTTTCTTATGAACTTTTTATTCAAATGAAATTGGGATAATATGATAGGATGACCCTTTAATCATGAGATGGATTTTTGACCTTAAATGTAGCTTGCAATATGAATTTTTTTATTCATATGAAATTGAGATAGTATGATTGAATAACTCTAAATTTAATTAGGAGATGGATTTTGACCAAAAATGTGGCTTGCAATATGAATTTTTTATTCATGAATAATATGTTTAGAAGACCTGAACTTTAATCACTAGATGAATTCTTGAACCAAAATGGGACTTGCAATTATTTATTCATATGAAATTGTGATAATATGATTGGATGACCCTAAATTTAATCACGAGAATAATTCTTGACTCAAAATAAGGCTTGCAATATGATTTATTATTCTTATGCCTTCAATAGTTTTTCTTAACATTGATTGAGCATGAGAGACAAAATGGAGGGAGAAATTTGAGTCCTTGGTTAAACTTATTGGTGGTAAGACCGTAAGAAACCATTTGGTAGAGGAAAGGGCAATTGGAGCAATAGTGCAATTTCTGTAGGAAAACATCCCACAATATTGCAAAAACCTATTTTTTGTTGCTTTCAAGATGAAGTCTAATGTGAATTTTGTGTCTGAAGATGGAGAGAGGAAATATGATAATACAAAACATTAGGCAGTGTCAAGTGGTTTTATTCGTGAATAGTGCAAACAGACTATGGATATCTTGAAGAAAGATATCAACAAATTTCACATTGCAGCTGGTGTATATGGTATACTTGATCATTCTTTGAGTTCTCATCTAGTTGTTCATGAGTGTTTTAGTGTTTTGTTGTGTCTATCCCCTTGGATCATTGATTTTGGAGCTACTGACCTTATTTGTGATGACTTGAGGGCATTCAAAATCATGTCATGGAATCAAATTCCTTGTGGTGAGGTTACCAAGAGAGATGTCGTATATTTTCCTAATTTCAACCTCAATTTGGTATTTATCCCGGATATTAATAAAGGTAAAAAAACGTAGTGCCAATTTTTCTTATGATTATTGTGTGATTTAGAACTTCTCGCTGTAGAAGATTGGTTCGGTTATCCTCAAGTGTAGTTCTTATAATGTTTCAGAGTCCACCATTTGGCACTATAGGTTTGGACATTCCTTTTCTACAAAGTTAGAGATGTTTCACAAATACTTTGTTGTTGTTGTTTCTATTGAGTAGTAACGGGGCTATACTTGAGTAACTAAATATTTGGTTCTTTTCATTTAGTCCATTTTGGGGGCCTTATTCCTTACCTTAAATTCATTGCTTATTAATAGTACTTTTTGGTAATGGTTGATGAAAATACAGTTGGAGTGTATTATTTTAAAAACAGTTTGAGATGATAGGAAATGTGGCAGACTTCATTACTATGGTGAAAAATCAGTTCTCAAGAAGGATTAAACTGATTACAAGTGATAATTAGATTGCGTCTAGGCTAGATGATTTGTGTAGAAGCAAAGGACATTGTTCATCATTTTAGTTGTATTGAAACGCCTGATTAGAATGCTAGGGTGGAAAGAAAACACCAACACATTTTAGGAGTGGCTCAAGCTCTAATGAAGCGTCATTCTTACCAAAATAATTGTGGATTTCTGAAGTTTTACATGTATACCTCATTAACAGAATGACACTGATGACATTGAATAAAAGTTCTCCCTTTTTCCTGTTACAATGTGCATTACTACATGTTGATAACCTTAGAAATTGTTGGTTCCCTTTGCTATGTTGGCAGGTCAGGGTAAGTGTGTCTTCTTAGATTGCAAGATGAATATGGAATGGGTTGTTGTCTATGATCCCATTAGGAAATGGATTATGGTTTCCAGACATATTGTGTTCTGTGAACATATTTTCCCATACAAAAGTCATCAATAACCTTACTCACACTTGGGATTCGTTTCTTATCCAAGCCCTGCTGACTGCTGCCACTTGAACCAATTCCATTCATCAATTCAAATCAGTGATTTTGTTTGTACCTGTCTTTCCATATTGACAGATTCTGTTGCACCAGTTTCTTTAATAGATTTCCCAATCTTAGCCTTACTATATCAGTTAATCCTGATGAACTAGTGGCTGCCACCATACCTCTTAATATGCAGCCCTCCTCATCTATGGAGATGACATTGTGATAGTTAGTTACACTCCCCATAAGCTTTCCAAAGTTAAGAATATGATTGATAGATTTACGCAAATACAATTAGTTTGGACTAGTTTCTCCGACTCATGCCGAGAGAGAGGGCCAACGGGTGAAACAAGGCATTGGTGGTGGTGGGACAAGCAATGGGGTGGGGGCTCGCTGCTGCTGGTTTGAGCGTCTGTTAGGATAGAGGCTGAGAGTAGAGATAGAGAGAGCTTGAGTGAGAAAAAGGACTGTTAATGGGGAGGGATACCATTTCCAGGTTCCTTCTCATTGATGCGTATTGTCAGGTTCCTTCATGTTGAGTGTGCGTGTTGAAAATGTGGCAGCAAATAAAGGGTGCCAATATCTACGGATATAGCCATAAAAAATTGAGACAAGTCCATCAGTTAACTTGTTTGTTTCCTATTTCTTAAGTAATACTAATATCCATTGATAACTCCCCATTTTCTTGTATAATGGTTTATTTAGTTAATCCCAACATAATTGGTTACTTCATCTTCTTGTATATAAGACTCCTCTTTGTACACATTCATTCATTTTGTTGAAGTCATATTATGATATTAGGTTTCTTCTTTTCTGGCATGAATTCTCTGATCATATGAGTGAGAACAAAAAACACTCAACTAATTTCAAACTTGAAAATTGTTTATTGCAAGAGGATAGAAATTGAAGGAATTAATTGGAAATTAAACTGAAATTGGTTAGTGCATATTGTCAATTTGCTTTGATTAACCGTATATATATTTATACATGTGTGACAAAGGTTTGGAGGCTTTGTGGCATTTCTCATTTACTTGATCACAACTTTCACCCTCTACAATCCTGTTTGGAGTTTCGTAGATCATATTAATGACGATGAACCAAGGAGATACACAGTACATTCACCATCTCTATCTAATGTTTATACTGTTACTTTATGCTTTCATTTTTTATATTTTGTTCTTTCTTCCGTTTATTAGGTGATATATGGGATGAGAGGACACTTAGGTCCTGCATGTAACGCGGTTGGACATTTGGTAGTCAAGTTTGGGGGTTAACCATTTTTATTCAAATCTTGTTTGGAGATACTTAAAGGTGGGCATTGATCTGTGCTTAAGAGCATGTTTCATTTAATTATGTTTTAGAATTGATCTTGAAAATAATTTATATTCAAACCAACAACTGATAAAAAAGACAATCATAAAACCAATCTTATTGTTAGTAATTAATAGTCTACATTTTGTGACTCCTTAATTTATTCAAATATTTCGTAATACATTTATGTTAAGGTAATATTTTGGTATTGTTCTAAATAAATTGGTAAAATTGTCCTGCTGTTTTCCATCTAATAATAGTCTCGTATGATAGTTTGGTAGGAATGGGCATTCAGTTCTCCAGGTGAAGGTCCATTTCGTAAAGATGCTCCAAGTTGGTGTTGAGCTTCCTTTGAACCTGAGGGGCATATGGTATACTTGATAATTATTTGAGTTCTTATTTAATAGTAGTTCTTTTAATGTTTCAAAGTCTGACCTTTGATACTACAGTATTGGACATGTTTTTTTTTACAAAGTTAGCTATGTTTCACAAATACTTTCCAATTGTGGTTTTTAATAAAGATCTGGCTTGTGATATTTGTCTCTCTGCAAAGGAAATTTGATTGACATTTCTATTGAGTAGTAACAGGGCTATTAGTTCTTTTTATTTTGTCCATTCAGATGTTCGGGGGCTTTATCCGTACCTTGAATTCATGCCTATAAGTACTTTTTGGTAATGGTTGATGACAATACTAGATGCACTTGAATTGTGTTATTTGGAAAAAGTGGCAGACTCCATTACTATGGTAGAAAATCAGTTTGCAAGAAGGACTAAACTGATTAGAAGGGCATTGTTCATCATTTTATTTGTGTTGAAACATCTATTACTAGAATGCTAGGGTTGGAAAGAAAGCATCCATACATATTAGGAGTGGCTCAGCCCTAATGAAGCAGTCATTCATACCAAAATAGTTGTGGACTTGCAAAGTATTACAAGTTGTATATCTCAGTAACAGAATGGCATTGATGATGTTGAATAGAAGTTCTCTCTTCAAACTTTACAATGTGCATTTCTAGACGATGATAGCCTTAGAGTTTGTTGGTTTCCTTCACTATATGTTTCCAACAATTTGCTAGGTAGAACAACCAATTCCACTCCTCAATCCAGACCATGATTTCCAGTATACCTGTCCTACCATATCATCACATTCTCTTGCACCAGGTTCCTTAATTGACTTCCCGATCTTTAATTTAAGTAAAGCCTACTGAACTAGTGGTTACTACCCTCCTAATCTATGTAAATGACATTGTGATAGTTAATCACAGTTCTCATAAATTTTCCAAAGTTAAGAATGTGATTGATAGAAACATAGGTATAAAGGATATTGGAAAATTTTTCTGGGCTTTGAAGTTTCCCATTCACCAAGAGATATCTCTATTTGTCACCGGCATCACTGCCTCAATTTTCTCACTGATTAGAAAATTATTGGCAGCAAACTCCCGTCGACCTGGTTCTCACTTACATTAAGATGATGGGCCTTTTTTTCATGATGTTGCTTTATATGGGTATTTGGTTGTTAAAATTCTATATTTGACCATTGCTTTGCTTGATATATCATTTCCAGTGCAACAACTTTCCAAATTTTCATCAAAGGGTCACTAGGTCATGGGTTTTCTTTAGTTGGACATCTTCTCTAGACTTACGCAATCACAATTAATGAGTTTGGATTGGTTTCTTCAACTCGGGTATGGACAAGCAATGTAGTGGGGGATCGCTGCTTCTGTTTGTAATGCCAGTTAGGAGAGTATGAGAAAAGAGATATAGAGAGAGAGGTTGAGAGAGAAAAGGGTATGGGGAGGGAGACAATCTGAAGGGTCCTTCTAATTGAGGTGTATTGTCGGATTGGCCTGTTAGTACGCTTCATGCACGTTTCCGATAGACACAACCTTTAGCAAGTGAATTTTCAAATACCGGCGGGCAAGCTTGTAAAAATGTGTAAGTGACTATTGAGAGTATCGATAGACTTTGAGGAAATTCAGTTACCAACGAGCATGTCGGTTGAAAATGTAGTAGTAAATAAAGGGCACCAAAATTAGCAATAAATTGGTTATGAATCAGAGACTAGAAGTTGATTCCAAATGATGTCCATATCTAGAGATGGCTCTTAGTCTTAGTTGAGAGCTTTACCACCCCCTAACTTAGATTTTGAGGCAAGTAAACTTGTATGCTACTATTTTGGATCCAAGTCAAGTTTCAAAAATTTAGGTCAAATCTTATTCTTTAATTGAATGCAAAAATTTGGTTTTGCATTTAGATGCATATTATGATCATGTGTTGCAGGCAGATGTATTATGTTTCATCAGATTGGTGTTATCCAGCCATATATAAAGGTACTGAAATCTCAATTTAGCTTTTATTGATTTGATATCTAGGCTATGAAATGCAATGAAAGTTTAAAGACCTGGCAAGCTCTACATCTTTCATTTTATAAGTACACTTTTTACCAAAGTAAGTTTAATAAAACCTAGAATAGTCTTTTGTATGTGTCTGTGTGTTCATGTAATACCTTTCATCTATTTTGTTGTGATGTTTGCTTGTTGCTTGTTCCTTCCATTCGTTTTCTTAATCTTCTGTTTGCTACTTTTGATTGTTTTTTGTTGGTGTTTAAGGTGGTGAGTTATTCAGAAAATGAGATTGTAGATGATTTGAATAACATGAAATAGAAAAGAAACAAGAGAGATAAGAGCTGGTTTGAGTTTGCATCTAGTTTGGGTTTCGAGTCTGCTTCACCGAGAGAGAAATAGGTGCGAACATGACAAATTGGAGAAAAAAAGAGCTGCGAACTTGACGAATCAGAAAAAGAAAAGATCGGAGCTTCTTGATTGGATTTCGATTATTCTGAATTAATTCTAGTTTGTTCGTTGATTGATTTCGATTGTTCTTACGAAATTGGAGAAAGAAATACAGAGGTGTGTTCTTAATTTTCGATTTTCAATCTTCTGCACTTTGAATCAAATTCTTTATAATTGATTTGACATATGTCATCTTCGTGTTTGGCATTGATGTTTTGAGGCAACTTTTTCTTTTCTTTTTCATTTGCGACGGTGACAGTAACGGTAACATACCGTTCTTGAAATTCAAACAAGAATGTTCAATATCAGTGAATGTTGATAATCCAAACCGTAGATTTCTGGTTTTTATTGGTCCTGGATAAAGCTGACAACAGAGTCACAAACTTTGTTATTCGGATTCAAGTTTCTTTGAATTTCGGGTTTGAATAATCAACATTCGTGATTTTAGGGTTTGAAATTAATGGTTTTCTTGATTGGACCTTCAATTATTCTGCAGTCCTTTTAAGTTTAGTTGTGTAGCTTCATCTCTCTCCTTTCCATTTACAATCAATTCTCCTTCAGATTTATCGATTTTTCTCTTTTGTTCAACATGCATTCCACGAATGTTTTGGGGTAGGTTTTTGTTTGCAACATTAACATATTATTTTTGAGTATACAAGAATGTATAATCTTGATCATTCCTGATTATTCATGTCTAAGAAGGCTGATAAAAATCAAAAAGTTTCAATACGTATCCCCCTAAGACAAGTCGGTTGTTATGTTAGGAACTTAGGATGAACCAAAATTTAATTACGAGGTGCATTCTTGAGTAGCATGGAATATGATAAAATGACCCTAAATTTTATTACAAATTTTTGATCCAAAATGTGGCTTCAAATAGTTTTTTTATTCAAGATAGTATATTTGGGTGATCCGGATTTTAATCATGAGATGCATTCTTGATTCAAAATGTGGTTAGCAATATGGATTATTTGTTCATATGAAATTGAGATAATTTGATTGGATGATCTAAAATTTAATCACAAGATAGATTTTTGACCCAAAATGTGGGTTGTAATATATTTTTTTTTATTTATGATAGTATGTTTGTATAACTTAGATTTTGATCACAAAATTGATTCTTGACTCAAAATGTGGCTTATGAATGATTTTTCGTTAAAATTGAGATATTATGATTGGATGATCTTATATTTATTTAATCATGAGCTGGATTTTTTACCAAAAATGTGGGTTGCAATATGAATTTTGATTCATATGAAATTTGGATGGATTCTTGGTTGCAATATGTTGGGATTCTTGGTTGCAATATGAAATTTAATCATAAAATGGATTCTTGGTTCAAATTGTAGCTTGCAGTATGAATTTCTGTTCATATGAAATTGTGATAATATGAGTTGATGACTCTAAATTTAATCACGAGATGAAGTCTTGATTCAAAATATGGCTTAAAATATGAATTTTTAATTCATATTAAATTAGAATAGTGTGTTTGGATGACTAGAATTTTCATTACGAATTAGATTATTGACTCTTAATGTGGTTTTCAATATGAATTTTTTATTCATGATAGTATGTTTGGATAACTCAGATTTTAATCACGAGATGAATTTTTGACTCAAAATGTGACTTGAAATATGAATTATTTTTCATATAAAATTAGAATAATTTGATAAGATATCCTACATTAACCATGAAATGGATTCTTGACCCAAATTGAGGTTTGCAAATTGCAATTTGAATTTTCATTAATATGAAATTGGGATTATATGTTTGGATGAACCAAAATTTAATTGTGAGATAGATTTTTGACCTAAAATGTGGCTTGTAATATGAATTTTATGTTCATATGAAACTGGGATAATATGATTGGATGACCCTAAATTTAATCTCGAGATGAATTCTTGACCAAAAAAGTGGCTTGAAATATGAATTTTTAATTCATATTAAATTGAGATAATATGTTTGGATGTTGTAATTACGAGATGGATTCTTAACCCAAAATGTGACTTGCAATATGTATTATTTTTCATATAAAATTGAGATAATTTGATTAGATGATCCTACATTCAATCATGAGATGGATTATTGATAAAAAATGTGGTTTGCAATATAAATTTTTATTCGTATGAAATTTGGATGAACCAAAATTTATTTGTGAGATTGATTCTTGACTCAAAATGTGGTTTTGTAATATGAATTTTCTGTTCATATGAAATAGGGATAATATGATTGGATGATTCTAAAGTTAATCTCGAGATGGATTCTTGACCCAAAATGTAACTTGAAATATGAATTCTTAATTCATATTAAATTGAGATAATATGTTTGGATGACTCATATTTTAATCACGAGATGGATTCTTCGCCTAAAATGTGATTTGTAATATGAATTATTTTTCGTATAAAATTGGGATAATATGATTGGATGATGCTATTTTTAATCTTGAGATTCTTGACCCAAAATGTGCTTTGCAACATGAATTTTTATTCATATGAAATTGGGATAATTTGATTAGATGATCCTACATTTAATCATGAAATGGATTCTTGACCCAAAATGTGGTTTGCAATATGAATTTTTATTCATATGAAATTTGGATGAACCAAAATTTAATTGTCAGATGGATTCTTGACTCAATGTGGTTTGAAATATTAATTTTCTGTTCATATGAAATAGGGATAATATGATTGGATGGTCCTAAATTTAATATCGAGATGAATTCTTGACCTAAAATATAGCTTGAAGTATGAATTTTTAATTCATATTAAATTGAGATAATATGTTTGGATGACTCATATTTTAATCACGAGATGCATTCTTGACCTAAAATGTGGCTTGTAATATGAATTATTTTTTGTATAAAATTACGATAATATGATTGGATGATCCTATATTTAATCTTGAGATGGATTCTTGACCCAAAATATGGTTTGTAATATGAATTTTTATTCATATGAATTGGGTAGTATGTTTGGATGAATCAAAATTTAATCATGAGATAGATTTTTAACCCAAAATGTGGCTTGCAGTATGAAATTTTTGTTCATATGAAATTGTGATATAGGATGACCCTAAATTTAATGACAAGATTAATTATTGATCCAAAACGTGGTTTGAAATATGAATTTTAATTCATATTATACTGGGATATTGTGTTTTGATGACTCGAAATTTAATTATGCATTAGATTATTGACCCTAAATGTGATTTGCCATATGAATTTTTTATTCAAATGAAGTTGAGATAAAATGATTGGATGACCCTAAATTTAATCTTGAGATGGATTTTTTTATCATAAATGTGGCTTGCAATATGAATTTTTTTATTCATATTAAATTGGGATAGTATGATTGAATGACTCTAAATTTAATCACAAAATAGATTCTTGTCCTAAAATATGGCTCGCAATATGAATTTTTATGAATAGTATGTTCAGAAGATCCGAATTTTAATCACTAGATAGATTGTTAAACCAAAATGTGGCTTGCAATATGAATTATTTGTTCATATGAAATTGTGATAATATGATTGGATGACCCTAAATTTAATTCTTGACTCAAAATAAGGCTTGCAATATAATTTTTTATTCTGATGTCTTTAATAGTTTTTCTTAACACTAATTGAGCATGAGAGACAAAGTGGAAGGAGAAATTTGAGTCATTGGTTAACCTAATTGATGGTAAGACTTTAAGAAACCATTTGGTAAAGGAAAGGACAATTGGAGCACAAAATAGTGCCATTTCTGTAGGAAAACATTCCACAGTACTACAAAAACCTATTACAAGAAACAAGGTCATTTTTTGTTGCTCTCAAGATGAAGTCTAATATGAATTTTGTGTTTGAAGATGGAGAGAGGAAATATGATAATACGAAACAATAGACAGTGACAAGTGGTTTTATTCGTGAATAGTGCAAATTGAGGTGTATTGTCGGATTGGGCCGTTAGTACGCTTCATGCACGTTTCCGATAGACACAACCTTCGGCAAGTGAATTTTCAAATACCAGCGGGCAAGCTGGTAAAAATGTGTAAGTGACTATTGAGAGTATCGATAGACTTTGAGGAAATTCAGTTACCAACGAGCATGTCGGTTGAAAATGTAGTAGTAAATAAAGAGCACCAAAATTAATTATGAATCAGATACTAGAAGTTTATTTCAAATGATGTTCATATCTAGAGATGGCTCTTAGTATATATATATATATATATATATATATATATATATATATATATATATATATATATATATATATATATATATATATATATATATATATGCGCGCATGTTTGCGCTCTCTCTTTCAAAGTTAAAAAAAAAGTAATAAATTAATTATTAATTGTGTAAGCTAACATTCATTGTTCTCTCTATATCAAACTTCAGCTCTTTTATAGTTGAATTATTGTCATTTTAATTGTTCAAATTTATGATTGTCTTATTATAAAATCTTACCGTTTTGCTCTATCTATCAAATAATTTGAACTTAAAAATAATGATGTCACATATTTTAAATTGTGTGGCATACAATCTCATGATGTAGAAAATTCTAGATGTATTAATTATTCAGATATTATTAATTAAATTATAAAAATGAATAATTTTTGAAGTCGAAATTAAAGTTTTTATAAGATTTTATCATAATTTT
>JBBPBR010000006.1:56401560-56414029 GCA_037974775.1 Cicer pinnatifidum
TTTTTTAACATTGTTTTCGCTCAATATAATATTTAATTAACCAACTAACTACTTACAATCAATACAATAATAATATATGTTATTGCTAACTTGTTACAATTTTTTTTTTCTATATGTATATAATTATTTATGTATGCTACAAATCCTATTACATGGTTGATAATTGTATAAAAGTATATAAAATAGATTAATAAAAAATAGATTGTATGATAAATACTGATATTATTAAATTAAACAATTATTTTTTATATAAAAATAAAAATATTATAAATGGTTAATAAAGTATTTTCTCAAGGCCTTTTTTTGTGTTATATTTTCTCGAGACTTAAGTATAAACAACGTTTAAAATGTAGATTTTGACTTTTACACTATACACTAGTTTTTATTTATAAAAAATAGAGTTGGGAGAGAGTATACTCCTGTCATTTGTCAAATGTCAAAAAGTAGAGCAGAAGTTGAAATTCAACCTTTTTCTTACAATTATTCCGCAAAAAACAGTTAAAGCCACTATAGTATTAGTAAGTATTCTCCTTATTATTATCGTAATAATTTAGTAATAATGCTTTATCCATTGATATCGTTGACACCATTATGCACCTCTCTGTCTCTAATAATCTATTCTATTTTATTTTACTCAAAACACAAACACACGCTCTCTCTCTCTCTCTCTCTCTCTCTCTCTCTCTCTCTCTCTCTCTCTATTTACCACTCATTTGATCGCCGCCGGTAAACATCTCCGACTATTCAACCCGCCACAACTCGGATCATTCACCTCTCTAATCCTCAGATCCATCTTCGTTTAAGTTGTGATGCGAAAACCATGCGAGAAGAACCATTCACAGATAAGAAACACTCTACGACGTCGTAGTAGCTTTCATCTTCCACAATCCCCTCCTCATAATAATCACTCACTTCCTAATTCGTTAGTTTAGGGTTAGGGTTCACACAAAAAAAATGTTCAAGAGAATAATGAAGGGAGGGCAAAAGAAACCCTCCAAATCGGATTCAACCGATGGATACGCTCCTCCGGCGAACAATCCAACAGCGGTAGTTGTGCCTCCGCCTTCGGGAACAATCGAACCGCTTCCATTGTTCCGTGACGTGCCTGTTTCCGAGAGACAGAATTTGTTTATCCGGAAGCTTCAGATTTGTTGCCATTCGTTGGATTTCACCGACACGATGAAATCGGTTCGGGAGAAGGAAATCAAGAGGCAAACGTTGATGGAATTGGTTGAATTCATTCAATCTGGTTCCGGTAAGATAACTGAGATTTGTCAAGAAGAGATGATTAAAATGGTGTCGGTGAATATTTTTCGGTGTCTCCCGCCGGCGTCGCACGAGAACACCGGGCAAGACACCGCAGATCCGGAAGAGGAGGAACCGTCGTTAGAGCCAGCATGGCCTCATTTGCAGCTTGTTTATGAGCTTCTTCTTAGATATGTGGTTTCATCTGATACTGATACTAAGGTAGCTAAACGTTACATTGATCATTCCTTTGTGCTTAAATTGCTTGATTTGTTTGATTCTGAAGACCCTAGAGAGCGTGAGTATGTGAAAACTATATTGCATCGCGTGTATGGAAAATTCATGGTTCTTAGACCTTTTATTAGGAAGGCTATTAATAACATATTTTACCGTTTTATATATGAGACTGAGAGACATAGTGGTATTGGTGAGCTTCTTGAGATTCTTGGGAGTGTCATTAATGGGTTTGCTTTGCCTATGAAGGAGGAACATAAGTTGTTTCTTGTTAGAGCTTTGTTGCCTTTGCATAAACCTAAACCTGTTGCTGTGTACCATCAACAATTGTCTTACTGCATCTCTCAGTTTGTTGAGAAGGATTATAAGTTGGCGGATACTGTTATTAGGGGTTTGTTGAAGTATTGGCCCCTCACCAATTGCCAGAAGGAAATTTTATTTCTTGGGGAGCTGGAGGAGGTGCTGGAGGCTATGCAGGCTGCAGAATTCCAACGCTGCATGGTTCTTCTTTTTAGACAGATTGCACGTTGTATCAATAGTCCGCAATTTCAGGTTTGTTGATAATGGTTTTTCATGATGTTGATTGATTAGGATTAATACAAGCTTTTTATTACTTACTAGTTTCCTTTTCCTTTGGTTAATTGGGTTATATATTTGCAATGGTTCTTGTGGAACTGTTATTTTCTTTGTGAGATAGATTTCAACTAGGCCCTTATATGGTATAATATTAACTTATGAGCAATATAAGGTTTGGTTTCCTAGTTAGTAAACTTCAGCTGAGGTATCCTTCAAGTTCCAAACTCTGCTGTGATTGTATTAATGTGTTGAACCCAGTTTTTTTAGTTTTGTGGATAAGTCAGTTACAGTTTCGCACATTACTGGTGATGTATTTGGCGATGGAGGAAAACCAAAAAGAACTATGTTTTACGATTATCTATCAATTTGGGAAGTATATAATGTTCTATCATATTTGTCTTCAACCCTAATATACCTATATACAAAAATAGTTGATCACGGTTTCACATCACACACATTTCTCACGTACAGAGGTTGTCTATTCTTTTTTGTTTTTCTTCTTTAATTCAATTGATGACTATTTGTTGACAATTTTTTTTGGTACAACTAGTTTTTGACAATTTACTCTGAAATTTATAAATGTATATTGTCTCTATTAAATGGTCTACACCCATCGCATAAAATAAGATTCGTCGGCTTACATAACTGAATGAATTGTAAATGTTCTGTTTAATAACTTTAAAAGGGAAGTTTGTGGTTTGACTTATGCACTATTTGAGATATCTTTGAGTTATAGATTTCTTTCTTAATATTACCGTTAGTGTTATTTACTTTTTGGTGAGGTGCATGTAATGATATTTTATTAATGGCAGTAGTAAGTAAACCTAAAACTTGAAACTGAATTTTGATTTTAGCGCAACTGATTATTTATTGGTTTCTTGTAAATGCCTTGTGGGTCGTGTTGATTTTGGCTTACATATGCAAATAAGGTCTGCTTTGAATTTGACTCTCTGCAGCCCACTTAAAACTCGGAGATTTGGCTTAACGAAAATATCCCCAAATTCTGGAAACTCCCTAATATACCACTGTTTTAGATCATAACTGATAAAAAAATTGTCAAATCTCAGACTCACAAACTTGAGAGAAATTATTCCTAGAAGCACTCTTTTTGAGTCAAAGTTGCAGCAAAACTTAACTCTATTGACATTCAATCTTTCCATTTTTTTCAACTTTTTAGTGATAGGAAGTTTTCGGGATAACTGCCAAAATTACAACCATGGGGCTTATTTGGTGGAGACGAGTTGAAGCATGTGCTTTGCATTTTAGCCTATCTTTTATATTATAATGCTTTGGAATATAAATCTGTTTTAGGTGTCGGTTCTAAATTCTACCATTCTTTATTGATTTGAATCTCCTAGTTTAAATAATTTTTTCTTCTCTTTTTCATTTCAATCATCAAGCTGCAGTGTTAGCTTATGTGTTTTGATGTGCAGATGAGTACTTTAACTACATTGCATTTTGTCTTGCAGTTCAAAGCTATTGATTCATAATTGGGTCTCTTGTTATAAGTTCTATTAGTTTGTCTTGATAATCTTTTTCTATTTGTGTGAATGATAATAAGACTTTTGCAGTTTAAGTTTGTACCATGGGATGAACATTGATTCTTAGATCTTAAATTTTTCTTTTTTGATAAAATGATAAATATGTTGGTGAAAAATTAAAGGAGAAACCTAAGTGTGTGTTTTCAGTTTTCACCATTGCCTTAAAAAAACTCCAAAAACAGGAAAACTGAATGAAAACAAACAAAACACGCTCTAAAAATACAAATTCTGAAAAGAAAAGAAAAAAGACACATATAATCAAATCACAGTGGTCTTTACATGTCTAACACATAAACCCTTTGTTTTGTACCTCTTTGGAATGGAGTGAGAAATGGAAATAGGATTAGACGTCTAGTGTGACGAGGAATCTAAAGTCCAAACCCAGCCTAGATTTCAAAAATTTACATTGCATGTATAAAATGGAAAATTTATTTTCATTAAAATGAATGTGCTTTTTTTAGACTGCTAATTGTCCGAGTAATTAATTGGGGAAATTAGTTTGAATAGAATTTCTATGAATGCACGTTCAATGCCATATATATATATATTTTTTTTTTATAATTCCTTCAATGCCATATATATATATATATATATATTTTATAATTCCTTCAATGCCATCTTTGTAATGTGGCTTGGCAGTAATCAATGTTACCAGAAAGCTAATAGAGAACCATGGGGTGTTTATTATCCAAAACTTCTATGTAGTTCCATTCTCTGCTCTTATTTATTCCCTGGACACAAAAGTTAGGTGATCCTTTTTAAAAGTGAAGCAAGGAAGGGAGGAGTGAATCAGTTCTCCTGTTTCAAGATTCCAAAGTTCAGCATCACTAAATTCCTTCCTTTTTTTTGGCTTACCAAATCTAATCTTGGTCATCAATGGTAATTTGAGCTTAAACACATCAGACATGGAAAAATTAAAACAGGGTCTCAACCTCAAACATATAGAATATGTGGAAACAAAAAAGTGTATATTTCCTTTGATATGGTTTTCTCTACCTCGTACTATTTAAGGTGATTTTCGTTTACCTCTTTCAACAAGCTGCTATTTTTAGCCTGGCTTGTCAAGTGTCAATATGGTCTTGACTCTTTAGTTGTTATAGGGTTGAGGATTTTCTACAGGTTATTATTTTTTAATTAGAAAATTCTGAACTAATTTTGTGATTATCTCACTCTTGTTGGCCTTTTGTGTTGAAGATCAGATCCATAAATCCAAATAGTTCAGAAACATTAAGACTGGGACTGGCCTCTTGGTTTCCTCTTGAACTTAAATAGTAATTATTCTAGATTAGGACTGGCCTAATGCATGACTAATGACATTTTGTGGAAGACTAATAGATGCCCTTGTCTTCTATTGGAGCATTCCCTTTCGTATAATGATTAGTCTCAAGGGTCAAAAGAGAGGGCTTAATGATCAGAAGATTCAGAACGGATCTTCACACACTAGCTTTTAGGTTTGGATCTAGGTTAACCTCCATAGAATAAGTTCAGTCTTGGAAGTGCTTTGTGCAAGTATGGGCAAGTACGCGAAGTCTTACGTTTCAAGTGATAATTAGCATACTAGATTGGAATGAGAATCCTGATTGCTTTTAATTGACTATTTTTTCATTAATCTTTTAAAAATTGCATTCTATTTCATTTATTGAGTATAGTTAAATTATCCCTTCAAAAAGTCTATATACTTAAACACTTTTGCAATGCAGGTCGCAGAACGGACTCTCTTTTTGTGGAATAATGAGCACATTGTCAGTTTAATTGCCCAAAACAGGACTGTTGTATTACCAATAATATTTGAAGCATTGGAGAAAAATGTACAGAGTCATTGGAACCAGGCTGTTAATGGGCTGACTGTGAATGTTAGAAAAATGTTTGTTGAAATGGATGCTGAATTATTTGAAGAGTGCCAGAGGCAGTATTTGGAGAGAGAGGCTAAGGCCAAAGAGGTGGAAGAGAAGCGGGAATTAAATTGGAAGAGACTGTCAGATGTTGCTGCACAAAATGGGCCAGATATGATCATAGTTTAGCCAAATTAAAATAATTTTATTGCCGTAGCTGGGATTGTTCATTGGATAGGTGGAGAATTATATTCTGGTGCCATTATTTTTTGGTTTCTTCCCCCTCCATGTAATTTATATTTGCTCTCCGTTTTCTCAATTGGATAATCAGAAAGTTAAAGAAAGCAATGATTTATTTAAGTTCAAAATGTATTTGGCATTGCGAGCAATGTCTGCTGATTAAGAATGTTCTGTGAAATGTTTTTTTGTATTTTTTTCCTCGTACAGAAAGATATGGAAATTTTATTTTTCCTTCTTGGAACATGGTACATTTTGTAGGTACAAGGAATAGTTCCTCTCCTCCCACCCTTTTGTGCTTAAATTTTTGTACTTTGATTGGAGGTGTTTTGCAGGGGTTGGCTTGAACATTAGTATCCCTGTTGAAAACTAGCATGCAATGCCATTTATTATCAATAGCGACATCATATGATCTCACAGATGGACATAATAACATTTAGCCTCGTGTAACGTTAGGAAATGGGAAGGACATGGTGGTATTAGATGTTTGTCATTCACAGTATTCAGATGGGGAAAGAGGAATTTTTTACTCACCGTCGTGTATCTCCGTTGGTTTTCTGCTGTGGAATTTGCATGAAAAAAGAATTCAAATATAATGATATGGACAGGGGACAGAGAATTAAAGAGCCTCCAATTAGTATGAAGCTCAGAGTCGTTGGCAAAATTTCTCGCCCGATACCTTGGTCTTCATTTTGTATGAAGCTCCATTAGTTGATTGTAAATTTTATCCTCCTCTACAATTATATTCCTATTCTTACAAATTTCTTAAATTTCATATTTACCACTAAATCAAGTTCGAAAAACTCTCACCCTCACAAGATTTCAAACTAGTTTTGAAAATTTTGAGTTAGATTTTTTGGATCACAACTTTTCGGGGCTTGCAAGATGAGATTCCATGTGTTTTAAAAAATTCAAATTATAACTTTTAAAGTAAAAATGTTTTAGACGAAACAATTATTTTATGTTTGTTGAAATTCTAAACTCTTTTTATCAGAGATTTTAGACGTGTTTTAGAAAATTCTATTTAAATTTTGTGTAGACATAGTCTAGAAAATTTAATTTTTAAAAATTTTGTGGAACACATTATATTCAGACATTTTATTAACTTAAATGGTAATTTATGTAATTTACATAAGTTTGATAAAACAACATGCACTTCGATGAGTTGTGTTAAACTGAATTAAAAAAGAAATAGAAAAATTGCATTGACCCTTCTTTTGTTTAAATGACATTTACATTTTTAATTTGAGAAATATATTCACTCTCTTGTATTTGTTAAAAAAATAACATCAGTTATTTTTTTCAATCTTATTTCTATATATTCATGTTATTTATAATTATGTTTTTAGTTAAGACAATGTATTCAAGTATAATTTTGATAAACGATAGAAAGATGTAAATGGTGGAAAAAGAATATTGTGTACAATTTTGTTTAGTGAATGATGAAAAAATAAATAAAATTTTGAAAATTAAAAAAAAAAAAAAGGTGAGTGTCGTATGAAAATACCTCACAGGATATAAAATGTAATTTTCCCAAAAGAATAATAATAAGTTAAAAATGCAGAAGGAACAACAAGAGAGAGGAAAAAAAAAATCTAAAATTTGTGTCTACGAGAGTTTCAGTGGCTCTGACTTCATCTATGATATCTGTTGTAAGAAGAGAGTTAGAAGTGATAGATAGATAGATAGATAATAAGTTGAAAATGTCGAAGAGGAATGGTTCCACGTTTGAAAAGGACGTGCCATGGAGAGCTTCATCTTCATCTGTGAAGCCAATACCTAAAATTCATCACTCTCCAATTCTTCGCGTTTCCCATACACCTTTTTCAGACTATGCAATTTCCATCATGAAGGTAGGTATCTCTTTTCACTTTTCATCAAATTCAACAAACCTAGTTTTCATTTTCAATTTCTTTTTTGCAGCATCCAGACCCTATAGGTGATGGTTTGGGTGATGAGGCTATTGTGGAAGCAGCTGGTCCTGAATGCATCATACCTGGTCAGATTACTCCCATCAGACTACTTGGCCTCAAGGTACATATTCTTCTTCTTCTTTCAATTTTTTAAATCAAATTATGTCCAATTTTCACGTTTGATGCTTTTTAGTTTCTTCTGATTTTAAATATTTCCTTTTCATTTTAATAATTGGTTAGTTGTGTGTTAGGGTAATTTTGGAACTAGATTTTACTGGTTTGGTACTGGACTGTTATAATTTCCATTGCATATTTTATTTTAATCTATTGTCAAAGGATGTATGTATAGGAGAAAGAAACTACAGACTATGGCTCACAGTTGTAATTGTCTTTCTTGTGGGGCCTTATAATAATATCTTTACTTTTTCAACAAAAATTAGGAACTTGTTGATTTTTTAGGAGGATTTTAGCATTAATCCTTATGTTAGAGGCTGATCTAACAACTTCAGAATTGATAATTAACCACCATAAATGATCTTTAGGATTGACCTCATGAGTTATAATCCCAATATTAATACCATCTACCACATTCATCATTCAGCTAAAAAACTTGGAGTACATTCTGAATTTTGTCTTGCCATTTTCCTTCTCAAATTTGTGGCATATTTTTCTCAATCTTCCTATATCAATCTCTGGACCTATTTGGTTTTAAGCAATTGTTTTATGTTTCTATTTCCTATTTTCACTAATAGTTACAAAAATGTGTCTTGTTTTGTTCTGTTTCTTGTTTGGAAAGATATGTAGAAAACAATTAAACAACTTTTTATTGTCTAAGTTTTCTTGCTAACTCAAATCTCGCATACATCATACCAAATAGGTGATCAATTTTGTAACAAAAGATCTTTGAGCCTGCTGTGTAATTTAAATTAAAAGTGTGATATGTTTGTGAATTCTGTCTGATCTTTCCTCCTCCTATTGTCATGTGTTTTCAATGTTTTTTCCCCTTGTAGTTTATGTTTAGGTTTTCACTAATATTTATGCTTATCTTTTGAGGCAATGCTCTTCAGAAATATTTTGATTTGGCTTCCTTTATGGACAGGTCTGGCCTATTGACATTGACCTGAAATTTTTGGAACCAGTCGGGCGAGAACTTAAGGCGATGGGCAAGGTGAATTCTTTTATATATATTTCCTACATGCATGGGAAATATTGTTGGTACTTCTTGCGGCTGAACATAACAAGTTCTTTGTATTTGATATTATCATATTGTTGAATTGTGTGATGGAGTATAGAGTTACTTGCCTACTTTTCTCCCAGTATATTAATTGCACTCAATCCAACATATTTGCATAACATTGCTACTAGGCATATATGTTCCCTTATGCTTTTAGGGATGAAGATGATAACAATTTAAACTTCTCCTTGTGATAACAAGGATGCCAATCATTATTATTGCACTGAAACACATGGCCTTGCTGCATATCATACAAAACACCATGTTTACCTTGAATAAAAAACCAACGGTATTGTAGCAAATTGAATTTTAAGTTTCGGTATGCTATAGAAAGTTCAGTTTCACCTGTCTTTTACCATAGTGTTTTCAGACTTTGCCAGATGCTTTGCTCAAAAACCCACACTTTATTTTGTGCAATGTATTTTTCCTGAAATGCTTAGAGTTTGTTCAAGCCTATTCTTAATGCTTTTGTTGAACTAATTGAATAAAAAATCATCTCTTATGACTTATCTTAAATATCGTTGCTTGTATGTGGATTTATTTATTTTGGTTGGCCTGGTTGGTTGTGTTGCAGTTATACAATCAGCTTGATCATCTTTTTATATTAATGGATATATCTCCGGTTGAGACTTGCAATTAACTTTCATGATTAATGTAGTTATTTTATTTGTGTGCATGCAGTTCATGGACGACGCTGTGGAACTTATGAACAAATCCTTCATTGATCGTTGATACGGCGGCCTTTGTGAAAGACGAAGCTCTGGTTTGTTTTGTATCCAATCTTACATTTTCTCAAGAGAGCAGTATAAAACAGTTTTGTAATTTTGTTATGTACTCGTTCCCCAACCCCTCCTTTTCTTCGGTGTCTCATTTTCTTCTCTGAAAACTCTTATTTAATTTTATAAAAGTTTATAAATATATGAAGATTTTTTTTAATTTATTTATAAATAATCATAAACTTGCTTAAATTGAAAAGACAAATCCAAATGGCAACCTTCGATAAAAAGGGTAGAAATTGAGAGGTCCATTAGAGCATCCCAATAGGGGTTGCTTTATTTTATTAGGGACCACCCTTAAATGGGTCTCTTATAGTGACAATCTCTGATCTTTCTCTCTTCACTTATGTGTGAGTTCCGCTTAATAAATCATTTTAAAATAAATAAATGACATTGAAATATAATGATACAAAATTATCAGCGGAATTTAGTTAGTAAAAAATTTTGAAGTCCTAGGTTGGACTGATTGCATCTTTCTTAAGTACCAACATTAAAAAATATAATTGAGTGACGTGGACATATGAAATTCACTTAAATACTTATAAAAAAAATTCAGTAATGAATATTTAAAAAGATTTTTACTCGTATTATATACTGCTTCTGTATTGTGTATTCGTGTACTTCTATCATGTGTTTTCTTTATTCTAATAAAGCTATTAGAACTTTAAGGTATGTTTTTAATATGAATTATGAATTGTTTTTCTTCTTTTAGCATACTCCGTTTAGTCTCATATACAACAAAATCACAAAATTTACTTGCAATTCTTATGAAAAGTTGTTGTTTTTATTTAATTTTCTCAAAATAATTAGAAAAGCAATTGTATTTTTCAAATTGTCCCTCATTGGAATTTATTTCATGAAAATAAAATAGTTATTAAAAAATAACATCTTAATGTATCGAAGAGTAATTATGAAATAACAATTTTAAATATTGTAGAAATACTTAACATTGGCTTAAATATTAGACCATCAAATACATCTTTTTTGTTCATATTCTAGATAAGAAGAATTATAAACCTTATTTGCGATGGGATTTGCAAAACTTGAGCAATGCAACTATCGAGGAAGTGGACAGAGCAAATCAAGATACAAATAAAGAAACAACAACATATTACATTGGAGACACATTCCCAAAGTCATTGAAAGCCTAGTAATGTATCACCTTTCATTCTATTAGAGACAACAGGAGGCACAACAACATAGTAAAAATTACGACACTACCACTTGTGCACTCCCCGCCATATCATGTAAAAAGTTGTTCTTCTAGCTCCGTGTTTGTTCATATGCCATCAAATACATTATCGAAAGTTAGATTCAGATGTAGTTAACTCAATTTTACATTATTGTAAGCTAAGTTTCGGTAAAAAAATAAAAATAAAAAATATGAAGAGTCGAATGAACAATCACTGTGTCAAATATAATTTGGGTGAAAATATAATGTTGTCATTGGTGTTGCTTGATCCTCTGCTCTACATTCCAATGTTATTGTCTCTCTTCATTCATCATCTCACACTTCAATGAGTCATTTTGTTTATATTAAATAACATTTTAGCCTCCGCCACAATATAAGCAACATCTCTTAAGTTTTTTTCTTCTTCTTTATATTGAATAAGTTTAACAGTTAAAAAATTAACATTTTGTTATAAATTGTGAAGAATACTAATGATTTAGAATTGAGTAGACAATAATTAATATTTGGTTATAAAGTAAAACAACACTTATTATAGAATATTACTAATGAGTTAAACATTAATCATTGGTACATTTGGTCATTGAGAACACCAGAATATATAGTATGAAGAACAATATAATTAACAAACTGGGGTTCAACACTATAAGTCTAACCTTTTTAAAAGAAGTGATTACTCGGATGAAGAAGTTTGCGCAATGGTCGATATTTTTTATAGGCATGCTCTTGTTATCGTTTTCTGTCTGAAGATTGTATGATTTTACAAGTTATTTTGTTCTTAATTTTTATAGTTGATAACTCAATCTATATAGCAGTCACCCACACGCTATTGAGCCTTTTTCCTCTAGAGTAAATTGTTTATGTAGAGCAGTATCCAATTTCAAATATATCGTTTCAGTTTCACAATACAATCCATATAAACGATAAAAATATAGCATTCAAAATTAGTTGGTATCATGGGACTAAAAAATTAAAACTTGTATCATTTATTTTATTTATTTTTAGTTCACCTTTTATTTGATGTTAGAAAAAATGCAAAAGAAAATCGAGCTCTTTAGCAAATAACATAACTGAACGCATTGGTGAAAATTCGTCCATATGGCTGGTAGCATCATATAATAGTGTTCTTTATCATATTATTCTTTTTAATTGTTATTTTTTTCACTTTAATAAATGTAAAGAATAATATATATAATAATAATTAAATGGTAGAGAATAACCAACTCTTGTTGGAGGTTTATAGTTTTATATAGAAATCATAATCGAGAGAAAAATATATTGAAATATGAGATAATTATTTTATATTAAAAGTTCTATAAGCATATATTAATTAGATAAACAAGAAAAAGTTCAAAATGACATTTTTGTTATGATTTTAATTAAAATAAAAAAAATTAATTTCAATTATATAAACAATTTATTTAATTATTAAGTTTAAAATTAAATAAATAAATGTATTTAAATTCTTAATTTAATCAACTTTAATTGATACTATAGTAATGCACACATAAATAAATTACAGAAAATTATTAGTCAAAATATTTATATGTATTAGTATATACTCTTTTTTATAGTACTGTAAAAGTTGTCAGTTAATATACTTTATACTTGAAAAATATAAAATAAAATAAAAAAATATATCAAATTTAAAAGGAATTTAAAATGGCAAAAATTTATTGTCTAAAACAAATT
>JBBPBR010000006.1:56422509-56433704 GCA_037974775.1 Cicer pinnatifidum
AAAAAAAAAAAAAAGACAATTATAGTCATTATGACAGTTTGATAATTGAATTTTCGATTTGAAATCAAATATTAAGTTTGATAGTATATTTTTTTTATTTTGTTGCCAATTGCATAAACTTAGACAATTTTAATAGAAAGAAGAGTATATTTTATAATTATAGTCAATATGACAATTCGATAATTGAATTCTCTATGTGAAATTCTAATGGTGAGTTTGTTAATATTTTTATTTTTGACGCTAATTTTGTGATATATCTAAAAATGTTGATAAAAGATTATATATAAGATCTAGAATGTAGATAGAAGATTTAATAATTAATTAAATCAAATAAAAAATGTTAAATTTGATAATATATCTAAATATGTTGATAAAAGATTATATTTTATTTAAAAAGATCTAGATAGAAGATTTAATAATTAATTAAATAAAATAAATAAATAAAAAGTTAAATTTGGTTATATATGTAAAAATCTTGATAGAAGATTATATTTCTTTTTATTTTTTTAAGAAGATCCTGATAGGAGATTTAAAAATTAATAAAATCAAATAAAAAACATAGTATATATAATAAGTATAGTCCAACATGTTTGTCAAAGCTATTTGTTTAGCACTGTTACCTCCGGCGAAATACATCAGTTTTGGTGAAAGCTATAAACGCTATACCACGGAAGAGAGAAATCCCTAATCTGAGAAACAAGTACGAAACCCTAAACCAAAAGAGAAAAAAATGGAAGGTAAAAAAGATACAAACTCTGAAGATCAGGGTGTTAATGGTGAGAAACACGCCGATGATGTTAAGAAAGATTATCCATGCCCGATAAAAAGGGAACCAAGAAAGCGTCTACGGGCACCAGTTTGTTGTATAATGGGGCACAGTGGCAGTGGCAAAACAAAGATGTTAGACTACATTCGATGCGAAGAATATCAAGAAAACTATCATATCAGACACCGGATTGGGTTAACATTACTTACTTTGGTTCCTCATGTACACCTCAGAGTTCCTGGTATACTGTTTATGGATATCCCAGGTCACAAAGAATCCATTCACATAAGGTATCGCTGTTCAGCTGTTTCTATTAGTGATATTGCAATCTTGGTTGTTGACATTATGATAGGATTACAGCCACAAACAATTGATTCACTCAATCTTTTAAAATTTAGTAACAAAAAGTTCGTTGTTGCTTTGAATAAGGTCAATATTGTCTTCCACTTATATCACCTATTTTTTCTTTCCATGTTATTTTTTAACACTATATGTCATACTGTTTTTGTTGCAACATTGCAGGTTGACAAGCTTTGTGGGTGGAAAACATGTCACAATGCTACATTTGTTGAGGCATTTAATCAGCAGTCTGTCGATTCTCAAAAATTATTCTTTAAGAGGCTAGATGAGGTAGTAAAATATGTTTATTTTTTTATTTGTCACATGTGGGTTATGTCAGTTATAAATAATTTTAGTTATTTTTTTTGTTTCATTACTAGATTCGAACTCAGTTCAAAGCACAGGGGATAAATACTCAGATATGTACTGCAAACACAGGAATGGGAGAAAGTGTCCCCATTGTTCCTACAAGTTCAATAAGGTTAAACTATGTAGCCTTCTATTCTATTCTATTCTATTCTATTATTATATTTTTTTTCTTTCTCATGTTGGATTCTAGTACTAGTTTTGTCTTTTTTCCTTGGTATTCTCTTATTTAGTGATGGCTACCCTGAAATCAAGTTATTTCTTGGTATGGTAAATGTTTCCTTTCTTATAGTTAACCAACAAAAAGGATGAATCATACCAGGGGAGAGATCTTAATGAAAAGAAGGGATAATTTACCTTTATGTTTCATTTTGTTTAAGGATATCTTAGTCAATGCATTTAAATTTTACTAACCCATCTTTTCTTCCCTCGTATTTCCTCTAATTTTGAAGAGCCAAAATGTAACCAAAAGAGATTTCGTTTCTCTGCCCTCCAAAACTTTGAATCTGAACATCTCTACTTGTTTTTGGTATCTTCCAAATTGTGTTAAAAACTTGTCCTAGTTCTACCTGAAAGTGTCCAAAACATGGATGTGAAAAGTTGTCGAAAAAAATGAGTACATCAACATACATAGTAATAGTAATGGATCGAAAAAAATTGTCATAGTCACAAAATTGAACTCAGAAGCAGCAAAACTGATAGTGATAGATGAAAACTAACACAAACTAAAAACATAGCAGCAACAAGCAACAACAAATATCCTGCAAAGCACTCACTTGAGAGGAATGAACCTGGAGGAGTGAGTAGCACCAATACCAGCCCTACCATGCTTAATCGGCTTGTAGGTAATCGAGAATTCGCCCAGATAGTGCCCGATCATTTCGGGTTTCACTTTCACTAGGTTAAAGGACTTGCCATTATGTATGTGAATGATGCTACCGATGGTGTGCTTTGTTTTGACAACACCACTTCCTTCCAATGCTTCCTTAGCACGAGCAGGAGCACGAGCAGGAGCACGAGCAGCAGCACGAGCAGCAGCACGAGCAGCAGCTCACTTCATCGTTCTCCTAGCGCGAGAACCAAAGAGCTCAGTATATTTGACAGTAGGCATATTGACAAGAACCTCAAGTAGAAATCCCCTGAAATTGAACTCATTGAAAGTCCTCTTTCTGTCAACATTAGCAGAGTTTACTGTTCTGTCAACATTAGCAGAGTTGCCAACAGTAAACTCTGCTAATGTTGACAGAAAGAGAACTTTCAATGAGTTCAATTTCAGGGGATTTCCACTTGAGGCTCTTGTGGATATGCCTACTGTCAAATATACTGAGCTCTTTGGTTCCAATGGCAGTGCCGGTTCCTTCTTCAATGATTGCCTAGCACGACCACGAGATTTCTTAAATGCTCGCCTAGCACGAGCAGTGGACATTTCATCATCTGGATAAACGAAAGCCTCAGTCTCAGATGAACTGATATCAGCAGCTGCATCGACTAAATAATCCGGACTTGGAGTCATGGAATCATCAGTGGGCGAACTCATCTCAGTAGATGGATCTTCAAAATCAACATGAATCTTCGTCGGAAGAAACTTCTTCCAATCAATCTTATCTCCCAACCTAAATACAGAAATGCATGTATTAAAAAAATAAATAAATAAGTTAGTAGAACTAATTTTAAATTAAAATTATCTGCGGATTATTATTGATACATAAAAGCCATGGATTCAGATTCAGATATCGTACCAACTTTAATTAAAAAAACGAGAAAGACTATACTTACATGTGATTCGAGTTCTTCATCTTCACCTGTTATTAGCAAAAAATACAAAATCACTTTAACCTAAAGCTGGAAAAGAAATACAAAATGAACAATACATAGCAACGCGTAAAGGGACTCAATATTTAACAATATTTTAACAGAATCAATGAGAGTGAGACTACTTACTCGTGATTGATGTTCTTCAGTTTGACTTGTGATAAGCAAAAAATACAAAATCACAATAACATTCAAAACAAAAATGAAAACTGCTAAAGCACATTTCTAAACAAAAATCCTAAGAGTTTCACTTCTCTTTTACCTTGAAAAGGACGAAAAAGAGAGGTGAAATGGGTTAAAAGTGGAACTTGGCTCTGCAAAACCTCTTAGTATTCTTTTTCCTTCTGCGTTACTAGCTCTAGTATATCTTTAGCTTTAAAGGGATAAAATTTTAATAAAACAAAATACACATTTTACTAATTTATTATTGTTACCGTGTTGACATAATACAAAAGGTTAGATAAAGAGCATGTGTGACAATACTTATGTGTGGTTTTGTGGATTTTTTTTCTACATTGAATTGAATGAGTAATTGAATTTTCAACGTTTGAAATCATTACTCAGCACTAAGTAGAATAATTGTGAATGAATATGAAAAGATGATTGATAGTGTAAAATAGTACTCATTAGTTGTAATTGATTGACATAGTTTGAGTGTAATGAGAAATGCATAATAATGTTATAAAAAATATTAAAAAAAAAATGCATAATAAGAAGAGGGAAAGTGAGAGACAATGAATCACTACTCACCACTTAATGGAATAACTGCGCATAAACCTCAAAAGAGGACTAATGACGTAAAATATTACTCATATAATTGATTGACATAAATTGAAAGTAAAGATAAATGCATAATAATGTTAAAAAACATTATAAAAAAATGCATACTAATATTTGAATAAATTAAATTATATCTCAAAAACATAATAGTGTGTGTTTTCAGTTTTCACCACTGCTTTAAAAAATCTCCAAAAATCAAATTTGTTTAACTAAAAATGTCAAACAATATACCAATAAAACAAATTTTGAGCATATCAAACCAATATATTGAAGTAAATATAAGTAAACTATTGTTATATTATTGTATTAAATTTCATATTTTGTTAAATTATAAATTTATTAATAATTTATGTAATTTAAAAATATCAAATAAAGGTTAGATTCTCTAAAATATTAGGTTAGATTTTAAAATATATATTAAAAAGTTAAATGAAATAAAGAAAAATATGTTTAAAATATTAATAATATATTTGTTTAACTATTATAAGTACATTGTAAATTTGATCTATTCAAATACTATTGTAATAATGCCTTACATGTTTATTTAAGGACAAAAAATAACTAATTTAATTTTATAATTCTCTTTTTTTTTTCTCAACTTTTTATAAAATTTATTGTTTGCACATTTAGGTGATTGAAATCGGAATGAAGAAAAAATAAGAATTGAATGAAAATTGAGTTACTTGTTATGCAAGTAATCTGCCCAGCTTTTTATTGTTTTTTATATTAAACAATTATAAATAGTGTTTTACAAAATTGAATTTTAACTACCATAACCAACTTCTATCAATCTTAACTAATTTCTAATATTATATTTTAAATTAAATTTAAAAAACATAAGAGTCAACAATTATTAGTGTTTTAAAGAATTGAAGAAAGGGAGTCTCATTTTTTATTGAATATAAAAAAAAATAACCAATTAGGTAGATTCTTAATGTTTTCTTTCTCTAATTATTAAAAAATTATGTCTGTTTTGCATGTGTTTCTACCTAATTATTAAAAGATTATGCAGTAATAGATATAGATATAATTACATTAATTGTGTGTGTTTCAACCTTAGAAAATAGTAGATCAATATACAAATGAAAAAAAATGAAATTTCATAGTTACAACATTGAGAAAAATCTTCATATATGCACTCTTTGACATTTAGTGATAGTAAATTTTGAATGTAAAAACGAAAACAAATGAAAACTAACACAAACAATAAACTTACAGCAAATATTGAGAGGAATGAACCAGGTCTACCATACTTATTTGGTGAATGGCGAATTCACTTAGATAATTGGTTGGCTGGCATGTAATGGCATGGCGAATTCATTTAGATAATGGCCATGGCGAATTCATTTAGATAATGGCCAATCATTTCCGGATTCACTTCCACTTCGTTAAATCACTTCCATTTCGTTAATAATGGTGTTGTTTGGTGTGCTTTGTTTTCGGTTTCTCACCGGCCAGTGCATCCTTCTTTGCTTTAATAATCTTCTTGAAAAGCTTTGTTTTCGGTTTCAGGACAACACCACTTCCTTCCAATGTAAAGCAAAGAAGTTCTCTTTCTCTTAATGGGAGAGACTCGACCAAAGTAAAGTTTGGGTCAAGTATTGGCTCTGCTCTTGAGGATATCATCGTCTCCCATCATTGGGGGTGGTTGAGAAGGAATTCTTTTAGGATCACATAACTTTTCAAAGTTAGGATTAACCGCAATTCTCTTTCTCTTAATGTGAGACTCGACCAAAGTAGTATATCATCATCATCCATCATTGCAGTTGTTGAGAAGGATTAACCGCAATTCTTGCTTTCTCAATAGAAGGAACTCCTGACCTAAATACAAAAATACATACATTAAATAATAAGTTATAGAATTAATCTCAAACACTACTCTAATTTCAAACACTACAATTTTAGGAACATATTAGGAACAAAAAGGGAGTCAGGGAGCCAAGGGAGCCAAAACAAACACAGCAGGAGTCAAAACACTACTCTAATTTCAAACACTACAATTTTATGAACATATTAGGAACATAGAGGGAGCCAAAACACAACAACTCATAAAAGAGTCAAAACACTACTCTAATTTCAAACAGTACAATTTTAGGAACATATTAGGATAAGGGAGCCAAAACACTGCAACGCATAAAGGGAGTCAAAACACTACTCTAATTTCAAACACTACAATTTTAGGAACATATTAGAAACAGAAAGGGAGCCAAAACACAGCAACTCATAAAGGAGTCAAAACATTACTCTAATTTCAACATTTCAGTCCAATCAAATAAGCCTTTCACTGTAAAACTTATGTTACCTGAATATCATATAAAGTTATAAATTCATAAATCAAATTCATTTCATCATCTAGCCTGGTCCCTAGACTGTAGAATCAAGTAACAAATTGAAGTATAGAAAACCTGTTCAACTTATGAGATAATACTTAAGACCTACACATGTCTAATTCTGCAAGATTTTCTCCATTTGGCAAGATTCTAGTCATCAAAATGATAAAGCAAACTGGCAAGGGACAATAAATAATATGCAAGTTATGGAAAACTTGTTCACTTGAATAGAACATCTCCCTTCAAGGTTCTCGAGCATCTCTCTTCAAAGTTCTCGAGTATCTCTCTTCAAAGTAAATATTAGGGTGGCCGATATAAAAATATAATATATAAATTAAATATATAAATAATATTATATAACAAAAAAAATTAAGTTGTAAGAAACACAAATAAAATCATCAAATAATTTAACTGCATCACTTTTAAAATACCTTAAAGTAATGGTCATAAAATGCAAAAAAAAAACTTTGTATGTAATAACAAAACTCAAACACTTACGTGGACATAAAATCAAACTGTGCAACACAAAAACTCTAAATAAAAATCAGTACTAAGGTTTAATTAAAACTCTAAATCAAAATTACAAACTCCAAATCAAAACTCTAAACTCACCACTAACAAAACAAGTTTTAAATTTCATGCTAACTAAACAACATAAACAAACAAAAGGTAGAATTCCACAAAAATATCAAGTACTGCAGTTAAATTCTTAGGATAGGTAAAACTCAACAAAATGGAGAACTCAAAACTAACACAGGAGCAACGAACTAAAAAAAATTGAAATCAAAACGAACTAACTAACAGAGGGGCGACGATTCGAACTAACAGAATTCCAAATCAAAAATAACTATAAAAAATCAGCGCTAACAAAATAGAAATCCGAACCTTATGAACAAAGCAGCAACACGATCTGGAGACAGATGAAGTAGCGGCGAACAGAGACTACGGAGGCACTCAGGCTGAGGCGGCCGCTGGCCCGCAGCGAACAAAAGAGCGATGCGTGATCTGGCAAAGGAGCAGAGGAGCGATCTGGCAGAGGCGGCCGCGCGGTTGTTGTGATTCGTGTGAAACTGATTCAGAGAGGAAGGCGTAACTTATAGGCAAAAAGGTGGAGAAGAAGAGAGAAATGAATTAGGGTTAGGTATTGTTAGTAATTTTTTAGATTTTACAAGGGTATTTTAGTCATTTGATTTCAATCATTAATGTGCAATATCTTATCTGCATCTTATTATTTGATACATAACAGCTATGGATACAGATGGCGTACCAACTTTAATTTTATGCACCATTGGTAAACAAAAAATCGATTTTTTGTCCGTTAAACAACTTTTGATAAAATATTATTATAATTTTATTTTAAAAAAATTTAATTGATAAAAAATTGATTTTATTTAAGAATTTTTATTTATTTTTCTAACAAAATCTTTTAAGAAAAAATATATTTTTTAATTATTTGGAAAAAAATTTAAAAAAAAATCTTAAAATTAACAAAATATTGAACTCCTATAAATCTTCTCTCTCAAACTCCATAAAATAATGGATAGAGCTTTTAAAACATATTTTGATACGGGACTTAATATTAGGAGATTAATTAAAAAAAAAATTTAAAGGGCATTAGAGTTGAGGATTTTTTTTTTTTACAACTCTACTTATATTCAAAGACTACAATTTTAGATTAACCGAAATTTGAATTCATTTTGTTGTGAAACACACCAATGATAAAAGAGAAAGCAGAAAGGGAGCCAAAAAGTACTCTAACTTGATAATAGGAACCGTTCAATAATGTTCAATATTTAACTATCTCATCTCTCACAAGTATTCTCACTTGATGATATGCCAAAAAAATAATACGTTAAAAACACTTAAAATTAATAACTCTAAATAAATGGTGCTCTTAAAATCAATAACTCTAAATAAATAGTGTGATTAACAAAAAATGAGAGAGACTGCTTACATGTAATTCAAGTTCTTCAAATTGACATGTGATGAGCTCGTTTTATAGTGAGAACTTGCATTTGTAACGTGAAAATAGTAAGTTTTAGTAAGTGTTAATTTTATACACTATTAATAAATTTCAGATAGTAGAATTGTGCATGTGTGTGTCGTGTAGAATTTTGTTATGCATAACTATGAAAAATATAGAAAAAAATATTAATTCATAACTTTGTAAAAGATGAAGCTCTAGTTTGTTTTGTATCCAATCTTACATTTTCTCAAGAGAGCAATATAAAACAGTTTTGTAATTTTGTTATGTACTCGTTCCCCAACCCCTCCTTTTCTTCGGTGTCTCATTTTCTTCTCCGAAAACTCTTATTTAATTTCATAAAAGTCTACAAATATATGAAGATTTTTTTAATTTATTTATAAATAATCATAAACTTGCTTAAATTGAAAAGACCAATCCAAAAGGCAACCTTCGATAGAAAAGGTAGAAATTGAGAGGTCCATTACAACATCCCAATAGGGTTTGCTTTTAGTGACCATCTCTGATCTTTCTTTCACTTATGTGCGAGTCCCGCTTAATAAATTATTTTAAAATAAATAAATGACATTGAAATATAATTATATAGAATTATCAGCGGAATTTAGTTAGTAAAAAAATTTGAAGTCTTAAGTTGGACTGATTGCATCTTTATTAAATACTAACATTACAAAATATAATTGAGTGAGGTGGACACATGAGACTCACTTAAATACTTATATAAAAAAATTAGTAATGAGTATTTGAAAAGATTCATACTCATATTTCATACCACTTCTATATTGTGTATCCGTATACTTCTATTATGTGTTTTCTTTATTCTAATAAAGCTATTAGAACTTTAAGATATGTTTTTAATATGAATTATGAATTTGTTTTCTTCTTTTAATATACTCCGTTTAGTTTCATATATAACAAAACCACAAAATTTACTTGCAACTCTTATGAAAAGTTGTTATTTTTATTTAATTAAAAGCAATTATATTTTTCAAATTGTCCCTCATTGGAATTTATTTAATGAAAATAAAATGATTATTAAAAAATAACATCTTAATTTATCGAAAAGTAATTATGGAATAATAATTTTAAATATAATAGAAATATTTAACATTGACTTAAATATTAGACCATCAAATACAACTTTTTTGTTGTTTATATTCTAGATAAGAAGAACTATAAACCTTATTTGCGATAGGATTTGCAAAACTTGATCAATGCGACTATTGAGGAAGTGAAATCAAGATACAAATAAAGAAACAACAACACGTTACATTGGAGACACATTCCCAAAGTCATTGAAAACCTAGTAATGGCATCACCTTTCATTCTGTGAGAGACAACAAGAAGCACAACAACGTAGTAAAAGAATACGACACCACCACTTGTGCACTCCCTGCATTATCATGTATTCATATGCCATCAAATATTTTATTGGAAGTTAGGTTCATACGTAGTTTGCTCAATTTTACATTATTGTAAGCTAAGTTTTGGTAAAAACAAAAAAATAAATATGAGAAATCAAATGAACAATTACTATCGTCAAATATAATTTGGGTGAGAATACACAATATTGTCATTGTTGTTGTTTAGTCCTCTGCTCCACATTCTAACGTTATTGTCCCTCTCCATTCATCACCACACACTTCAATCACTTAAACTCAATCTTAAAATGTAAAAAAAGAAAGGTCATTTTATTTATATTGAATAACATTTTAGCCTCCGCCACAATATTAAACATCTCTTCAGTTTTTTTTCTTCTTTTTTATATTAAATAAGTTTAACAGTTAAAAAAATTAGCATTTTGTGATAAATTGTGAAGAATAATAATGATTTAGAATTGATTGGACAATAATTAATATTTGACTTAGAATTGATTGGACAATAATTAATATTTGGTTATAAAGTAAAACAACACTTATTATAGAATTTTACTCATGAGTTAAACATTAAACATGGGTACCTTTGGTTATTGAGAACACCAGAGTACATGGTACGAAGAACAATAGAATTAATTAACTGAAGTTCAACACTCTAAGCCTAACCTTTTTAAAAGAAGTGATTACCCGCAGTGGTTGATATTTCCTATAGGAATGCTCTTGTTATCGTTTTCAGCATGAAGATTGTATGATTTTACAAGTTATTTTGTTATTGGTATGGTAAATGTTTCCTTTCTTATAGTTAACCAACAAAAAGGATGAATCATACCAGGGGAGGGATCTTAATGAAAAGAAGGGATAATTTACCTTTATGTTTCATTTTGTTTAAGGATATCTTAGTCAATGCATTTAAATTTTACTAACCCATCTTTTCTTCCCTCGTATTTCCTCTAATTTTGAAGAGCCAAAATGTAACCAAAAGAGATTTCGTTTCTCTGCCCTCCAAAACGTTGAATCTGAACATCTCTACTTGTTTTTGGTATCTTCCAAATTGTGTTAAAAACTTGTCCTAGTTCTACCTGAAAGTGTCCAAAACATGGGTGTGAAAAGTTGAGACACATCTCCATTTATCTTGGATTCTAGCTTGGATAGGAATTGGCCAAATCCTTTGCTTTCTTACAAAAACAATCTCTCTAGCAATAGCATTATGTATAATATGCTTGATACTTCTCTGTGGGTGTTTATGTATTGATATTTTAGGACTTGATATTTCAGTGGCGAAGGAATCATAAATATGTTAGCACTATTGGTTATGGGGATCCCACAACCCATGGTTGAGATGCTTACATACAGTAAAGAATTGCAGGTTAGCTATATTGTCTGCGTCATATTAAAGTTGGTTGAATGCTTTTTGATTGTTTAATCGTAGAGACCTAATTGTTATT
>JBBPBR010000006.1:56484228-56499908 GCA_037974775.1 Cicer pinnatifidum
TCAGAATGAAGAAAAAATAGGAATTGAATGAAAACTGAGTTACTTGTTATGAAAGAAATATGCACTTATTATGAAAGAAATATGCACTTATTATGAAAGTAATCTGCCCTGCCCTGCTTTTTATATTAAACAATTATGAATATATTTTACAAAATTGGATTTTAACTACCGTAACCAACTTCTAACAATTCTAACTAACTTCTAATGTTATATTTTAAATTTCTAATGTTATATTTTAAATTAAATTTAAAAAACGTCCAAGTAAATTCTTAATGTTTACTTTCTCTAATTATTAAAAGATTATGCAGTGTGTTTACATCAATATACATAATAATGGATTGTGAAATTTCATAGTTACAACATTTGAGAGAAATTTTTTCTATATCCACTATTTTTGAGTCAAATAGCAACAAAACTGAACTCAAATTGACATTTAGTAGAGTAAGTTTTGAGTGTAAAAACCATGAGAGGAATCATTTGAGAGGAATCACTTAGAGGAATCACTTGAGAGGAATCAACCATGAGAGAAATCAACCATGAGAGGAATCAACCATAGTTGAAAGCATAGTTAGGATATGATTTGGCGTTATGGATATGAAGGATATGATTTGACGTTATGCATGGTTTCTCGACTAGACTAGTGGTGCATCCTTGTTTGCTTTAAGGATCTACTTGAACTTCTTGAAAAGAATGGTGTCCTTTGTTGCTATATGCACTCTTTTTGAGTCAAAGTAGCAGCAAAACTGAACTAAAAAACATCAGCTGATTTCAGTGTTCTCCTAGCACGAGGACCAAAGAGCTGATTTCAGTGTTCTCCTAGCACGAGGACCAAAGAGCTGATTTCAGTGTTCTCCTAGTACGAGCACCAAAGAGCTGACTAAATTCGTTTCAGTGTTCTCCTAGCACGAGCACCAAAGAGCTCTACATTCTCGGAGACTCGACCAAAGTAAAGTTTGGACTCATTTACTCCTTATGTTCAGAATCTCAATATGAAATGGTATCCTTTTACGATCACATAACTCTTCAAACTTAGGATTCTTGCCTGAACTCCCGACCTAAATACAGACAGACATACATACATTAAATAAATAAGTTATAGAATCATAATTTTAGAAACATATTAGGAACAGAAAGGGAGCCAAAACACTGCAATGCATAAAGGGAGTCAAAACATTACTCTAATTTCAAACACTACAATTTAGTAACATATTTGGAACAGAAAAGGAACCAAAACACAACAACTCATATAGGAGTCAAAACACTACTCTAATTTCAAACACTACAAATTTAGGAACATATTAGGAACAGAGAGGGAGGCAAAACACAGAAACTCATAAAAGAGTCAAAACACTACTCTAATTTCAAACACTACAATTTTAGGAACATATTAAGATCATAAAGGGAGACAAAACAATGCAACGCATAAAGGGAGTCAAAACACTACTCTAATTTCAAACACTACAATTTTAGGAACATATTAGGAACAGAAAGGGAGCCAAAACACAGCAACTCATAAACGAGTCAAAACATTACTCTAATTTCAACATTTCAGTCCAATCACATAAGCCTTTCACTATAAAACTTGTGTTACCTGAATATCATATAAAGTTATAAATTCAAAACCCAAATTCATTCCATCATCTAGCCTGGTCCCTAGACTGTAGAATCACGTAACAAATTGAAGTATAGAAAACCTGTTCCACTTATGAGATAATACTTAAGACCTACACATGTCTAATTCTGCAAGATTTTCTCCATTTGGCAAGATTCCAGATAAAGCAAATTGGCAAGGGACAATAAATAATATGCAAGATATGGAAAACTTGTTCACTTGAATAGAACTTCAATAGTCATGGCTAAGAAAAGAGTTTAAGATCTTTGTAGGCAGCAATAAATAAAAACCAAAACAAACGTATAGTAGTAATGAACTTATAGTAGTAATGAACTTAGAGTGAGTAGCGCTGATACCTGCCATATTGTATGTAATAGAGAATTCACCGAGATAGTGCCAATCATCTCGGGCTTCAAGGTTCTCGAGAATCTCTCTTCAAGGTTCTCGAGAATCTCTCTTCAAGGTTCTCGAGAATCTCTCTTCAAGGTTCTCCTAACACGACTCTTCAAAGTTCGAATCAACAACAATTCTTCCCTTCTCAATAGAAGGTTACTCCAATCAATCTTCTCTCTCGACCTAAGTTCATAAATACATACATTAAATAATTAAGTTATAGAAATAATTTCAAGTTCAACTATAGCATTTTCACTCAGGGGCGGAGTTTGACTAAAAAAGATTAGGGTGGCCATATAAAAATATAATACATAAATTAAATATATAAATAATATTATATAACAAAAAAATTAGGTTGTAATAAACACAAATAAAATTATCAAATAATTTAATTACATCACTTTAAAATACCTTCAAGTAATGAACATAAAATGCAAAAAGAAAAAAACTTTGTATGTAACAACAAAACTCAAACACTTACGTGGACATAAAATCAAACTGTGCAACACAAAAACTCTAAATAAAAATCAGTACTATCGTCTAATTAAAACTCCAAATCATAGCTCTAAACTCACCACTAACAAAAACAAGTTTTAAATTTCATGCTAACTAAACAACATAAACAAACAAAAGGTAGAATTCCACAAAAATATTGAATACTGCCATATAAGTGAAATTCTTAGGATAGATAAAACTCAACAAAATGGAGAACTAAAAACTAACACAGTGCAACGAACTAAGAAAAATTGAAATCAAAACGAACTAACTAACAGAGGAGCGACGATTCGAACTAACTAACAGAGGAGCGACGATTCGAACTAACAGAATTCCAAATCAAAACTAACTATAAAAAATCAGTACTAACAAAATAGAAATCCAAACCTTATGAAGTAGCAGCGAACAGAGAGGCGAGGGCGACGAACGGCTACGGAGGCAGTCAGGTAGAGGCGGCCGCGCGGTTGTTGTGATTCTTGTGAAACTGATTCTGGGGAGGAGGAAGAGGATGAAAGCGTAACTTATATAGGCAAAAAGGTAGAGAAGAAGAAAGAGAGAAATGAATTAGGGTTAGGTATTGTTAGTAATTTTTTAGATTTTATAAGGGCACTTTAGTCATTTGATTTCATTCATTAGTTGTACACTATATGATCTGCATCTTATTATTTGATACATAAAAGCTATGGATTCACATAGCGTACCAACTTTAATTTTATGCACCATTGGTAAACAAAAAATCGATTTTTTTTTTGTTAAACAATTTTTGATAAAATATTATTATAATTTTATTTTAAAAAAATTTAATTGATAAAAAATTGATTTTCTTTAAGAATTTTTATTTATTTTTCTAACAAAATCTTTTAAGAAAAAATATATTTTTTTAATTATTTTGAAAAAAATTTAAAAAAAAAAATCTTAAAATTAACAAAATATTGAACTCCTATAAGTCCCCTCCCTCAAACTCCATGAAATAATTGATAGAGCTTTAAAAACATATTTTGATACGGGACCTAATATTAGGGGATTAATTAAAAAAAAATTTAAAGGGCATTAGAGTATAGGGGTTTTTTTTTTTTTACAACTCTACTTATATTCAAACACTACAATTTTAGATTAACCGAAATTTGAATTCATTTTGTTGTGTAACACACCAACGATAAAAGAGAGAGCAAAAAGGGAGCCAAAAAACAGTTCTCTAACTTGATAATAGGAACCGTTCAATAATGTTCAATATTTAACTATTTCATCTCTCACAAGTCCTCTCACTTGATAATATGTCAAAAAAAATAATATGTTAAAAACACTTAAAATTAATAACTCTAAATAAATGGTGCTCTTAAAATCAATAACTCTAAATAAATGGTGTGATTAACAAAAAATGAGAGAGACTACTTACATGTAATTCAAGTTCTTCAAATTGACATGTGATGAGCTCGTTTTATAGTGAGAACTAGCATTTGTAACGTAAAAATAGTAAGTTTTAGTAAGTGTTAATTTTATACACTATTAATAAATTTCAGATAGTAGAATTGTGCATGTGTGTGTCGTATAGAATTTTGTTATGCATAACTATGAAAAATATAGAAAAAAATATTAATTCATAACTTTGTGAAAGATGAAGCTCTAGTTTGTTTTGTATCAAATCTTACATTTTCTCAAGAGAGCAATATAAAACAGTTTTGTAATTTTGTTATGTACTCGTTCCCCAACCTCTCCTTTTCTTCGATGTCTCATTTTCTTCTCCGAAAACTCTTATTTAATTTCATAAAAGTCTACAAATATATGAAGATTTTTTTTTAATTTATTTATAAATAATCATAAACTTGCTTAAATTGAAAAGACCAATCCAAAAGGCAATCTTCGATAGAAAAGGTAGAAATTGAGAGGTCCATTAGAGCATCCCAATAAGGGTTGCTTTTAGTGACCATCTCTTATCTTTCTTTCACTTATGTGTGAGTCCCACTTAATAAATTATTTTAAAATAAATAAATGACATTGAAATATAATTATATAGAATTATCAGCGGAATTTAGTTAGTAAAAAAATTTGAAGTCTTAGGTTGGACTGATTGCATCTTTATTAAGTACTAACATTAAAAAATATAATTAAATGAGGTGGACACATGAGACTCACTTAAATACTTATATAAAAAAAAATTAGTAATGAATATTTGAAAAGATTCATACTCGTATTTCATACCACTTCTATATTGTGTATACGTATATTTCTATTATGTGTTTTCTTTATTCTAATAAAGCTATTAGAACTTTAAGATATGTTTTCAATATGAATTATGAATTTTTCTTCTTCTTTTAACATACTCTGTTTAGTTTCATATATAACAAAACCACAAAATTTACTTGCAACTCTTATGAAAAGTTGTTATTTTTATTTAATTAAAAGCAATTGTATTTTTCAAATTCTCCCTTATTGGAATTTATTTCATGAAAATAAAATGATTATTGAAAAATAACATCTTAATTTATCGAAAAGTAATTATGGAATAATAATTTTAAATATTATAGAAATATTTAACATTGACTTAAATATTAGACCATCAAATACAACTTTTTTGTTGTTTATATTCTAGATAAGAAGAATTATAAACTTTATTTGCGATAGGATTTGCAAAACTTGAGCAATGCGACTATTGAGGAAGTGAAATCAAGATACAAATAAAGAAACAACAGCACATTACATTGGAGACACATTCCCAAAGTCATTGAAAACCTAGTAATGGCGTCACCTTTCATTCTATAAGAGACAACAAGAAGCACAACAACATAGTAAAAGAATACGACACCACCACTTGTGCACTCCCCGCCATATCATGTAAAAAGTTGTTCATATGCCATCAAATATTTTATCGGAAGCTAGGTTCATACGTAGTTTGCTCAATTTTACATTATTGTAAGCTAAGTTTCGGTAAAAACAAAAAAATAAATATGAGAAATCAAATGAGCAATTACTATCGTCAAATATAATTTGAGTGAGAATACACAATGTTGTCATTGTTGTTGTTTGGTCGTCTGCTCCACATTCTAACGTTATTGTCCCTCTCCATTCATCACCACACGCTTCAATCACTTAAAGTCAATCTTAAAATGTAAAAAAAAAGGTCATTTTATTTATATTGAATAACATTTTAGCCTCCGCCACAATATTAAACATCTCTTAAGTTTTTTTTCTTCTTCTTTATATTAAATAAGTTTAACAGTTAAAAGAATTAACATTTTGTGATAAATTGTGAAGAATAATAATGATTTAGAATTGATTGGACAATAATTAATATTTGATTTAGAATTGATTGGACAATAATTAATATTTGGTTATAAAGTAAAACAACACTTATTATACAATATTACTGATGAGTTAAACATTAAACATGGTACGAAGAACAATAGAATTAATAAACTAAAGTTCAACACTCTAAGCCTAACCTTTTCAAAAGAAGTGATTATCTGCCGTGGTTGATATTTCGTATACGCATGCTCTTGTTATCGTTTTCAGCATGAAGATTGTATGATTTTACAAGTTATTTTGTTCTTAATTTTTATAGTTGATAACTCAATCTATATAGCAGTCACCCACACGTTATTGAGCCTTTTCCCTCTAGGATAAATTGTTTATGTAGTAGAGGAGTATTCAGTTTCAAATAATTACATCCAAGTATCGTTTCAGTTTCACAATACAATCCATATATAAGGTAAAAATATAGCATTCAAAATTAATTGGTATCATGGGACCACTTGATGTTTATATTCATGAAAAATAAAAACTTGTGTTTTTTTTTTAATTTATTTTTAGTTCATCTTTTATTTGAAGTTAGAAAAAATGCAATAGAAAATTGAGCTCTTGCAAATAGCCTGATTGAACGCATTTGTGAAAATTCGTCCATATGGATGGTCGCACCATATAATAGTGTTTTCTTTTTTATTAACTTATTCTTTCTAGTTACTGTCTTTTTCACTGATAAACTAACTATCTATGGTTATAAATTCTAAATTCTATTAGTTTGTTTTGATAATCTTTTTCTATTTTCATGAATGGTAATAAGACTTTTGTAGTTTAAGTTTGTACTATGGACTGAACATTGATTTTTATACCTTAAATTTATCTTATTTGACAAAATAATAAATATGTTGGTAAAAAATTAAAGGAAAAACTTAAGAGGTGTGTATTTTCAGTTTTCACCACTTCCTTAAAAAAACTCCAAAAACAGAAAAGTTGAATGAAAACAAACAAAAGATGCTCTAAAAATACAGATATACAAATTATAACACATAAACCTTTTGTTTTGTACCTCTTTGGAATGTAGCGAGAAAATGGAAATAGGATTAGACGTCTACTGTGCCAAGGAATCTAAAGTCCAAACCCAGCCTAAATTTCAATAATTTACATTGCATTATAAAATGGAAATTTTTTCTCCCATTAAAATGAATTTTTCCTTTTTTAGACTGCTAATTGTCCGAGTAATTAATGGGAGAAATTAGTTTGAATAGAGTTTCTATGAATGCATGTTCAATGCCATCTTTGTAATGTGGCTTGGCACTAATCAATGTTACGAAAGCTAATAGAGAACCATGGGGTGTTTATGATCCAAAACTTCTATTCTCTGCTCTTATTTCTTCCCTGGACACAAAAGTTAGGCGATCCTTTTTAAAAGTGAAGCAAGGAAGGGAAAGTGAATCGGTTCTCCTGTTTCAAGATTCCAAAGTTCAGCAGCACTAAACTCCTTCCTTTTTTTAGCTTCATCAAATCTAATATTGGTCATCAATGGTAATTTGAGCTTAAACTCATCAGATATGGAAAATTTAAAACAGGGTATCAACCTCAAACATCTAGAATTTGTGTCACACTAGCTTTTAGGTTTAGGGTTTAGACCTATTTTGCTAAGTCGGCCTGTTTACCTATTTAAACAAATGTAAGTAATATAATATACTTGAATGCGTCTGCCTCATTGTAGAATTGAAGCGTAGGACATTTCCAAGGCCTTTCTTGATGTTGTTGTGTAATGAACTATTTGTGATTCTATTCTATTTAGAGTTGAATGTGGAGAGATTGGGAGCATACTTGATCTTGTGAAATCTGAAATTTAATCTAGGGACTATTTCTCTTTATGGCTTATAATTGGTTACCGCTGCTGGATGTAAATTTTAATTGAAGAATTGGTGAAGGGTAGGATCCCGAGACTTGTTGCATTTGGCATAGTTAGAAGTTGGAAAATCTTTAAAAAAATATGTATGAAACAAACAAACAAAAATGTCGTCATTGCATATGTTGTCATTTGAGCATAGGCTATTAGAAGGCATTTTGTATAGAATTTAGTTTGTCTTTGAATACAAAAAAACGGATACTAGACAAGCTATCATAAAATTGTGTAAGCTTGTTTTTGTGTAAGTTTAATACAAGGTGGATCCCTTTTTTAGCTTTCCAACAAAATAAACCATATGTCATTTGAACACTTGTTTGTAGCCACGTTTATGTAGACTTGAATACGTGAATGTGATAACATGATGGGTTTTCTACATAATTGTGAATGTGTCTTTGAATAAGCACTAATACTAAACCATGTGTGAAAAAAATATGAAACCTTAACACAAGGTAGAATTGTCTCGTAGCTTTCTAACAAATTAACCTCACATCATTTGAGCATTTGTAGTTATATAGTCATGAATATTTGAATTGAACACATGTTGTCAATAGCACAATGTATTTTCTACACTAGAAATCTATCTTTCAATAAAAACCAATAGTAAACTAGTTATTTTATTATGGGTGTTATATCATTGGCTTTATAAGATTAGACCCTTTTAATAATATTCAAGTGCAATCGATGTTAACATAATATTTAGTTTAAATTTACTTACTTCGTATTTTCCCATATTCAAACTCTTCATAACTTAGTCTTGTTATTTTTTACGAAGGATTAAACATTGTTGGAACAGATCTTAGGAATAATAGGAATTGAAATCGGAATGAAGAAAAAATAAGAATTGAATGAAAATTGAGTTACTTGTTATGCAAGTAATTTGCCCAGCCTTGCTTTTATATTAAACAATTATGAATAGTGTTTTACAAAATTGGATTTTAACTACCTTAACCAACCTCTAACAATACTAACTAACTTTTAATATTATATTTTGAATTACATTTAACAAACATAAGAGTCAACAATTGTCAATGTTTTAAAGAATTGAAAAAACGGATAATCTCTTTTTTTTATTGAATACACAAAGAATATGACTAATTACGTAAATTCTTAATGTTTCCTTTCTCTAATTATTAAGAGATTTTGCAGTAATAGATATAATTACAATAATTGTTTTGTTATGTGTTTCTACCCTAGAAAATAGTACATCAATATACATAGTAATGGATTGAAAACAAATACATAATCAAATGAATTCAAAAGAAAAACAAATACAGTATGCATAAATCAATAGTGAACTATATTCTTTTCCTTTTGGGTCGTAAAGTTCAATCTCTCGCAGACTCATGATCTAACCGGCATTACATTCCTTTTTGCATATTGTAACGAGAATAACACCTAATAAGGATTAATTTGTTTTTTTGTACAAACACAATGTTGAAGTTTAACTCTAATTTTGTAATAATAAAAAATTTAATTTTATATACATAGTAAGTTTACTCATATATTTAAATAGAGAACTCAACCCTCGCATTAAATAAGATTCCTTGGCTTACATAAGTGAATATATTTTAATATTTTAAAAGGGAAGTTTGTGGTTTGGCTTATGCACTATTTATGATATTTTTGAGTTATAGATTTCTTTCTTAATATTACCATTAGTGTTATTTACATTTTGGTGAGGTGCATGTAATGATATTTTAATGGCATTAATTAGTAAACCTAAAATTGAATTTTGATTTTAGGCGTAATTGATTATTTATTGGTTTCTTGTAAATATCTTGTGAGTGATGTTGATGTTGGCTTCAAATAGGTGATGCTTTGAATTTGACTCTCTGCAGCCTATTTAAAACTCGGAGATTTGGTTTAAGGAAAATATTCTCAAATTCTGAAAATTCCCTAATACGCGACTGCTTTAGATCATAACTGATTAAAAAAAAATTGTGAAATATCAGAGTCACAAAATTGAGAGAAATTCTTCCTAAAAGCACTCTTTTTGAGTCAAAATAGCAGCAAAACTTAACTCAAATTGACGTTCATTCTTTGCATTTGTTTCAACTTTTTAGTAATAGTAAGTTTTCAGGATAAATGACTAAGATTGACATTCATTATTGGACAACAAAAGTTAACTCAGATTGACATTCATTATTTCCACATCAATTGCATTATTTCCACATCAGTTGCATTATTTCCACATCAATTGCATTGCAATAGTCTTCATTCAATGATCCACCCTCTGCACAAAGGCTCGTAAATACACCATAAAGCAAAGCAATTAGACATTGCCTTGTTCAACATGAGTCAACATTTCAGCCCCATCACATAAGCCTTTCACTATAGAACTTACGTTACGTGAATATCATATAAAGTTATAAATTCATAAATCAAATTCATTTCATCATCTACCCTGGTCCCTGAACCGAAGAATCAAATAACAAATTGAAGTATAGAAAACCAGTTCAGCATATGAGATAATACTTAAGAGCTACACATGTCTAATTCTGCAAGGTTTTCTCCATTTGGCATATTCTAGTCATCAAAATGATAAAGCAAATTGGCAAGGGACAATAAATAATATGCAAGATACGGAAAACTTATTCACTTAGAACTTAACCGTCATGGCTATGAGAAGAGTTTAAAGATCATATATCGATCAAACTTAACAATGTAAATATTTTTTATACAAATAACTTAACAATGTAAATATTTTTTATACATGTATTTTTTAAGAAGCTAAATATATTTAATAATAAAGTGAAAGTTTATCGCAAAATATGTCAAGCAAGGAAACATAAATTATAATGTTAAAATGTAGGTTTGACAAATAAATCTAAACCCCAACATCAAAGTACATCATACACATATCCTATATGTATACAATTACAAACATGTTGAACATTTTTTAAAGGCTGTGTCAACCATTGATAAAGCACAAAAGTGAACCTACAAATTTGAACATTCAACCTCTATCATGATAAAGCACAAGAAGATTTTGATCTACGGGCACCAATTTGTTGTATAATGGGGCACAATGGCAAAACAAAGATGTTAGACTATATTCGAGGCGCCGATGATCAAGAAATCAATGCTGGTCGTATCACACAACGGATTGGGTTAACATACACTCCTATTGGTATTATACGTGAAAGAAGTAATGGATTATTGAATCCTAATGTAAATATGAGAGTTCCTGGTATACTGTTTATGGATATCCCATGTCACAAATATTCCATTAACATAAGGTCTCATTGTTCAGCTGTTTCTATTAGTGATATTGCAATCTTGATTGTAAACATTATGGAGGGATTAGAGCCACAAACAATTGATTCACTCAATCTTTTAAAAATTAGTGACAAAAAGTTCATTGTTGCTTTAAATCAGGTCAATATTGTCTTCCATTTATATCACCTATTATTGCTTTCCATGTTATTTTTTAACACTATATGTCATATTGTTGTTGTTGCAACATTGCAGGTTGACAAGCTTTATGGGTGGAAAACATGTTGCAAAGCTACATTTGTTGAGGCATTTAATCAGCAGGGGATGCTCAAAACGTATTTTTTATGAGACTAGATGAGGTAGTAAAATATGTTTATTTTTTTATTTGTCACATGTGGGTTATGGGCTTATGGCAGTTATAAATAATTTTAGTTATTTTTTTGTTTCATTACTAGATTCGAACTTAGTTCAAAGCACAGGGGATAAATACTCACATATGTACTGCACACACAGGAATGGGAGAAAGTGTCCCCATTGTTCCTACAAGTGCAATAAGGTTAAACTATGTAGCCTTGTATTCTATTCTATTTTTTTTTTCTTTTTCATATTGGATTCTAGTACTAGTTTAGTTTTTTTTTCCTTGGTATTCTCTTATTTAGTGAAGGCTGCCCTGAAATCAAGTTATTTCTTAGTATGGTAAATGTTTCCTTTATTATAGTGAACCAACAAAAAGGATGAGTCATACCAGGGGAGTGATCTTAATGAAAAGAAGGGTTAATTTACCTTTATGTTTCATTTTGTTTAAGGATATCTTAGTCAATGCATTTAAATTTCACTAACCCATCTTTTCTTCCTTCATATTTCCTCTAATTTTGAAGATCCAAAATGTAGCCAAAAGAGATTTCGTTTCTCTGCCCTCCAAAAAAGTTGAATATGAACATCTCAACTTGTTTTTGGGTTTTTCCAAATTGTGTTAAAAAGTTGTCCGAGCTCTACCTGAAAGTGTCTAAAACATGGGTGTGAAAAGTTGAGACACGTCACCATTTATCTTGGATTCTAGCTTGGCTAGGAATTGGCCAAACCCTTTGCTTTCGTACAAAACAATCTCACTAGCTATAGCATTATGTATAATGTGCTTGATACTTCGCTGCATGCGGGTGTTTATATTTTAGGACTTGATATTTCAGTGGCGAAGGAATCCCAAATATTTTATCACTATTGGTTATGGAAACCCAAAAACCCATGGTTGAGAAGCTTACATACAGTGCAGGTTAGCTATATTGTCACATCATATTAAAGTTGGTTGAATGTTTTTTGATTGTTTAATCAGAGACCTATTTGTTATTTGTTTGTAGCTATCAGTGTATTGTTTTGGATGTCAAGGTTGTTCAAGGTCGTAGAACAATGTTTGCGGCTATCGATGTTGTTTTAGTTGATGGTGTTCTTCGTGTAGGAGATCAAATAGTTGTATGCGGAAAGCAGGCAAGCAAGCATCTTCGATTTTAAATGCATCATTTTTTAATACTTATGTTTTGCTTCTGCCAAATGAACGTTCTATTATACGGGAAAAATTGTTACCTCAATTCAAGCTTCACGGACACCTACTCCAATGAAAATGTTGGAAGTACATTTAAGTATCTTATGCATCTTATTTATTTCAGTATCATATTTGTTGCTTGATTGGAAAATCATAACTTAGGTACATAATTTTCTAGTATGCATGTGAAAACAAGAAACTTAGTGATGTTTCTTGTTTAGATTTAGATTTTCACAAATAAAAAAACAAACAAATACATGTGATGTTTTGTAAATAAATAAATTTATTTATGTTTTACTCAGTTTGTAATGACAATTGAAAATATCTTTTTGGCTATCATAAAACATCAAAATTGAAAAAATTGGGAGAGACGATGCCGACACGTGGTTTCCATATGTCTAAAGTATGAGAAACTATAATGTTTGTTGTATGTGCGGGTCCTACCAATCAACTCATCATTGCGTAATGCGATTACATAGAGAATGAGAGGCTAGATATAGGGAATTGGAATTTTGTTCTCTATATGGAGATCATGCTTTATCACCTTCTTAAAAATAGAATTATCAAATACATTCTTTTTAATTTTGTTCTCAAAAGCATATTATTAATGTTGATTTATGAAACAATTTTCCACAACTAAAGTCGAAAATATAAATTTAGATTTTCACAAATAAAAAAACAAACAAATACATGTGCTGTTTTGTAAATAAATAAATTTATTTATGTTTTACTCAGTTTGTAATGACAATTGAAAATATTTTTTTGGCTATCATAAAACATCAAAATTGAAAAAATTGGGAGAGACGATGCCGACACGTGGTTTCCATATGTCTAAAGTATGAGAAACTATAATGTTTGTTGTATGTGCGGGTCCTACCAATCAACTCATCATTGCGTAATGCGATTACATAGAGAATGAGAGGCTAGATATAGGGAATTGGAATTTTGTTCTCTATATGGAGATCATGCTTTATCACCTTCTTAAAAATAGAATTATCAAATACATTCTTTTTAATTTTGTTCTCAAAAGCATATTATTAATGTTGATTTATGAAACAATTTTCCACAACTAAAGTCGAAAATATAAATTTAGATTTTCACAAATAAAAAAACACACAAATACATGTGTTGTTTTGTAAATAAAGAAATTTATTTATATTTTACTCAGTTTGTAATGACAATTGAAAATATCTTTTTGGCTATCATAAAACATCAAAATTGAAAAAATTGGGAGAGATGGTGGCAGACCGAAACCGAATGTGGTCCCCATATGTCTATAATATGAGAAACTATATTGTTTGTTGTGTGTGTGTGGGTGTTGCCAATCAACTCATCATTGCGTAATGCGATTACGTAGAGAATGAGAGGCAAGGGATAGGGAATTGGAATTGGAATTTTGTTCTCTATATGGAGATCATGCTTTATCACCTTCTTAAAAATAGAATTACCAAATACATTCTATATAATTTTGTTCTCAAAAGCATATTATTGATGCTGATTTATGAAACAGTTTTCCACAACTAAAGTCGAAAATATAAATTTAGATTTTCACAAATAAAAAAACACACAAATACAGGTGTTGTTTTGTAAATAAATAAATTTATTTATGTTTTACTCAGTTTGTAATGAGAATTGAAAATATCTTTTTGACTATCATAAAACATCAAAATTGTGAGAGATGGGGGCGACATGTAGTCCCCATATGTCTAAAATATGAAAAACTATACTGTTTGATGTGTGTGCGGGTGTTGCCAATCAACTCATCATTGCGTAATGCGATTACGTAGAGAATGAGAGGCAAGGGATAGAGAATTGGAATTAGAATTTTGTTTTCTATATGGAGATCATGCTTTATCACCTTCTTAAAAATAGAATTACCAAATACATTCTATATAATTTTGTTCTCAAAAGCATATTATTAATTATGATTTATGAAACAGTTTTCCACAGCTAAAGTCGAAAATATAAATTTAGATTTTCACAAATAAAAAATACACAAATACATGTGTTGTTTTGTAAATAAATTTATTTATGTTTTACTCAGTTTGTAATGACAATTGAAAATATCTTTTTGGCTATCATAAAACATCAAAATTGAAAAAATTGGATGGAATGGTGGCAGATAAACACCGACATGTGGTCCCCACGTGTCTATAATTTGAGAAACTATATGGTTTGTTGTGTGTGCGAGTGCTGCCAATCAACTCATCATTGCTTAATGCGATTACGTTGGAATTGGAATTTTGTTCTCTATATGGAGATCATGCTTTATCACCTTTTTTTATAATGTCATAAATTAAATATAATAATTATTATTATAAGTTTTGCTCTGTTACTAATTTTATAGATAAAATTATAAAATTAACTAAAGAAAAATATACATATTTAAAGGTTAAATAATCTAAAAAATATATTTTTAAAATTAAAATGATTAACAAGTAGTTGGTTTAATTATAGATATTATTGTAATTTTAATTTATTCAAATATTATTCTAACAACGATCAAAAAATAATTTATTTAACTTTATAATTATATTATATTTTTTTCTCAAATTTTTTGTGGAATATATATAATTGCTTGCATTTTTTTTTTGTTCAAGATAATTTAGCAACAAACCTCACAAAGAAAAACAATAAACTGTGAGTTCAAATTGAAAATACATCTTTTTGGCTATCATGAAAATCAAAAATAAAAATTGGGAGATTTGATGCCAGGTGGTTCGCATGTCTTTGTATGTTGAGAAACTAATTTGTGTATTGCGTTTGTAGAAGGAATGTAGAACAAAATGTCATTAAAAGAACATGATCCTTTGTCTCTTATTTCTTGATTTTGACCAATCATCATCCTCCACATCATCGTCTGTTATCTCTTACCATTTTTGTTCCTGCCGCCTCTATTTTAAAGTTACAAGCTTTAGGATATATTTAGCTTTAACCGGATAAAAGTTTTAATAAAATTGATTTTAGTTACTTAAATATAAAATAATTTATATTTAAATATATTTATGTAAAAAATAATTTGAAAGATAAATCTTAATATAAAAATTATATTTGAATTTAATAACTACAAATTATAATTTTAAATTAAAATTAATTAAAAATAAAATTAATTTTATTTGATAACACTTAAACATGTTAAAATCAATCATATATTATTTTTTTTTTTACTTTTTTAAAAATGAAACTAAATACACATTTTAGTTGTTGACTTAGAATACTACCCACGAAAGAAATGAATTAAGAATTCATTTGCTCCAATTTATTTTGAAAAA
>JBBPBR010000006.1:56519987-56555903 GCA_037974775.1 Cicer pinnatifidum
GAAATAAATATAAATAAATTATTTTTATATTATCATATTATACTTCATATTTTGTGTTAAATCACAAATTTATTAACATTTTATATAATTTGAGAATATTAAATAAAGTTAGATTTTCTAAAATGGTATATTAGACCTTAAAATATAATTTGATTTCATTGATATATATTAACTCGTTATTAAAAAATATATTAACTTATACAAATACTTTAACATAAAATTTGATTTTAAATAGAGAAATAAATTATATCATACTTTTAAAAAAGCATTGTCAAGTCTAAATATTAAGGTTATGATAGAAAGTAAGCCTAAGTTAAGTTTTGATTATTTTGTCAATTGCAAATCCTAACTTGGACGGCATAAATTAACTTCAAATGTGAAAATGTAAAATGAGGATAAATAATTGGTGTTGGTGTAAGCATTAGTTATTCATTTAATTGTTATCTGGTTTCGGCATTGTTATTCTTTGGTTTTGTAGTGGAATTGATTTTAAGCTATGAATGAAAATAGACTCTTTATCCAAAGTTATTTTTGGCATTCATCCAAGGATGTTATCTCTAGTTCATTTTACCATGTTGTATATTCTTTAATTATAACGCTGTATGCTATTTTTTATCTTCTAATAATTTCTTAATATTTTGGGGATATTTTATATTGCGAATTGCAGATTATATAGTGAAGAATAATAATCAAGTTTTGGTGTTAGGGTTATAGATAAAGATGAGATTTAGAGCATACCTGACTTTTTTTTCTCCTTGATGTGTGGGCCTTAACCTGTCATTTCAGATCCATTTATTTTTCCTTTATTTCTCCTGGATGTGTGGGCCTTAACTGGATCTAGTAATAGTTTAGTCTATTTTCTAGCAAAATTTGAGGGATTTTACTTTCCACCCTACACCTAAACTTTCCACCCCAAATCAACATGAAAATATAATTTTATCTTTTAAACTTAATATAAAACCTTTAATTTTTGTTACCATTTATTTTTTCACCATGTCCTGCAAATCTTTAAAGAATTCTCTATAACTTTTGAAAGTTTCCTATTTCAAAAGTTTCCTATTATAATTCATTTTTTCTATTTCGAAAGTTTCAAATTCTTTAAAGGTTTGAAAGTTTCATTTTTCCTTATTATAATTCATTCTAGAATTTTTCATTTGGAAACTTTCAAAGCTTTTGAAAATTATGGAAAATTGCATTTCAAAACTTTCAAAAATTTTAGAAAATAACTATTTCCAATTGTTTGAAACTTTCGAAAATCTTGAAATTTTATGTTTCAGAACTTTGAAATTTTTGAGATTGCACTTACTTTTTATTTCGAATGTTTGGAAAGTTTTGAAGGTTAATATATTTTTTCTAAACTTTCGAAATTGAGAGTGAAAAATTGAGAAGGTAAAAAAATTGAAGGTTTTATAGGTGGTTAAAAAGGTAATATTGTATTTTCACGTTGATTGGAAGTGAAAGATTTAGGTGTGGGGGAGAATAAAAAAATACTCCAAAATTTGCAATTAACTATCTAGATAGAAAGTGGTGTATTGTTGCATCCCTTTCTTAAAGGACTTTATCCTAGTTGGACCGTAGTCTAGTTTTTAATAATACGAGAGTGGTTCATCATCGAACTATATAAATTTGCTCATTTTCCAAATTTTTTATTGAATCCTAACTTTTGATAGTGTAAATGGGAATAAAATTCACCACCGAATCCTGGTTTCTGATAGTATATTTAAAAACGAGTGAACAAACACAAAGAACCGGTGAATAATTCATGTTCAAAGCATTACAAAAAATAGTGATCTTCCACACTGCATATTTAATTGGCCACGAGGGCCCGCCCCTATTGACTTCAAATGTGTTGCCCGTGTGACATACTTGGTTTTAAATATAAATTATTTCACTATTTAAATTAACTTCCTCCCTCTCTCATAGCTATTTAAATTAACTATTTAAATTAGGTATGGAATGAATATATTAAAAATTAAGTGTTTATATATAAGAGTGTGAAACATTTTGCTTCGTCACAATTTAACTTGCATGCAGGGGAAAACCCAAATGTCATGGCTCTACAAACTTTTTAAAAACTTATCTCTAAAATATATCCCTTCTAGCTCTGCCCTTGTACTTTATGTTTGTGGTATATTCCTCTAAATCTTTCTATATCAATCTCTAGACCTATTTGGTTTAAGAAACTAATTTATGTTTCTATTTCCAATTTTCACTAATGTGTATTTGATAGTGACATTGATGAGTTGTGGAATAGAGTATATAGTATAGTTGCACTCAATTCAACCAACCTATTTGCACATAACTTGCATTGAGAATCAATAAAAAAAAGTAGTCAACATTGCTGCTTTGCAAGTATGTGCCCTCATGCTTTCGGAGATGAAGATGATAATAATTTAAATCGTTCCTTAAATTGAAAAATTCTCACAAGTTAAAAGTCAATTAAAAAGGCAAACTCGAATAGCAGGGCATCGAGGAAGCGAATGAAGCAAATGAAGATTGAGTTTAAATGATAGTAGTTGCAAAGAGGTGCAAAGCCTTTTGAATTGAATTACGAGAAATAGAAATAGAAATACAAAAAGTGTTTGATTAGATAGGAGACGCATTGGTCGTCATTGAGTAACTATTAATTGTATGACTCTATAAGACAACAAGAGGCACAAGAACATAGTAAAAGAATACGACAACACCATTAAACCACTTCCCGACATATCATCCGTGTAATATGGACCAGAATCTGATGAAACACCATCGTCGTTGCCGCTTGGACCTCTACTCCACATTCCCACATTATTGTCCCTGTTCATTCACATAATTAATGACTTTATAATATTGAAGTAGTAGTTATAAGTATATATGATGGACTAATAATAGTACCTTGCATTACCGAGAACACCGGCATTCATGGTAAGAAGAAGAATGCGATCAGCTGATTGAGGTTCAACACTAAAAGCCTTCTCATACTTAATCTCAAGAGTTTGACCAGAGGTAATAAAAAAAGCACCATTAATCAAAATATCACCTTCAGATCTCCAATTCCAGGCTTTCCATTTACTCTGTTCCGTTTCAACCCTCTTAGTAACTTCTTTAGCAAACGGGTTAATAGGTGCAGTGTAACGATTTCCTTGACTATTAATAGTTGGTTCACCACTCCCACCAATAGCATACATTTCCCATTGAGTAAACTCATTGTTGACCACGTGGATGTAACCTCTCCTACAACGTGGCATTCTCTGAATGAGTTTCTCACCGAAATGGTTGAATGCAATTGTGACTTGCATTCCAGAGTCAGGGAGGTAGTTGTCGCTGTGTCCAAGGAGCATGACTTCGTTGTGGTGTGACATCAAGTTGTTTGATATTGTTATTCCTGTGGACCCCATTATGGCGTCTATTAGTCCGTCTTTGCAACGTGATAGTGTACAGTGGTCGATCCATATGTCTTTTGAACCGAATATAGATATTCCATCTCCGTCTGATTCTGTTCTGTACCCGTAGTGTTCTGGACTTGATCTCACATTTGTGTTTCCTGAGGGGTGACAATGGTGAATATGAATGTTGTGTATGATAACATTACTAATATACTGCAAAGTGATACACCCTCCTCCCACAATATGAACATCAGCTCCACGTCCATCAATTGTCTTATAACTATTAAATATCAATTCCTGCTTCAACTCAATCAACATATTGCTAGGGAACACTATCCACAATGGTTCATTTTGTATCACACCATATCTTAACGTACCCGGTTTTGGATTAACCGCATCATCATCTGAGGAATCTGTTACAACATAAAATTCACCACCTTTTCCTCCTTTTGCATACTGACCAAACCCAATTGCACAATCTGCTAACCTTTGTCGATTGTTTGGCCATTCTGGATCGCATTTCCAACAATCATCAATCGGGTTCCCTGTCATGCATGCTGATCCTTCTGATGATAGCATTTCCCTTCTTGCCATTGAAGCATTCACCTTCCTATACACAACAAACAATATTTAAACATATCTCTTGTTTAAAATGATAGACATATATATCTAATTTTTCTACATCCATTTAACACTTCATTTTCTCTTTATCTATTTTCTTATTACATCATTAACATATTAGATTTATCACATCATTATTTTTTTATCCTTTTTACTTCTTTATTTCTCAAAGTAGTGTATACTAAACATTTTTCTTAATCCTATAAATTTAGGTTGAAAAATCAAAGCTCAGTGTAATGGTATAAAATATATTTTTATACATAAAATGAACAAAATAAATCCAATACCTATTTTTTTTTTTTTAATGTAAAAAAGATAGAGGATGTTTGTAAAAAGTGATAAAGAGAGTATATAAATTGGGTATTGGTGGCCCACAATCCATAAGACTAATCTTTTAATCCAGATAGAATCATATATTATGACAACTTTTTGTCAAGAGTTTTCATTTTTTGAAAAAGAAGTCGTGGGTGGAACAGGTGATGTATGACAAAAACTTTTTCTTTGAGAGTTTTAATGTTGTTCAGTTTTATTTTTTTATAAAAAGAGGCCAATATATTATTGCAGTAAATTGTATTAAAGGATCTATTTCATTTGCTCTTATTGATAATATTATCTGAGATCGTAAAGAGTTAATGACCAGGTTACCTACAGTAGCAATTAAGCATGTATCTAGAGTGTTCAATTCTGAAGCACATAATTTAGTCTATTTATCTATAACTGTTGGGACTAATTTCTAGATGGAGAATGCTCCTGATAGTGATCTCACTCTTGTTACTATTTCTGTTTAAACTGTATTTCAACTATGTTTTAGTGAAAGTTTGTTTAGCCTAAAAAAAACTAATTAATATTATTAATATTCTTGATATTTTACTGATGATAAAGTTGAATCCACTCTCTAATCAATCATTTTTCTTACTGTCACACTAAGTCAACTTTATTTATCGGATACTATACCGATATTGGATATTGATACGAAATACAACATTTAAAGAAAAATAAGATAGAGTATGTCAATGAAAAATTTGAATATTTTATATAACTTAATTAAAAGGTTAAATTTTTCATTTCACAGTACAAAATTACAATAAATATCTGAAAAGTAAAAAATTGTGTCTCATTACAACTGCAACTAAACTTAAATTTATAAATAATATTATATTAATATATAAAAAAAAACATCAATTTCACTTGCAATAAAATAATATACAATCCCCAATACAATACAAATATATTTTACCATTGATAATCCTTAATTTGTGTATTAATGTTGTTGCATTTAAAATAGTACTTGATTTTAAAGTGGAGAATAAATTTATGAGTTAAATTAATTGAAAGGACCTATCTTCATTTTTTCATCAAGAGAGAAGAATATATAAAATAGCGATACAGTAGCTTAAAAAAAGAGATACACCTGCAAAAAAATTGTTAAATATATTTTAACTATAAAAAATATTTCTTATTAATTTTAGTTTGATGCAAAATATTCATCTAATTTTGTAATTTAAAAAAAAATGTTTATATTTAGTTCTTAAAATGACCAAATTAATGATTGGATAAAAATGCTTATAGAAATAAAAATTTATTTAACTTAAGAAAAAAAATGATCTCAAGTAAGCTTGGTTAATAGTAAGGTACATTAATTTTGAATCTAAGGTATAAACTAAAACTAGTAAGGTGAAATACGAGGAAAACAAGAAAGAACAAAATGGAAAAAGACCCTTATGCCCAGATCTACCATCGTCTCTCTAAAATAATGTAATGTATGTATGAAGTTACATTTATGTATGAAGCTACATTGAGATTTTAGAACCAGGGGAGAAGGAGAGACAGAGTGAGTACCTATGGACTTCGTGAGCAACAGCTTCAGGGTCAGGATGTGTTCCGGGAAGTGTTAAGTTCAACATTGCTTTTCCAAGTTGTGAAAACGAACTCAGAATTACTGTGATTAACAAAATGCATATTGTTTGGAACATGGTTTTGGCACAAGTGTTTGGAAGTGTTGGGTAAGGTGAATTAATAATCATGGAAAGAAAATCAAGTGTGAACAGAAACAGAGGATAATCTTTTTGTGCTATAGTATAGTAGTAAATATTTAATAATTATATGTATTAGTAAAGTAGCTAGTATTAGTATATTAATTGCAGGCTTCTTTGTGTTAATGAAGCTATCGAGGATTGTATTTTACTACAAGTACCATTTTCGGTGCTAGTTGATAATAATGATGGTAAAGAGAAATTCTTTTTATTACTATTATATTAATGGGAAAAAGAAAAAGAGGAAGCAGAGTGAGAAAAAGGATAGAGAGCAGAAGAAAAGTGTGGGAATTAATTGTCAAGGAATCCACTGCTGTCGAGGAAATTGTCTCTTTTCTTCATTTCTTTGCGTCGCACTGTTCCATGGATCCACAAAATTGTTGAGACCATCAACGTTCTCAAAAAAACTGAATCCTTTATTTTATATTTTATCCATTCAAAATCAAGGAATCTTTCAATTTTTAATTAATTTCTTCAAAATGTAATGTTTTTAGTATACATCTATGAATCAATATCTATTAAGATAATATAATAAAAATAATATTTTTTTTTATATACATTTCTTATTAATATGTATAAAATGATCAACTCCATTATTTTGGGAAGAGGAGAGAGTACTATTGTTTGTAATTAATTAGTTATTAATTATATAGAACTGAGAAAAAAAGAACATCGTATGCATAACTAATATTTTTGGACAATATAACTGAACTTAAAATACATGCTAAATCCAAACATGTTGGGTAACAAACGTTCCTTGGGGTCTATGGAGTAGCCTTTTGACCTTTTAGCTCTATGGTTAATTGGTTATGACTATATATGCATAGAGGACAAATTAGCACCAATCACGACATTTTGGCATGCTAAAACCTCTCATTATTTTATCCACACACAAAACCAGCGCTAATTTCGAATACTGTCGAATATAAACATCTCTATAAAATTCGAGTACTTTAATTTCATTCAAGACGTATAAAATAGTCAAATATTCTTTGAATTTCATCATTCAAATATGTAAACTCAACTTAAAATAATACAGTTTCTATAGATGATTATAATTGTAGAGATTAGTTCATTTTCTTTAATATATTTTTAAAATAAGTCAGTATTATTCTTTTATAAATATGGAGTCTTGTGAAATATAGTTTATTTCATCAAAGAATAAGTCTGTATGAACGAATACTTGAGTTTTTTTTTTTAGTAAAAATAATTATTTCTTATAATTCTTAGTGTGAGAGAATTTGTAGTGTGATACACAATTTAGAATGAGTTAAAATCTAGGAAATATTTCTCTTCATGACTTATAATTAGTTACTGCTGCTGGATGTAGATTTTGATAGAAGAACGGGTGAAGGGTAGGATCCAGAGACTTGTTGCATTTGGCATAGTTGGAAGTTGAAAAATATGTATGAAACAAACAAAAAGAAAAATATCATCATTGCATATGTTGTCATTTGAGCACAGGCTGATAGGAGGCATTTTGTATAGAATTTAGTTTGTCTTTGAATAAAAAAATCTGGTTCTAAACAAGCTATAATAAAATTGTATAAGCTTGTTTTTGTGTAAGTTTAATACAAGGTAGATTCCTTTTTTTTATCTTTCCAACAAAATAAATCCTATGTCATTTAAACACTTGTATACATGATAACATGATGTGTTTTCTACATAAGTGTGAATATGTCTTTGAATAAGAACTAATATTGAAAAAAAAAAAAATGAAACTTTAACACAAGATAAGGTAGAATTGTCTCTTAGATTTCTAACAAATTAACCTCGTATCATTTTAACATTTGTAGTTATATAGTTATGAATATTTGAATTGAACACATGATGCTGATGGCACAATGTATTTTCTTCATTAAAAATCTGTCTTTCAATAAAAATCAATGGCAAACTAGTTATTTTATTAAGGGTGTAATATTTCATTGACATAATATTTAGTTTAACTTTACTTAGTTCATATTCACACTTGATCGTCTTTTTCTTTCATCGTAAAATCATAAAAATACAATAAAAAATTGTAATGGTCGGTATTTAAATTATTTATAATATAGTCTTTTTTATTTTTTAAGAAAGATTAAACATACAAGACAAATATTATCAATGTTTTAAAGAATTGAATTAATTATAAACTATAGTAATTGTTTTGTATATGTTTCCACACACGGAAATAATACATCAATATACATAGTAATAGATTGAAAACAAATATTGAATCAAATGAATTAAAAAGAAAAACAAATACAATATGCATAAATTAATAGTGAGGTATATTCTTTGTCTTTGGGTTGTAAAGTTCAATCTCTCGCTGATTCAAGATCTGCACTGGTCTTGCATTCCTTTTTGCATACTGTGGCGAGAATATATAGTACATAAATAAGGATTAATTTTTTATTTTTTTAAAAACAAAAGGATTAATTTTTTGGGTATAAACATAATGTTATTTGACTCACATATTTAAGTACTGAATTCTTCAGCAACTTCACTTGTACTCTTGAAACAGTTCTTATCTAATGAGACAAATGAGAAAATATGGATACACATTTGATGTATTCTTCGTGATGGCACGGATTAATTAATAATTAATAGGAATCATAAGTATTTATAGAAAATAAAAAAGAAGATAATATTATTATATTAATATGCTACCTTTTTATTAATGGTCCAAATGACACCTTCAGTGCAAGGAGGTGCAGTGAGTGATCCCATATATCTGTAATACATATTCCCACCCATCTTGAATATTTTTGAGGGATCAATAATCCCTATACTTTTCTCTTCTTCTTCATCGGGAATGTCCATTATGTACTTTCCAAGCTATATATAAAAATATACATCATTATCCTCTATATATATATGAATTAATAGAGTATATATTTTCTTTGAACCACATTTCATTTGAATAATAATTAAATTTGTTATTTGTAATCATTCCTGTGGCGAACGTACCTTGGAGAGAAATGGATCGGGTGAACCAAACTTGTACAAAACACCAACAACAGTAGTCTTGTTGATTCCATCTGGCTGAGGGCTAACATGAACCATGTGCAGCTCCAAATCATACCTAATTAATGATTAAATACAAAAATTAGAGTTTGTGATCAATCAATGGAACTATATATTATAATATCACTATAATCTAGCTAGTCTCTTTGCTTTCAATATTATTACAGGTGTTCAATTATACTTTTAGAAAACATGTTGTTTTTTAAATATAATAAAGATGATTTATTTGTGTAAAATAATTTTAGACCGACATTTTATAGAAACTCACAATTATGCTAAGTAACTCCACTTTATAACTGCAATCTAATTATAAACGAACAAATTGAATTTTTATTTGACGTTAGTAAAAAATTAATTTACGCTAATTAACAGTGTGTTATCCATTTTCTTTTTATAAGTGGTTTCTTTCTAGTCATGATTTGTTTTATAAGTTCTTTTCAAAAGAAAATAAATGATAAATGTAGTTTTATTGCTTGTAGTATTGCAGCAATGCATGATTTTAGTCTCCCAATTTTATTTTATTTTTGCAATTTTAGCTTTTAACTTTTCAACTATTGAATATATAACTAATAAATTGAGTACACAAATAGAGAGGAATTTCATTTTGTTAGTTGCTAATTTTATCTTCTTTATCTTTTGTACACTAATTGTATCTTTTCTATTTATTAAGTATTATCAATAAAAAAAATCAAGAGTGTATATAGATATGAAAACATATTTTGTAACAAAAAAATATATGAACATACATTTTACATTAAAGTGCAGAGTAAGAAATTACATTTCAATAATCTCATTTAAACCTTAATAATGTTTTATAACAAATTTATAAATATTTTGATTCGATATTATCTAATGTCTATCTTAATATAGTAATCAATGTCGCATAACCCAAGCGCATGTACAAGTATCTTATTAATTTTAATAAAAAAATGTGAATAGAATGGATTTTAGATTAAAGAAAATTACAATAAAACCATATCTGCTTAACTTTTAAAGTAGAGAAACATGGTCGACTAAAAAAACTCAGGATCAAAATAACAAATAATTCAAGTTAGAGAGATTAAGATATAATAATTAATTATGTGATATATAAAGCCTTTGCAAAAAATTATATGTTATATAAAAAGAAAAAAGAAATGGCTTATATTGAAAACTAACCTGCGGCTGTTGATGGTATGTTCAGATGGCCAGTGCCAATGGGTTTGTTGGAGGAAATATTGTGTTCCATTGATGTCTATGGAGCCATCATCCCCTTCCCAACTCACCTACAACCATTGCATATATGAACCATGCACTAAGACTAAGAGTTTGTTTATTGTAATTTTTTCGTTAAATAATTAATCACTTTTAAAAAGCTTTTGTGTGTTTGTTAAGCTTTTTAAGAAAATGAAAAATCTAAAAATTGCTAAAATAAGAAATTGTTCTTAATAACTTACAAAAATAACTTTATATAACTGCTTTTTATCACAATAGATAAACACAAAACAACGTCTTATTTTTTTTTTTTTTTAAATCTTTAAATTATAAAATATCAAAATTAATTTTATATAATTTATAACAAAAAAAGTCCAAATAATAACAATAAAATAACAAAATTTAGATCATGTGAGTGTAATAGTTAAATTGAATTTGTATATTAATATTGGATTTTTTACTAACTTATTTTTGAACTCATTTTGAATAAAAATCATCTTACAAAATAAATTTATTTAAAAATTAATTTTTGATGTAGCAATATGAAAGACACACTTACTGCAATATCGTGGCCTCTGTTGGATATAGTAGCATGTTGAGGCTTGTAGCTTCTGTTTAGCTTCCCCAAATTTGGGATCACACTCACTCTGTCATTAGACAAATCAATAGGAGATTGCATCTTCCCTTTACAAGCTGCCCATTCTTTTTTGAGATCACCCCAATGTTTAGGCCCATTTGCACTTTTTTCTTTGTATCCGTACTCTGAAGTACGTGCACCAATATATATATCAACTCATTTATGTCACCAAAACAAAGTTTAATATATGGAAGAGGATATTGTTCCATGGATCTCACAATTTTACATCACTTCCATGCCAATATAAATTCATCATAAATTTATTCTTATATCACAAAATTTAAACGTACATAAATTTTACTATTTTAAATAAAAATTAAATAATATTTTATTAAAATTTATTAAAAAAATGAGTTTCGCTTTTAAAAAATCAATACCACTGGACACCATGTCAAAGCATATATATAACGAGTAAAATTATGTAAAAGAGAAGATCTAGGGAGAGAGATGATTATAATACCAGGTTCATCAAGAGCTCTAGTTAGTGTTGAATAAAATAGAATAGTTATCGAAATTAACACAATTGCAATCGAAAAGTGGTTTTGGCGGTGCATGTTTCAAATGCAAATTAAAGATTGGACTTTGTCACTTGTTCGTCCAAGATTATTTGTAGTTTCTAGTTATGAAATTTGATTGTGGAAATATTTTGTACACGCTCTTGGGTTTTTATGCATTGCCAAATTCCAAGAACAATAGTATAGTTAGTGTTAGCTCTTTGGATTTGGTCAAGAAGAAACAAGTGGGAAAGTGTGTTTAATTATTTGAACTTTTATTTCATGACCAACATTTTATCTTCTTAATTTAATTTAATCAATTGCAATGTCATGTCAGCTACCAATTCAAAATTGAGTCATCCTACTCACCTTCATGTTTAACCTTGTCAAAATATATAATATGATTGCAATGATCTTACGCAAATTTTTTACTTACATTCAACGAAATACCATCATATTTTCATATTATATAATTAGTTCTAAAATAGCCATAGAGATAGAGTAATGTGATAAAATAATAAATTTTTATTAAATCTTAGTGTAAAAATTAAAAATTATATTTACTGAGCATATTTTTTATTTTTTACATCCATAGAATATTGAGTACAAAACACAAGTGTTAGGTCATTTTTATTTATTAAATAAGTGTTAGGTATTGATGTAATGTAAAGGTAAAAATATTGATATGTTAGTGAACAAATTGATGCGCACATAAGCATGCATGCATATATACGTTGAAGGTTTCAAATTGTTTAACGGGTAAATATTGAATTCTGAATATCTAGGATCTTAATTAATTAGTATGGATGACGAGATCCCGTCAAAAACAAAAAGTATAGATGATGAGAAATATGTAATTTATCAATCCCAATTTAAATGGAACAAAATAATTAATACTATGAATTTTAATTATATATAATATTAAATTAAAAAGTTTTTACTTTATTAATCAGTTATATCCATTAAATTATTATTAATATTTAACTTTTAACATAATTATTTTTAAAAATTAAACTCTTATATATATTTATATTTTATGTTTTGAAAAAAAAAACATAACCAACTATAGAAATTATTCAAAGCTTCGAAGTATATATACAGTCTCAGACACCATTTCAAAGTTTCGAAAAATTGTTTTAATATTTCAAAGATTCTCTTAAGTATTGTATAATTTCCACCGCTTGTAGTCATCATGGTAATTAAGTTGTTCCGCTACTATAAAAAATAAGAATAAGACTAGAGGATCACTTTGTCTCAAACCTTTACTCAATTTAAAATCATCATCATTTAGGACTATCATTCACCGAAACTAACATAGAGTTGGAAAAATGCAATTCATTTTTCGGAAAACCTCGTCTTTAGAAACATAAAAACTAAATAATCATAATTAATTGAATCGTAAACTTTTTCAAAATCAACCTATAAAAACAAACACTTGTCCTTTCTCGTTGTTGCAAAATCAATAAGCTCGTTCACTAACATGACCCTATCTAACAATTGCTTTCCGAAGAAACCCCTTCAATATGTTGGGAAGAATTTTCTAGATAATCTTGGATAAACAATCCATTAAACAAATCAGTCTATATTCGTCATAATTTTGCAGATGGTCTACAGCGTTAAAAGAAGAAGCCGCAATAGATTTAGAGTGTGATTGAATAAGATAATTTTTTGTTAGAGAATGTAATTTTTTTTTGGAGAATTTAAATTCTTTAAGCAAATCAAAATAAAGGAATTTTATAAGATTTTAGTTGAAGTTAAATTTAGAGCATTTTAAATTTGTTCTTTATTTTATAGTATATAAATTATGAAATGGTCCTTACAATTTTTGTAAGTTTATAATTTTGATCCTATATATTTCAAAATTTGCATATTAATCTCTATATTTTTTTTTATATTTTTACAAATTGATTTTCAGAGGCACACAATCATTTGATTATCAGAGACACACAATCATTTGATTGTCAAGATTATCAAATACAATCAATTACTTCATTGTTGAGATTATCGTCGTATTCAAAATCTTTAAAACCTCGATGGATTATTTTATGAATGAATGGTGTTGGATTTTTAATCTCTTAATCTAAAAATCGTAACTTTATATTCAATGGTGGTGGACACATGGTTGAAAAGAATTTATCATATGAAACACAATTATCAGAGGAATTGAGATTGTCAAAGGAGATGAACATATTAGAGAAAATGAAAAAAAATATTAGAAAAAACGAAATTATCATAGTATTAATTTTCTTAAGAGCGTACATTATAAATTAGATGCATACAATTACTTGTTTGTTAAGATTATCAGAAGCAGACGAACAAATGCAGATTGAAGTCTTTGGAATAGACAAATTAGAGCATGATCGCGTTCATTAGAGGCACCATGAAGGAGACATTATTGTCTATGGAATGCACAAGATGTGAAGTCATAATTTTGATTAAAATTTAAAAATAAAAAGTTATATGACTTGCAATAATGGATAAGCCAAAGACTAAAACGAACAAAAGAGAAGAAAAATGGTAAACGTGACGATTGATTGGCAAATGGAAAATGATAAAAAAAATAAAAATTGTCTTGTATTTTTTACATACTATTAACAAATATTTATTCCGTTATTGTTATATTTATCACTCATAAATATATATCATGTGTTTTTTTTATACATTAGGTATAAAATTTGTCTTTTGTATTTTTATATATCAGTGACAAATATTTATCTTATGATTTTTAATATATATCACCAACAATATTTGTCCTATATTTTTTATGTACACTGCAAATATTTATCTCGTAAATACACTAATGATGATTATATTAGGAAAAGAATTATCAAAAGAAGCGAAAATATTATAGGAGTTGAAATTATTAAAGGAAAAAATATTAAGGAGAACTAAAATATAAGAGATGTTGAAAATATATAAGAGAAAATGAAAATATTAGAATGAAATCATCGTAGAAATTGAGATTGTTAGGGGAATTTAAAATATAAGAGGAAATGAAAATACGAGAGGGATTGAGATTGTAAGAGGAAATGAAATTATTAGAATATTAAGTTTCTTTAAAGTGTACATTATAAATCAAAGATATACAATAAGTTATTTATCAAGATTATCCAAGACAGACAAACAAATATATATTACAGTTATCACAAACAAATAAATCAGAATACCACTATATTCATCAAATACCACATGAAAGTGACGTAATTATCTATGGGATGCACATGACATGAAATCATACTTTCGATAAAAAAAAATAAAAAGTGATATGACTTGTAATAATGAATAGGTGAAAGACTAAAATGAAAATGATAGAAGAAAAATAGCAAAAGTGACTATTGATTTATAAAGAAAAAATGGACATAAAATGGAGTATTTTGGGATTATCAATGGGAATGTTATTTTTTAGATAGATAATAAATAGACTGTAGATGGATCTTAGGCTAACTTTGTCAAATCCACATAATCTAGAATTGTACATGAAGGTAGAAATAGTAGCTTACAAATTAGGCAAAGTCATCATTATTATGTTAACAAATTTGGTGTATAACAATGTTTAAATGTAAATTTAAAAATTTATTGTAAAAATAATATTATTTTTTAATTTAATAAATATGTACTTCTAATGTAAAATAATTTTATTTATAAAATATTTATATAAAAATTAAATCAAACATAACTAATTAAAAACATAATTTAGTTTAATTTTTATAGATAAAATTATTTTATATTATGAGTACATATCAATTAAATTAAAAGATAATATTATAATTATAATATATTTTTTAATTTATGTTTAAACATCGTTTTTCTACTTGATGCGGGGCACAGAATCAATAACATATACCAAACTTGAATTGTCATCATTATTATTATTATAATAATAATAATAACAATAATAACAACAACAATAATAATAATAATAATAATAATAATAATAATAATAATAATAATAATAATAATAATAATAATAATAATAATAACAATAATAACAACTTCCCTAATTTGTATTATTACCAGGTTCATGTACAATCCATATTTTTACCAGGTTCATGTACAATCCATATTTTTACCAGGTTCATGTACAATCCATATTTTTACCATAAAATTAATTTCTCAGACAAAGTCCAAACACCCTTTTAAGAGTCATACAAGGTTCGAGTCGCACTAATTCGACTGCCCGTTAAAGCTAAAACGCAGCCGGAGTGTTCGCCGACCGCCAGAAACATCGAACAAGTTCAGGTTTTCCTTTTTTTTTCTCCTTCTTCTCTCCTTATGCGGCGCGCGAGAGCATTGCGTCTCAGCATAGCTCCACTCCGCACCGCTATTCAGCGCTTAAGCTGCGCGAATTACAACTTAGAGTTCAGTTTGATGCAAAAATTAGTGTTAATTATTCATCCATTGCAAAACCTAATTCGCATTATTTTATCACCTCAAACATTTTCCTACCGAAACCTAACATTTGTATATTTACCAAATTCACATTTGAATCATTCAATCTTGATACAATCTATTGTAAATAAAACACAATATCAGTAGCTTAGTGGATTCAGTAGCAATTTCAATTCATTAGAGAAAAATTACAACATTAATGAACGTAAGGAGATATGTAGCTTCTACACCTCTGATGGAAGGTGATGGAAGGCGTGTTCACAACACTGGCGCCTTGATTAATTTCAATTAATTAATTTTCTCTAATTATCAGTGGCGCCATATCAGTGTTGCGTCTGGTGGCGGCGTCATAGATAAGGAGAACATAAAAGCATATAGTTTGCCACTATAGTTGAATTTATTGTTGTGATATATTTCATTTCATACACTAGTTAAATTTGTGATAACATATTTCTCTTTTCATAAAATTTGTAACAATAATTTGGTGTGGTGTGGTGTGTTGTTGTTGTGTTCTTGTTCTGTAGAATTGGGAAGACAACTAGTTTTTATGGCCATTGCATTGAAATCATCTTGCTTCTTGCAATTGAACAAACCCGATAGTGGTTTCCGGGTCAGTTTTTACTCTAAGAAACCTATAATTATCTCAGTAAAAAGATATACTCCGGTGGCTGCTACTGCTATCAGGACTATGGAAACAGTTGGGCTCTCTGAAACATTCGACAGACTGAAGAAACAAGGAAAAGTGAGTGTGCTTATATATTATTATTTCTGTTTGTGTTCCAATTTCCATGCATGTCACATTCTTTGCCTTCAACTTGAATAATACTGTACTGTACTTGTTGTTTTTCTTTGCTTGGTTATAATGGATTAGTAACTATGATTATTTATACTTTGTATATGCCAACTTAATTTGTTGCAATGTGATGAATGAATCGGAAATCAGAATACTATTCTTGACATGAAATGATTATTTTCTAAGAAGCATATTTATCTTGTCAAGGTGGCTTTTATCCCATACATCACAGCTGGTGATCCCGACCTTTCGACCACAGCAGAAGCACTGAAAGTGCTTGATTCATGTGGATCTGACATTATTGAGTTGGGTGTTCCATACTCTGATCCTTTGGCAGATGGTCCTGTTATCCAGGTTCAATTCTTTCTTCTTTTCTAGTGATATTTAGCACTATCTGATTGATTCTCAAACTGATGTGTCTTTCTGTTCAGGCTGCTGCTACACGATCTTTAGCCAGAGGGACCAATTTTGATTCAATTATTTCTATGTTGAAGGAGGTAAACTTATGAGACTATTTATCACTTATTAATTATTCCTGTCATAAACTACCAAGTCTGCTGTAACAATTGATTTTCATTCACAAATCTTCTATTATCCTTTGTCTCATTTTCTTTAGTATTTGGCAAATTAGTTGCCCAAATATCAAATTTTGCTAACTTGTTACGAAGATTGAACCACTGATGTCTATCCTCCACCCTTGTTCTTGAAGTTGAAGGAGACACTTTTAAGCCCTCGTCCTTATAATTATAATAGGAAATAATGATTTGAACAAACCCTACTTTTGTGAGCAGTGATGCACTTGTGACTCAAAGAAATATAAGTTTGTAGATAGTTTATATCTGATGCTTATTGTTCACAATGAGGGGCAGATTGCAAACATACTTTTAAGTTTTAAAGATATTTTCTTGTCTCAATGTCATCTGTTCATTTCATGAAACTATGATGTATTCCACCATTTTGAACCTTTGACAGGATATTTTTGTGTGCACCGTTATATAGTTTAAACGACTATTCTAACTAGGAGGAGTTCAGAAACCTTCTCTTATTGCTCTATGAAATGTATCTTCCCTTGGATTCATGATTCATAGACAGATTATCATTCTCATTGGTTAATTTGGCAGGTTGTCCCTCAATTAACTACTCCAATTGCACTGTTTACTTATTACAACCCAATACTGAAGCGTGGTACTGGGAGATTTATGTCCACAATAAGAGACACCGGCGTTCATGGTGAGACTCGACTGAAGTAATGGTTTGACAAATAGCATACTTTATTAAAATTATATTTGCTTCATTACTCTTGGCCTATTTTCTAAACATGTTTTATGATAAATGTTAGAATATCTTAGTTTATCTTTTAGGATTAGTTTTCAATAATATTGTATTTTATGAATAGGGATAAAATACTTTGTATTTATCTTATTATATTGCTTTTAAGCCTATATAAAGAGTCTCTGTTGTGTAGTTGAAACACACAGTTTCATCGTATTCCTTTCCATTTTCCTCTCATTCAACAATAAACAATGTCATCAAATGTATGTAGGATTTGGGAACTGTTCCTAATTCTTATGCCATGCGGTGTACTTACAGTGAATTTTTTAGGTTTTGCTAAGGTTTCTATGTTGGCCGAGTCTACATAGAAATTGCTAACGAAATGAAAACTTATTTGTGTTATTTTCCATTTTTCTTCCAGTTTGGTAGTTTGAATAATATTCTTTTCTTTAACGTATGCATGCAGGACTTGTAGTCCCCGACGTTCCTCTGGAGGAGACAGAAACTTTAAGGACAGAAGCTAGGAAGAATGGAATTGAACTGGTTTGCCTACTTAAAATTTTCTTTTACTTTGTTTCTGGATTTCAAATGGATATCCTTATATTTTTTATTGTAATTATAGAGTAGTGGCAAACTTCATTTTATTTGTTTGCAATATGAATTTATAAATATGAAATCCAGAAGTTACTAAACATAACAACAGAGACATGGTTTTTGTCAAAAAGAAAATCAAAGGAGGCATGGTGGTGATTGGACCATTGAAGTTTTGTTATGAAACATAATTGTATTCTCTTGTGTTATTCTTTTTGCAATACTGTATAAATTTGACGCTGGTATATTTTGTTACGTGTTCTTTTTTGTGTGTGGCTAATCTATATACATATGGCTATAGTTAGTTGATTTGGTAAGTTTGTTTCTTTGATGACATCAAGGTACTCCTCACAACGCCCACCACTCCCACAAAGCGGATGAAAGCCATTGTTGATGCTGCAGAAGGATTTGTGTATCTTGTAAGAGCTTTTGTCAATCATGCTATCTTCTTTATTTGGCGTCTTTTTCTCCGTCGTGCTTTCCTGCAATCAAGATATGATTACTAAAATTAAAGTAAAAAGGTTTTCCCAGCAAAAGCTGTGAGGACAGACATTTTTATGAAGGTTCCTTTTTGTAGTATTTACTAGGCTGGAATTGGACAAAATTTTATGGGGTAGCCAGTCATTGAAATGGACTGACGATTTTACATAATTTTGTGAAAAGGCCATACTTCTGTATTATCTAAGTACTAAATAGTTTAGGTTTTTTTAAGTAATTCTTTATAAAGTTGTTCAACTTCGGTTATTTTACTGAATGTTGAAGTCTTCAAAAATGTATTTTTAAAGTTTTTTATGCTAGATCAAGAGATCTATTTTCAAACAAATCATTTAGCTCACGTGTCAAAATTGGGCTAGGAAGTGAACAATGAGAACAAGTCACCTTAGTGCCAAGTTTTGAGAGATAGGATACAATGAAAACCAAAAATGTCTTGCATAACTATATCAGATCAATGTATGCCGCTGGTAAATGTCGTTAACCATTTGTTGATTAAAATTTCTAGGTGAGCTCTGTGGGGGTCACTGGAGCCCGAGCATCAGTTAGTGGTAAAGTTCAGGCCCTTCTGCAGGAAATCAAAGAGGTTTGTCTATGTTCATTCTGAAAAGGGATTTCGATTGACTGCTGCCAAAATATGATGCATTTCCTGTAGTCATGAGATTTTAGTCATTAGATGAAGATTAAATGGTTAAAATTCTGAACTTATTTTTTAAATCCAATTCGCCAAAGTTAAAATACTCATTTGATCGTAATTCAATAGATCTGAATCTCATGACAGTAGATTGCAGGGAACCAAATCGAGTTCAAATTTGCTTTCCCTTCTTTTCCATCCCCTCCTGTGTCCGCCCCATTCTTTATTGTTTCAATAGCTGATACTAAGATTAATACATTATTCTAACATAGAACTTAGTGAATCTTAATATTGATGCTCCATTGAGTTCTTCTTTTCCTTTCTTTTTTAAATTAAGGCAACAACTAAGCCTGTGGCCGTTGGTTTTGGGATATCAACACCTGAGCAAGTGAAGCAGGTACGTACTTTGTCCATAGTATAATAGTAGTATGCTTCAACTTCTATTTGGTTAAATAATCAAATCAATCAAATAATTTGTTGCAGGTAGCAGGATGGGGAGCTGATGGTGTGATTGTTGGCAGTGCTATGGTGAAAGTGCTTGGCGATGCCAAATCTCCTCAAGAGGGATTGAAAGAACTGGAACATTTCACCCGCTCCTTAAAGTCTGCACTTGATTGAAATCATGTCTGGAATAGCACAAACTTCTATTAGTTGTTGTCTTCATAATTAAAGGATTGAATAAGGATCTGTTAATTTTTTTATGCAATCGTGATATAAAATGGTCCAGTTTTTGTTCGTTTTCAATTAAGACAATATTTTTATGGTAGATTCATCTCCTTTCTCTGCTGAGCTGTGCCAACTGGTTCCCATAATCATTTCAAATTTCCATATACTTCCGATGCTGCCTGTTGTTTTAAGATTCGTTTTTCAAAAGCTCTAAAATAAATTTATACAAAATTTAACTTGTATATTATTAATAGATATTATAGATAGTTCTAATTTTTTTTAATAGCTAATAAATAGGCTTTGATCAACAACATAACACAGAAGTAAGTAGGTTGTCGTTTCCCAAATATTGTGAAGGAATTGTTATGAATATTAATAGCAGAGATCAATAAAGCAAGTGGACACAAGAAAGCAATAACCAACCAAACAAAACATGAAAGTGAACCAATAAAATCAGCAACAATCAAAAAAGAACGAATAAGATAATACCAAGAATTACGTGGTTCATTATTAAAGACTTAGTTTATGGGAAAAGCGCAGGACAATTCACTATAACAATACACATTAAATCTATTGTCATAGAATTTTCCGTTGGCTTCTTACAACACCCCTGCAGAGTAAATGTTACAAGAATAACCCAATTGCTAATAGGCCCTAAAAGACATTAACTGAAAAACATGCAAAGCACCTTTGTTGGTGTTTATTTGTTGTCCTCTTTAAGGGCTTCCTCTATACATTCTCATGACTCTTGTTGATCTGACAAGGTGATTCAATCTCGCTCCAATTCGAGTGCCGCCGAAAAAATGATCTTTGACTCACCTGGCTCTGAGTCCTGCGAAGGGTGGAGGTTGTCTCATGTTTGTGCTCCTCAAGGTGGTTCATACTTTTGTTTGTCTGATCATTATATTTTAACAGTGATGACTATTGTTACATACTGCAAATATATTGAGGTATACAAGTTCAATTAAAATTTAACAGAAACTAACTTAAATATTCAAATAATTGACCATCATTACACCTCCTTCCATTTTATTCTATTCGATACCACATGTCCACAAACTCAAACATGAAGCTCAAACTCATACTCAACCACTTATTACATGTTTAGATCAATAAATTCACATCGAACCACCGTAATTTTACATAAACAATAATTTGTAGTTTTTGCAAATTTACTGTATCTCGCCTAATTTTGACATTCCCGCGGTAAAACCAAACAAAGATGCACGTAAATGGAGGCCAAAATATCCGTACTATCTAAGCAAACGTTTTAAACGGCAACACAACATGCTCTTCGTCGCCACAAATTCTGTTAAATCTAAATGATTCATGCCACTTTATCTTGATCTGGATAGTGCTTCATTTGTCTTAAGCCACGTGGCAGAATGAGATGAACTACGATAAATTTTTTTAAAGGAGACAAAAAAGATATTTAGCAAAACGTGAGGAGTTCCTTATAGGAATAAGAAGAAAACGTTGCAACGCCAAAACAAAACAAAACAGAAGCCACTCACTTTGTTTGGCATACGGGTCAACTTGGATCGGACTAGATTCTTGAATCTTTATCTAATCATCAATAAGTTTATTGGTTTTACAAAATTATATTTTTACGTGTTCAATTAAATTGAATCAGAAAAAATTATTCAATTAAATAATGTTAAAGCAAACACACAAAAACTGATGAGAAATAAATTTAAAGTGAACATAATTTTTGGTTGGAGAAAATATACAGAGAAGGAGATGGGTGAAGATATTATTTTAGGTAAATTTATATTGTGTGATTAGTTATATGTTTCAAAGAAATCTTAAGCAATATGTTTGATTCAAACTCCAATGATTAAAGTACCGGTAAAAGATGGGGTTTGTATCTTTGCATATTTCGGACTCAAGTCTCGTTGATCCACTTAGAGCGGATAAATTTGAAAGAGATTTAAGTTTATACCTTTGAGGTTTTAAAAGAAAAATAAAACTAAATAAGAGTTTTTGGAAGGAGAGAAGAGACAATTATTCGTATCATTTTTATGTTTTTACAGTATTTTGAAAATTAAAAATATATTAATTATAAATATTCTTTTATTATTCTCTACAAAATCAATTTATGTAAAAATGTAAAAAATGTATCTCTATTTGTTTATCTTCTACTCTCCAAAGTTTTCAATTTCCCTCCCCTCCAAACCTAAAGTTTTTTCTACAATGAATTATATCTATACAATTTTAAATATTTCATTTAAATAATAGTATATTTCATCTTAGAAAAATATTAACAAATATCCCAAGAATACTTGTTAAAATATTAACAGTAATACATTCAACTCTTTAAAATTTCAAATTTTAATGTTTTTCGCATAATACTATATTTTTATTTCTCTTAGTTTTTAGTTAGCATGACTGAATCTTATTTAATTTTATGTCCACAGTGAAGTATTATAGATTATAGATAGTAATCACTAAATATAATCCACAGTCAAAAAAATGAATAAATATAATCTAAAAAGGTTTTCTTTTTTGTAAAAAAACATGAAAAAGTGATAATTAACTTTGATTGTTTTAGTTGATGTTAACTTAATTTATACAAATTTAATTAATGATTAAATTCACTCTCCTCATATTTTTATTATAGAATTATTTTATTTGATATATATATATATATATATATATATATAATGTTTATGATTATAATAGATTGCAGAGTACATTTTGTAACATGGATTAATTTATTTATTTTTTAAAGAAAGGAATTTTCTATGATTGCGGATATTGAATGTTGTGAAATAATGAGATTGATTTAAGAAAGTTAAGTTGAAGAGACATATGTTTTTTGCAGTCACCGGCCAATTTTGTAACATGCATTTGAAAACGATTTCCATAATTATTTAATAATTAATGAAAAAAAAGCGATAGAAAAACAATTAAATGACATATTTTGTGTATATAAAAGAAGTAGTAAAAAGAGTCACAGTCTCTCATCTGAGCACCACCAAACACTAAAAGCTGATCCAAACTGCACTTTATAGTCACCTGGTTCTTTCCGCACACTTCCAACTTCCAACAACAACAACGCTTCCTTCGATTCGATTCAATTCAATTCAATGGCGGTAACTTCAACATCACTCGCTTCTCAACTCTCCATCGGTCTCCGCCGCTCCTCCCCTAAGTTCGATTCTTTCACTTCTCAATCTCTCCCTCTTACCAACAACACTTTCTTCGATCCAAATCTTCGCTTATCTCTTTCTTCCACCAAACCCTCCCGTACCGTTATCGCCATGGCTGGCTCTGGCAAGGTACTTCTCCTCCTCCTCCTCCTCCTCCTCCTTCTTCTTCTCATTTCAATTTATTTATTTATTATTTCTTCGGTAATTTTGTGTTATTCCTCATTTCATATCAAAATTGTATACATTTCAGTTTGCTACTTGAAGTTATATATTGACATTTTCCTTCTTTTGTTTTGTGATTCCAGTTCTTTGTTGGTGGCAATTGGAAGTGTGTAAGTAGTTTTCTCACTTAGTTCTTTATTTTTCCACTACTTGTGAGGTTTATATTTGATTTTATTGTATTAGATTGCAATGTCTCCTTTAGTTTTTTTTATTGAAATACGAACTGTTTCCGTATCAGTAAGCATTGTTGTTTTTATGAAACTAATTGTCTTTTTCTATGATATCCTTGGCTGTTTATTACTTCATTGCACTTATTTCTCTTTTTGCAATACATAGGTAAGGGTATTATTGATAAAACAATACTTAATGTTGTATTAAATTTTGACAACGATGAATAAATAGGAACACAATTTTTCTTAAAAAATTACAGCTAAAAAGGAATGGATGGAATAATAAACTTATATTTCTAGAGTTTTCATCTGGGTTAATTCAACCCACTTTGTTACACATGGCTTGTTTGTGACATATCTCTTATTGCTAATTTAGAGCTTGCTTCTACCCTTTGTTAAGGCCTTCTCTTCCTTTTTTTTCCTTCTAACTATTGTGTCATGTCTCCTTGTCATTCCGTTTGCCATAGTTTGTTCTTATTAGACAAGTTATTCTCTATATCTCTGAATCAAAATAACTTTATTTCCCTTTGATCACAATGCAAAGCAAACCTGGATGATAAACCCCAGTTTTTTTCACTGTTTCTTAATATTTTTAAGAGACAAAGCTTCATGTCACAAGATAACTGTCTGTATGATGGATTTCCTTCACGGTTCATTGATTATCTTATCAGTTAGCTTGTTTAAATTAACAAAATTATTGTCGTCTCTTTCTGTCTTACTAGGTTTTTTTACATAGGCACTTCCTTTTTGTGTTGGTATGTTCAGCAGTTTTTGTTCTTTTATATTATGCACTGAAGACTAAACAGCTTCTAATACAGATGAAGTAATTGGTTTTCACGGTTCTATCAATTCCATGTTCAGTTAGCAACAGTGTTACATGCAATATTATTTTCTTCTTTAAAACTCTCTAAAATTAAGTTTTATTACTTTTGTTGTTATCTCTAGAATGGAACAAAAGACTCCATCAGTAAGCTTCTCTCTGACTTGAACAGTGCACAATTGGAGCCTGATGTTGGTAAGATATATCCAATTTTCTACCTCGTGTGTTTTTTGTTACAAACTGTAGAAGACAACAACAAAATTTATAATGCTTCTTCTCAACTCATTAAATAAAATATACTGCTGAGATTGGAAATATTTTTTTTTCTTTTTACTAATATATTTGGCATTGCAAAATGCTGATGAAATGTATTACAAATTCCAAATGGTTTATTACCCAGTTTGATGGTAAAAAATGTTCAATTCATTAAATTAACCTAGGTTTCTAATGGGCCAGTGGCCGCTCACTCCACTACAAAAAAATAGGATTGAAAGTGCAAGGAGCTCCCTTAGGATCCAACTATGGATTATGTGCAGAGAACTCCCTGTGCTTTCAACATGACTCATTGAACTTTCCTGACCATCCATTTGCTCTCCCTTTGGGTTTTTTGTACATGCACAATGGGGTCAATATGCTATAATGTGCATTTTCTGGTTAGGTAAAGGAGTTGTATTGATGATCCACAATTGAGAGGCTTCCTTATATTTTGTCTCAAAGTTATTATTTATTTAAGTCAAACTAATTGTCATTTTACAACTGTCCATGAGAGGATTTGAACTCAAACTCTCTATCTCTTGAGGTTACTTGGTCAAACTCTTAATATTGAGCAGACAAATCATGGACTATATTGTCTCAAAAAAGTACAACATTATGCGTAACATTAAGTGTGTGGTTTATGTTAGAATAGTTTTTTCTCAATTACCTGTTTAATCTATTTGTACTTGTTATTTGGTTTTCATAAGCTTTTCCATTTTGTGGGAAGTACAGATGTAGTTGTTGCTCCTCCCTTTGTGTACATCGATCAGGTGAAAAGCTCAATTACAGATAGGATTGAAATATCTGCCCAGAATTCTTGGGTGGGAAAAGGTGGTGCTTTCACCGGAGAAATCAGGTTAGATTTCTCTTTCCTGTCAAAACAATATTGATTTTGTTTCTTTTTTTTGCATAACGTTAGGCCTGTTGGGTGATTATAGATACTCTTTTCTATTTTCACTAACGCCCTTCTGCTGTTTTTGATGTTTAAACAGTTTATTGTATTATTTTTGGTGTTCTTCTAATATGCTGCAATTTAACAAGTATACTCAGCCACTTAATAAATATCATCCGACTCTTGCAGTGTGGAACAACTGAAAGACCTTGGATGCAAGTGGGTTATTCTTGGACATTCTGAGCGAAGGCATGTTATTGGAGAAAAAGATGAGGTAAAACTCCAGTTAGAAATCATTTCCAGTGGCTTTTCTAGAATGTGATCAATATATTGTAAGGGATGCATGATATTCGATGTTAGCTGAAAATTGTCAACTCCAGTTTATAGGAAAGAAAGCGGCTTATGCTTTGAGCGAGGGTCTTGGAGTGATTGCATGCATTGGGGAATTGTTAGAAGAGAGGGAAGCTGGGAAAACTTTTGATGTCTGTTTCCAGCAATTGAAAGCTTATGCAGGTGAAAGCTATGTTTCTTCATGAACAATTTTCTTTGCTGATTGCTTCCATAACATCCATTATAATGTATATCTATTATGTACAGATGCGGTGCCTAGTTGGGATAATATTGTTATTGCATATGAACCTGTATGGGCCATTGGAACTGGCAAAGTAGCTTCTCCCGAGCAAGCTCAGGAAGTACATGTGGCTCTCCGTGATTGGCTTAAGAACAATGTCTCGGCTGAAGTCGCATCTAAAACACGAATAATTTATGGAGGTAAATCTTTATTTTAATTTTAGTTGTATTTACACTTGTGATGAAAATTTAAGATGGTGTATGAATTTGCATGGTTTTACATTTTATTCAATGTCATGAAATCTCGTGCTGAGAAAACAACTTCTTTGCCATCGCTCCCATTATTTTTCTGTCAATCCATTCCTAAGATGCGTTATTTATGTACCAAGTGAGTTCATTCTTCATTCTGCTAGGTTCATTTATGGAGCATGAATGTAATGGAACAATAAATTAATCAAAGGAAAAGTGTATCATTTCTATCAATGAACTGTCTGGCATTTGTTGATAGGCTATATACTTGATAGCTTTAAACTTGTACATGTATAAATCTTTCATTGATATTAAGATTAGCCCTGACCTTGTCGATTGCAGAAAGTTTATTTAAATTGAGTATATTTGCAACTATGAGTGAATATAGTTTCTTTTGAATTTTTTAATATTAATTTTTTCCATCACAGCAGTGGGCCAATTTGATATATTAACATAACAATAACATGTTTTTAGGATCTGTAAATGGGGGCAACAGTGCTGAGCTTGCAAAGAAAGAAGACATTGATGGATTTCTTGTTGGAGGTGCTTCATTAAAGGTACATGGTTTCTTCAAAATTTCTTTGACCTTAGTGGTCATACCGTTAATGTATCACTTACAAGTTGATCTTGTTGAGATGCAGGGTCCTGAGTTTGCCACCATTGTCAATTCAGTCACATCCAAGAAAGTCGCGGCTTGATTACTGAATGTGGTTTTTGCAATATGAGAGCATTAACAAATGTGACAGTAATGACATTATGTGTACTATTATAACAGTGTGGTCTTGATTGACCCTATTATCATTTTCTTTGCATTCAATAGGAGAATTATTCTCAGTTTTCTAAAGTACCTGTGTTTTATGGTTAGCAATTAGTGATACAAAAAATGTTAAAGGTAATAAATGTTTATGAATTATTGTTGTTTTTCCTAATTTCCATCAATATTAAGAAATATTGGTTTTATGTTTGGCCTCTATTGGCATCATGCATTATATCAATAAACTCGACATTCTATGTTCCTAATCAACCAAAAGATGGAAAGAAAAGGGCCTGAAAACCCAATAAAATAATGGTTTGATTTGTTTGGTCATCAATCCCCAATGTCACTAGCAACTTAGCACGATGGGTAGCAGTAAGCAAACTGCAGGCCTCAGCTCTAATTTCAGGTCAGTTACATTCAAGACGTCTATCTAAATATAATTTCTCATTTTTCTTAATAGGTTGTTTTTTTGTTGTGTATTCTAATATCTAGAAAAGTTATTGCAACATGACTCACCATGCTTCCGATATGAAACTTATTTATAAAAGTGAAAAGAAATCACTGATGACCTAAAACAAAATTAAGAAATCACTAATTGACATATCTTAAATAATTTGGCTATCAACTAATTTAGTTTATACAACTTATCTTTTGCAAATTTAAAATTATAATGAGTTTTAAGGGCCTGATTGCATGAGTAAGCCCATTTAAGGGTCATTTGCCTGATCACTTAGGAACTTTTAGGTTTTGCCAGCGAGGGCCAGCTTTTGGGCTTCTGCCCTTTGTCTTACTTGTGTCGGTCAAAAAAAAAGTGATTGCTTCTCCAGCTCTTATATTTGCTTAATTTTTTTTTGACTTTTGATCTGATCTTAATTTTCCATAGTGTATTAGAGGCAGGTGGACAAACACAGGGAACAAATGAGCAATCATCATCAAAATATATTTGTTCCCCCAAAATAGTTGTAAGGTACTTCATATATTTTTTATATAGATTCATTCTATTTTTTATTAGTTTAAGTGGCTAGAATAACTGTATTTACACTTTACAAAAAAAAGAACCCAAAAGCAAATCTCAATTTATAAAAAATCATTACCTTTGTCTGTACTATTTAAAAAGTTAGGACATGGGACTATGCAGGAACGAAAAGGTGATAGAACAGAATAAAAAAGGTTCGATCACTGCATGCATCACATTATACAATGAACCGGAAATCACGAACACACCGCCTAATAGTTATTGGTATTGGCATGTGCTTTCTATATTAAATTATTTATTTAGTCGCTTGTTAACCATGCATATGAAAAAGCACGAGAATTAGGGGATCCTCTAAGTTAGCGATGCTGTCTCATTCATATGCAACAGAGCTTAAGACAAAATTGCACCGAATCGGCGCATGATTGTCATTAATTTTTTTTTTTTTTGAGTCATTGTCATTGATTAATGTATGTACAAAATATTAGTAATTTTGATAAACTTTGCACATGATATTGGTATGTGATATGAAATTATTTATTGTAAATATGTAATAGCATAGGAGAGGTTGCTGCTATTAGCTGTATTAATACAATGTAATTCCTCTTCCTCCACTCATTACTTTAAATTAAGTCGAGTCTAAACTTTTTTCTCTAGGCTTAACTATTTCTTAATAATGTATTGGTAATCACATTCACTAACTATATATACCCACAGAAAACTAATAATAATGCTACCTAACTCCTTATTCTCTTATTGCTTTTGTGACTATATTTTCAATGTTTCATAGCCGCTGCTTGATAGGCATCACGAAGAACCTAACCTATAGTTAATAAATGTATAATTTGTTTACGGAAACTCTTCATAAATCATAATCAAATCGAAATGTAATAAGGCCTCAAAAGAATGGGTGTGTGTAACGTTACAAGTTAGCATATCTTACTGGAAAGAACCTTTCGTGCATAACAAGGCTCCCTAGATTTGCCATGTTTCTTGCCGTTTTAATTTTTTCTTTCTTTCTTGGGTTGCAATTCTGGCTCGAGATTTGGAGGCATAATAAGCAAGCGAAAAATATCATATATCTTGTGAGCTCTATCTATGATGATCGACTACTCTCTCTTTCTCTTCTGTGTACCATTCATAAAAAGAACGAATCAACAATAAGACATTCAACATAAAATTGATGTTTCCAATAATGTAGAAAGAAGAATGAATTTATTGAACTAGCGAGAAATAATGTTCTAATATCATAATAAAATATTGATATTACATAAGGAAGAGAAAAGTATAAATAAATTTGTATTGAAAAAATAAAAAGTATTGTTAATTATAATCGGTGTAAGATACTGTTTAAATGTAGATTTCAAAGTAACTATTACAATCAACTTGCAACTAATCTAACTAATTTACAATTAATTTAACTAATTTGTAATTGATTTAACAACCTATTCTGATGGGCGTGATAATATTTTTGAAAAAAAAGGGTAGGCAACTTTCTACTCCAAGTTTTCCACACATATCCAAAAAAACATACTATATGGAGGGCCAAAATAATAAATAATCGTACTAAAAAAACTCGAAATAACAACACAAATTAGAGGCAAAATATATTTGTTTGGTCATTAATTTTGTCGTCATAACACTTAGCAACGATATTAATATAAATGGATTTTTCATTTATATCTCTAATTTTTTTTTTTACTATTTCAAAAAAAATTAACTAGTGTAAATTATTTGATTATAATTACAAAATCCTTAAATACTTTTTAGGATGTACCTTGTTTTTGTTTATATAATCAAATTCGTTAAATACTCTTTAAGATGTACCTTGTTAATTTACACATACTAAAATTTTTGTAAGCATATAGATAACAACTCCACTCATTTTTTAATTGTTATATATTATAACTATATCTGTTAAATACACTTTACATAGAACTTACTAAAAAAATAAGTGTATATATATATATGTTATATACTATAAGGTAAGAAGGGAGAGGGGTCAAGGCCACTCTTTCCCCACCCCTTCGTCCGTCCCTGACACCACATATAACGTTGAAATTTTGTTTACAATATATATAATTTTAAAATAGCAATACTTCTGAGAGATATGAAATGTTAAAAGATGTTCTCGATAAAAAGCAGACTTAGTCTATGACGTAGTAGAATTTTTAAAATATATTTAATTTTTTTTAACAATTATATTAATAAGTAAAATTAAATAATTTAATGTATCTTTTAATTACTTTGTAATAATGTTTGAGTTTAGTTAATCTCTTAGTCATCAAACTAATGTACTTGTTAAGTTATTAAAGATTATAAGTTTTTTCAATAGTTTTTTTTTATCAATTAGTATGAGTTGTTCAATAAATAAAAATACTTTAGACAAAAAAGACAAGATAAAATTTATGTTACATGCGTCAAAATTATATAAAAAATATTTATGAATTATTTTTTCTTTTCTCTAGTGTATGAAAGTAAATTAAAGAATTTTATTATGTAAATTATTATTGATCGATAGACTTGATGTGAATGTGCAATTATTCTGAAGAGTATTTGTCGGTTAATCCGTTTGTATCTAATGTATATAAACTGGTGGGACGAATCGAATATAAAATTTAGTCTGATATGCACACTTTAAAATTTATTTTTGCAGCTTTTACCATCATTAATTATGTCTTCTTCTTATTCAATATTTACAATAAATATTTAATATATCGTAATTTAATAGAATGGGTAAGTATTTGAATGGAGAATGAATGTGATGATTTTAGTTCAGAAATCTAGTTTTTATATAGATCTCTAAACTAAGTTTTTGGGTGCCACTACCTTGATAATAATTCTAGTACATAATGCCTATAATAATTTTATAAGATTTTATAAAAATTGAGAAGCAAAATATCTGATGCATAAAGACCGAGGTAGTATGATGAAGAGAAGCAGAAGCTATCTTGCCAAAATGCCTAATAACGGGGATGTGGACCACTGCTCCATTACCCTAATGAATAATGTGGCCGGCACATAATAATATGGCAAGGCCCATTTTGTTTGGAAATTAGTCTTCTTTCTTTTTCTTTCACGTGCTGTCTAGTTGTAACTTCATACAAAATCACCTAAATCGTATATTATATTTTTTTCTTAAACTAATAATAATAATTAGTCTATACGTTTTGTTTTTCTTCCTTCACTCCAATTTAAACTCAAATTCTCCGCTTATTTAACCTTCGATAAAACTAGTTGAGCTACACATTCAGTCTTACTATAGATCCCAATTTTATAATGACCATTGGGAGGGGGAAAAAACTTTACCATCAATCAGTACTCTACTAATTTTGTATTTATTTATTCTGCCACATAAAAACACAATTTAGTAGATGGAATCAAAGTTATTACAATAAAATCATTAAACAATAACACAAAGTATAAAAATAAATTAATAAATATTAATATTATTAGATTGTGTAGTATATTACAAATTTAAAATAAAAATCTCGCAACTGAATATTAATTTGTTTATCGTTTTATTACAATATCCAATTGACTGATTTATATATGATCATTTGAGTAATTCAAATTTCAATTCAAATGGATTAGAGTAGTTGAATCATGACCTAAAGGTGTAGTGGTTTCCGTTTTCATTTTAAAATAAAATTTTGAATCATGTAATTTCAAAAATAAAATATAAAAATTATATGAATTAATTCTAAAACCAATAACAGAATGTAAGTATGTAATCAAGGAGAACATAGGGGATATGTAGTTCTCTATCACCGCCCTACATTCATTATCGCCCCCGCATTATTAATTTTCTAAAACAGTAGGTCCATGATTTACTCCTCTATGTGGGACCCATAAAGTGGCATATAGAGTTAAATCAAACATAAACGTTTAGATTAATTGTAACATTTTTTAGGGAAATAATGTTAGTAATAATAATAGAAAGAGAAAGATGCAAGAAAAAGAAAAGCAAAGAAGTTGAATCATACAACCAACCAGACCCAAAATAATAACATTCATTCATTGGTGGACCCGCTGACATAGAACCGAACCACCTAGACAATGCATGTACAAAATAATTTAACCAAAGGATAATAATTTAACGATCACCAACCGTACAACCAAAGATCAACGGGCACCATTTCAGCACAAAAGAAGAAACAACCCTCAATAGTGGAAGAAAGTACACAAGGAAAGAAAAAACATGCACAAAAGAAGAAATCAGAGAAATTCAATAAAATACACAATTTCATTTCCCATCTAGTAGTCAGTGGTAGGGAGTTGCTCGTGGGTGTGGCTAATGAAGACGACCTCGTAGATAAGCCCAGCAAGCCCACCACCGATAAGTGGGCCAGCCCAGTAGATCCAGTGGTTGGACCAGCTCCAGCTTACAACAGCTGGGCCGAATGACACGGCTGGGTTCATGGATGCTCCGGTGAAGGCTCCTCCAACCAAAATGTTAGCACCAACAATGAAACCAATTGCAATTGGTGCAATAATTCCAATATTACCCTTCTTTGGGTCAACGGCAGTAGCATACACGGTGTACACCAAACCGAAGGTCAACACGATCTCCAACACCAAAGCGGGACCCACTCCAACTCCAGCTGAAAGTGAGAATGCTGGAACAGACTGCGATGCACCGTAACAAAACTCTCAGTTCGTTATTTAACAAAAATTATATTATTATAAAAATTAAAATAATATTTCATAAGAGTAAGACAATCAATTAAAGTTGGAAGTTATAAACTATTGGAAAATAACCATTATAATGATTTTAGAGTCAACGGATAGGGTAGATCAGTATTTAATATTTAAAAATTCTATACAACATTAGATTATGTATTTCAAATAAATGATAATTTTCGTGAAAAAGTGATTTAAATGATAATAATTTAGTAAGTATGGGTGGATAGAAACAATTATATAGAGTGTCTTACCAATCCAGTAGCGAAGACGAGGAGCAAGGAAGCGACGATGGATCCGAGGAGTTGAGCGATAATGTAAACGATACCACGGAGGAGGGTGATGTTACCACCAACGAAGGCACCGAAAGTGACGGCGGGGTTAACATGACCACCGGAGATATTGGCACCTACGGAAACAGCAACAAAGAGAGCAAACGCATGAGCGATTGCGGCGGAGATGAGGCCGGAGGGAGTAGCAGCACCGTCGCTGGTTAGCTTGTTGTAAGCGATGCTTGAACCGGAGCCGGCGAAGACGAAGATGAAGGTTGAGATAAACTCAGCCAGACCAGCTTTCAAGGTGTCTGGGTGAGTTGCCTCTTGTGGATTTCCGATGGCAATATTTCTGATCGGCATGTTGGAATTGCGTTTTATCACTCTCTCAGTCACTGAAAGCGCTTTCTTTCTTTGTTTCGCTTCTTCTTGTTTTCGCTTCCTTCGCTTGTGTGTTCTTATATGGAGAACGACCGGCCTATACTTCCACGGGCTGTAACCGGTTACCGGTTAAAATATTTCAATATTAGAAATTCGTTTAGAATAGTTCCAAAACTGTGAGGAATCAAAATTTTTAAAAATACCAAGCCGGAAAATAAACAAATCGAATTTGGTGACAGCCTGTCAATGTTCTTCATTTCTATTTTTTTATTTTATTTTTTATAAAAAAAAATTTGGTTTTTAACTTTGTATTGGCCTAATTATAGGGTTTGTACTCTATATATATTATTTCAAGAAATTCCTATACGTTCTATTTCACGAAATTCATCTCTTACCTTAAAAATCAATAATTTTAATTGTTTTTATGATTTTTTAAATAAAAAATTGATGATAAAAGATATTTCATATATATTGCAATAATGTATAGTTATTAATATTTATAAAATTAGAATAAAATATTATGAAAATGTAATTTTTAATTTTATTTTTTTCATATTTATAATTTAATTAACAATATATAAATAATTAATGCATCTAAGTAATTCTATATTATATAATTATATGTCACTTATAATATATCAAATTGATATTTTTTAATTTAAAAATTAAAAATAAAATTAAAATTATCAACTTTTAAAATAAAAAAATTAAATTCATAAATTAATAATAATATATAAACTAAAACTGTAATTAAATATTTTAAATTTAATAATCATGTCTATTGTTTTCAAAAGAATCGTGAAACCCAAAAAAGAAAAAAAAACTAAAAGCTTTTAAGCATAATGGTCACACGCATATACGATTGTATAAAATTTAATATTTAAAAAACATCATCATATTTTTATGTTCATTATCAATTTCAAAATCATTATATAAATGTAAAATAGTGAATTTTTCTGAAATATTAACATAATTTTATTTAACATCAACAATAAAGATATTCATGAATTGTGTTGATTTTGTACTCCATCAAAACTATATATAAAATAAAAAATTATTAATAAAAATGTATATATTTAATCTAAAATTTAAAATTAATATATTAAATAATAAATTTTAGTTGATGAAACTTTCTTCTACAGATTTAAGGATAAACGAAGTATTTTGTTATAATAAATTTTGGATATATCATCGCCCAACACCACAAGTCGTTGGAGTTGCTCTCATACAGCGAAGCAATATGGGGATCCCCTTTCTTGCATTGACACGTGTCATAGATGGATAAGAGCCACGTCACGCAAATAATAAGTGGTAATTATCTCTGGCCTTTTTGGTGTGTCTAGATTGTTCGAAGAGCAATAGCACCTACTACACATTTCATTTACTTTTTGTTAAGAAGAAGACGTGAATGATCATAGCATTAATGGAGTTGTTTTTTTTTTCCTTTTTATGAGAAATATAAAATAGAATTTTTAATGATTAGCGATTATCTTGTGCGCATAAAATAAAACGAAGTAGCCGTTTAGCGTAGAACAACAAATTAATTATAATAACAACTCTAATGACATGATTAATCTTAATATAATGAATGAATGGGATAAGAAGATAAACGCTGTGGCCTTGTGAGTCTGTCGTTGCGAGTGACCCACATGAAAAAAGCAAGTATTATTAGTAGACCGCGACTGACACGTTGATGAACTGTAATTGTTCATAAATTTATTAAAAAATAAAATAAAATGTGGCATGTAGGCATGTAGCTTTTTTCATAATATGACGTTTTTTGGTGTAAAGTTACTTTTATAGGTAAATAAAAATGTATTTAGAGAATTGAATTTGATTTCCCTCCATCACCATGGCCTTGGTTTGGATTATTTGCTAATAGCTAAGTTGGTCCCTTCAATTATTTGTAGACAGTAGTTTTTACTATGTAAACAGGTGCCCTGTTCCCCTTGAATCACGCAAATATTCTGTTTCGAGGTACCTTAATTTTGAAATTAATTCAGTTCCCCGTATTATATAATTGCTTTAGTTAAAAAATGTACTCCATCCTTCAAAAATTCAAATACAATTATAATATTTTTATTTAAATTTGAGATCTGTTGTATAATTTAACAATATCGTTAATTTATCAATTGATTTAAAATAATTTTAATTGTTTTTTATAAAGGATAATTGTATTATCATTTGATTTGATTTATTTGGTTTATAATATATGATTGTCCTTTATAAAAATGACAAAAGAAAAAAAAAACTCTAAAAGATACAATACAATGTTTCAAACACATATCATATTTTTGAAGTATAATCTATTTTATGAGTTGCTCTTAAACTTT
>JBBPBR010000006.1:56556537-56566608 GCA_037974775.1 Cicer pinnatifidum
CCTAACATGATAACTTTATTATTCAATCGTTTATTCAGGTTTTTTTAAGCAATAAGCATATTTCCTTCAAATAAGTTCGAAAGAAAGTGATGTACTATGACTCATTATTTTGCGAAAAATAACGGATTAGTCTGACTATAAATTATACGTAACGGGTGAGAATAAGTATATAGTCTCAAATTTGTATTATTTGCATATAAGTTGTTTAACTAATTAGTTGTACTAATGAATATTCAATAGATTAATTAATTAAATTGTTTGTTCTGGATTAAATATTATATACATGATTAGCCAACTCAATCACAATCACCGGTTGTTAATGATTGCATTATCATCTTTTTAAATAAGTTATCATCAGAATATTTTATAAACGATTGCAAAAGTTATAACTTATTGCGATAATGTTATTGTAACAAGGCAATATCAATTATTTTAAATTGTAAATGTTCAATGAACTTGAAAGTCTTTTTTGTTTTTATATTTGACTGGAGCACCGTCACTTACGCTAAATATTTTTAAAAAAAGTTATAAAATTTTCTTCTTAATTATTTCTTATTGAGAGTTGAAACTAATCCAACACAACTGTTCCAAGATTATTTGACATGCTATCCCATATGCTATGTTCAACACCACTTCTACTTATAGATGCAATCAAATGCAGGATACATGGAAAAGGTAGGTGTTAAATTAGTAAATTATATTAAAATTTTGTTAAATAATGTACGATTTTAAGATATATTTTGTTAATTTACGGCTATTACAAAATGAGGGAGATAAATTAGCAAACCTTATAATGTTATTGTTGGATTTAGTATATGATAATTGTTGGATGATAAGTAGATATTCAAATTTATCCAAAAATATAAGTTGTTGTTTGAGTTGTCCGTACAAATCATTATTCTATACACATTTCAAATTAATTATAGAAAATAAACAAAAAAAATAAAAACTCACATTTTCTCTAGGATAGAAGCTAAAATGAAGTTTTGTAAACCCTTTTCAACCACATTGAGACTTACTTTTTACTAAAACAATAATATATAAGAAGTGTGAACACTAACAACTTTAACTTTATTAGTGACTTCCAAAAAATGGTAAAAGATCGCGGGAAATAAGAAAAGACGAGTTTTAAGTTGTCTTAAGATTGCTTTACAATTTTCGTATATACCACTAAAAGTAGGTTTATTTTCTTAATAATTTGTATAAGGAGAGAGTGCGATGCATTGACTTTGAAATTAACCTTGATAGATCGTCAACATCTCATTCAACCTTTAAATTCATATTTTTGAGGTCATATGAAACATCTCAATTATGACTCTACATTAGTCAATGTTAATTTTCTTTCCTCGTTCTCTTAAGAGGAATATGACGAATATATTTTCTCTTACTTCAAAAGGAATTTTTTGTAAGCTAATATCATATTGTGTTATCGTATTTCATTGAAAACATCATTTAAGTGATGGATATATATGATTGTTTTCCTCTTTAAAATTTACAATCATGTTGTCCATATAGACCTCCATCATTCTCATTGTTTTTTCCTTCAACCATTGATTCATGGTTATTTGGTAAGTGGCTCCAACATCTTTTAATTAGATAAGCATTACCTTATATATAGTAGTTATCGTCCTTGGTCATGAATGCAATATTTTTGCAATCAAAAATAAAATTTATATATTTTTAAAAACAAAAGAAATAAAAAAAAAAAAAAACATTCAAAGATTAGAAAAATTATGAGTAAAAACATTTAAATTTAAAATTTTAGAATTTTTATTTAACTAAAACATTATGAGATTTATTTTCTTAAGAAAAAACAATAAAATTAAAAATAAAAATCGAAAATTAAATATTAAGGGTATCCGGTGGTATATGCCTGCTTTATAGTGAGTCTCTGTTTAAGGGTTTAGGGACAAGATGGCCCCACTCATTATCTCCAAACTCCAAACCTCGCATAATTCGTGATCTCTATCTTGCAAATGTTCTAGACAAAACAAGAGAGGAAAGTTTTATCTTTTACTCATGAACAAACCCAACATCATATTCCTTGATTTTGTCAGAGGCGCATTATTAAAATAGTTTATCAACAATGATTAGGTCTATACACGTGAATTGTGAGGCTGAGATTGATTTAGCGGTTGCAAAATACAATTAGCAGCAATTTATGTATAATTTTCTTGAGTCAACAACATGTTAATATTATGTTTGCAGGGCCGATTTAACAATATGAAAATAAATTGGTTTGATAAAAATAAATTATATATATTTTTTATAAAAAAGAGTAATTCTCATTTGGTACCAACAAAATCAAAGTTTATTAATTCATGTAACGAATTCAATTATATTGAACGTGAAGATATATTTTTATAAAATACAAATTTTAATATAAAAATTTATCAAATGTCAAAAAATATTATTTGTCATATTAAAGAGTCACGTCCAATCAATTAATTATACATTTTTGTGCTTTGACCACGTTACCAAACATTAATAGGTTAACAACAAAACCTCTTCTTTTAACAAAACAACTATTTATAATCTATCTTTATCCTTTTATCTGGAGATTAACAATTTATTTATTAAAAAATGCTAATATTACCAATTATGAAATACCATCAGCAATTTTTGGTAACTCATTTTATTGGTAAAAATATTTATCCACTTTACTGATAACTAGTTTCTATTGGAAACTTGTTTACCCACCCCACTAATCCAATATAATGTTGGTAATATCAAATTATCAATTATCATTAACATAATTACAAGAAAAATAATAGGAGTAGTAGCATATGATAAGGACTAAATAATATAGAAAAAAGCCACCCAGAAGGACATGAAATATTAAAAAAGGGAAAGAGGACCACAAGAACGTGACGTCCTTGCTGTGTGTTTGGACGGAGTGTGTCTTTGTTTGTGTTGATAATCAAACCGTCCAAAAAGCACAACAAATACCATTCACATCACTCACTATCATAAACCTTTTTCTCGTTTTAAACCGTAATTAATTAATGCTACAAATACTACGCTGCGGCTGCTACCATTTAAGTTTAATTGATTATACGCCATTCCATGGCCACAGAATATTGTACTTGTAATGTTCCTATAATTATTTCATATACAAAACGAAATTAAACTCAAGTCACAACTGTAGCCACACAAAAAAAACTTTAAGTCACAACTCAACATTCACATGTTGGTACGATGATATGCAGCTAACAAATGACTTTTCTTAACATTTGAATTATGATGTATTAAAAAAAAATTGGAATACTAATTTATTATAGATAAATAAATAATTAAAATATTAATCTATAAAAAAAGTTTTGTTATATTATCGCTGTCATTTTTTATATTAATTTTTTTTACATTAATCGTTTTAATTTTATATTTAAATTTTTCCAATACTTATATTTATAAGTTGATGGATTTAGTCCAATTCTAAATTAAATATCTATCAATTTTTACTGACATAATTTCTCTTATACTTAAAATCGAAGTATATAAAAGCAAAGATTAAATTTTTGTGAGTAATTAAAAATTGAGTTATTCAGCTTTATAATTTATTATAAATATTGAAACACATAAATTGAATATTTAAAAATTACCATATTATATTGATGATTAGAGATATAAAAGTTAGTATAAGTTTCACATTTTTTATTTTATAATCGTATTGTTGATATTTATCTTTATTTTTTTTATAGGATTTATTATTTGTCTAGTAAAATTATTCGCTGAATTATCAAATAGTTTTGAAATACCAACATTATATTGCTCGGAACTATATTTCGGCGGTGTCCAAAAATCTAGTCGTTCCTCTCATCTCGTTCACCCATAAAAAAATGATGATTTATGATTATATTTTTTTATTTAAAATTACTTTTATTTGTGTCTGTATTTTTTGGTGATTTATTATTGCGCAATATTACTTTATCTATCGTCTTGGTGTAGCTTCTAGAGACGAATCCAATAAATTATTAAACGGGGGCAAACAAAAATCATATATATTACTATGAAAATTTATCATGTATATTACTCTCTTCGTAGCAATGAATGACAATAATTTATTTTACAAAAATAATGGAGTGATTATAAATAAAATAAATATAATGATAATTTTATCAAATTAACTTTATCTAATAATAGTGTATTTACCGTTATCAAAAATATAAATTAGAAAAAATTACTTGTTAATAACATATGTGGTATTAATCTGAGAATATAATTAAAAATAAAGATAATTAATATTATTTTAAAAATTTAAAATCGACATTCATTTTAAAATATTGTACAACTATTTTATATTTTATTCAAATTTATAATTAATTAAATAAAATAGTATATACATATATAAATAATATTCAAGGGAGGGAGGGGTCGAGATCGATGATCGTCTGTCCCTATATCCGTCTTTGGCAGCGTTGTTTGATTTTTGTCTTGATGCAGTATTTGTTTTATTCAGATTAAGATATTGATTTTGACACTTTATAAATTGAATCAATGACTTTAAGTAAGTATGTTGTCATTATAATATATTATCTTGGATAATAAGAATTTATTTACACTTTTTATTTTTTTTTATTTTAGTGACTTTGAATTGTGTGTTTTGATTGATGCATTCTAACAAATTGAATAAATAAATCAATGTCATTTCTTAATTAAAAAAAAATATATACATGTACGATTATTAGACAAAGTTTCAATTTTAAATATTGTGGAATAGAAATAAACAATTGAGAAAATAGAGTAGATTAAAGCTAGTAAGTTAATCTATCTTTAGAGCGATTGATGGTGATGGATCTTTGAAAAAAATATTATATTAATTAAGGTGATGGTGGTGTCAATTGCAGAGAGATACATGTAAAAAAAACACTTAGATGTTAAAGTCGACAATGGTAACAATATATTTATATAGGAAGTGGGAGATACCCCTTAATGGATTAATATCCTTGGGCCATGTGGATAATAAGTTCACTTACTCTTTCGATTGGTAGTAGCCATACTAATATAATCGAATCCTCTTATCTCTATTGACCCAACTATCTCTACATAACAAGTTCGGTCTAATGGATCAAATACTTAATACGGAACACAACCGTCAAACATCAAGTTTAAAAGGTGAAATTGTTCTAAATAACTAAGCGACTAAAATACTCACTACAGATCATGGTCCCAAACACAAGTGTAATATTAATATCAAACACTATTAAAATGATTTATGACATTTTATAAAAATAACTTATTTTACATATTTAATATGACCAATTGGCCATGCTACCAACTTTAAAGTAATAGTTAAGAAAAAAAATATAAAATAATTTTTAAATGAAATTTTGTAGTGTTTACACAATTCAAATTTTAGTGTTTAGTAACTCCTTCCAGTAAATTTCATAAAATTTAATGATCTTCCCATTGATAATATTTCCGGAACTTAGATGCCTAGAAGTATTCGTTTAATTATTTAGTTTTCATTTGATCCCCTCTTGTTGTACCAAAAATAGAACGTGGCATTGTCGTGGAAACTGGCCACAGCATGTTCGCTTACAGGCTAATACTGATTGGTCAATCCAATGTTGAGATTGAGATTGAGAAAGTGAAGAAACAGCAATTACAGCTGTAATGAGTGGGCCATCACGTGACAAATAGAGATTTTGGATTGGGATATAGATAGATTATCATAACATCATATCACTTGTGAGAAGGTGCGGCGGGCAAGCTTTTTTTAAAATACAATTAATTGGTTTGGGAAAAAATATATCATATTTTATGTCATTTTATTCTAGACATCGTAGATAGGAAGACATAAATTGTTCACTCCAATTTTGATGAAATTATTTATTGTCTTGTTTGAAAAACAATCCTTCCACGTATATTATTCCATTTAGCTATGTTATTTTAGGCTTTGTTTGTTCAGCTTCAACGTGTTCAGCTTAAGGTTCGTATTGACTATCTAGTGTTATTTTCTTTCTATGCATTTCTTATGAAAATTAGTGTTATTTACGGCAAAAATACAAAGGAGGGGCAATCATTTGTTTTCCATGTGCGGGGAACCAAAAGGAAAAAGGCAAAAGGAAGTGAGTAAAAGAAGAGCTAATTTTGGAGGCTTATTATGTTTTAAATTAAAAAAATAATATCGATCAATATTGTCACAATAATGTGTATCGTTACAAATCCCATCAATTTTTATTTCGTAAATTAATTTGATTAAATAAATTTAAGTTAGTGTAAAATTTTATTTTTAATCTTTAAAAAATTATTATCTTTTTAGTTTTTAAATTTTTTAAATTTATATTTTAGTCTTTATTTTACTTTTTTTAGTAAAATATTGATATTTTAACTGTTAAAACCTAAAATTTTATAAAAACTAAAAATTTATTTAATCTTTAATTTGAAAGAAATAGACCAATATACTTTACACTACAAATATAAAATCAATTAAAGTTGTGTTGGATTCAGAGTGAGTTTTGTACAGTTCATTGTTTCTTATAATATTTTAAATAAAATGAGATCCTGAAAAAAAATGCTAAAAATTACTTAAGTGATTAGTTATATTTAATTGTTTATTTTTAAAAAATATTTTACATAATTGATATTAAGAAAAATAATTTCTATTAATATAGACAAACATAAATCAATTATATTTTTATTAAAAATCTCTAAAAAATAATTTATAAATTATTTAAAAATAAAATCACTTTTTTTAATAATCTATCCTCAATTAAGACATGTTATGTGACATCGATTTGCATTTTTTGTTGAGAATAGAATTAAAATTTCTATTATTAAAGAAAACAGGGGTCCCACTCACACCGGCCAGAAAACAGAAAAAGACAAAGTGTACACAATTGAAACGTATAGGTCGATAGTTATTTTCGAAATGTTAAAAAATGTTAAGATGGAAAAATTAACTATACATTAAAGTGACATAATAAAATCAATAAAGACAAAAAAAAATTATTTTATTTTTGATTGACATTGTTTTATTTATTCTAACATTTAACATTTTCCATATTAAAATAACTTTATTTTATTTTAATCATTTACCTTCAAACGTCATTATTTTCTAAATTTTGCCATTGAGATAAATATTAATTAATATTTATTTATTTTACTCAAAATATTAATCAATATTATTACACTTCTATCGGTAACATTTGTTTATTTTTCCCTAAAATAAAATATCTATCAAAAAATATATTTATTTGTCAAATTCTTGTTAAGAAAATTAAGAGTATTTGAATGATATGATTCGCGTCTTTTATCCAATTTAACAAATTACTTTCTGTTTGTATGTAAAAGATATTTAGTTTAAACCAAAAAATAACTTTTACTAAAGTGATAGTTTTAAAACTATCATTATTATTCTCTCTGTCTCAACTCTTCCATCCTTTAAACATTTTATTACTATTCAAAAATTTAAGTTATTTTAAAAAATTAAGATACAATTAATAATGTTTTCATCTTGTACTCTTAAAAAAATTAAAATTATGCATTAAATATTTTGTTTTTATCTAATGAATGAAAGGTAAAAAATTTAAACATACTTAAATTTACTATTTTTCAATATATATTTAAATTTAAAAGAACAAATTTTAGATAAAGAGATGTACGACTTAAATATTATTATTTTTTAAATAAAATATAAATAAAAATTATAAAACAAGTTGAAATGTCATATTAAAAATTATTTATATTTTACTTTAGAATAATTTATGTATATTTTATAAGAGCGTCAATCGGGCATAGTAATTTGTTAATTTTATAATTTAAATGATTAAATTAAAATTTCAAGTAAGAATCTAAGTCTAGTTCTTGTGAAATGTCTCAAAGTCTGATACAAGTACGATTGTTGTAAAATTCATGCAACATATATATGGATGTCTATTAGAGTTAGTTACAGTGACAGAGTAGGTAGTAATAGAATTAGAGAGATTAAGAGATAAGGTGTTGTGTGAAAATAGTAATAGAAAGTGATGAAAGACGTGATTTTGTATTGTTCTAAATTCCAGTAAATTGTTTTGCTCTATTTAATTAATGATGAGAAAAGCTTAAAGAAATAAATGAATGTAGTCGCAATAACGATCAGAAGGAAAGTGAAAGATATTTGAAGAAACATGTCTGGAAATGGCATGTCAATTCGTTGGAGGGAAGTAAAATAAAATATCTATGGTGTTATTAGGGCCCATATTTCACTGGACGGTGATAATTTTGAGCCACACATACATGTTCATTAATTCCGTATTATAGCTCGTAATGAAAGTGGTTTACGTAATGGCCTATGCTTGTTTTTATTTTGATTAACTAGTAGTACATTAGAGTGAGAGAGTGGGCGCGCGCATGTTATGGTCATGCTCCATGAATCTATGATGATATCGATGGTCATGGATGAAAGGTCGGCGAGGACGGGAAGAGATACATTATGAAGCAACAAACCCCCAAGTCCAAACTGTTACATATGTTTTTAAGATATTATTCGGATTTGTGGGCCTTCCTTTCCTTCGTCTTATTAGGTCTTGTGCATTATTATTTTCACATTTTACACTGTAAGCCGCAACAGTTAAACTGTACCAACTACTTCCATTAAATAAATAAAAAGTGTACCGACCTAGTTAAAATATTCTTCGAGTTCATGAATTGAAAGACGTTAAAGAATTTTGAAATAAGATTGCTCGAATTTGATTTTTTAAATTATGTATTAGCTTTAAAAGACTGTGTATCGATGGATTGGCATATTTTCTATAATAATTTTAAGTTGATACAATATTAATTAGAGATGTTTACGATTAAGTTTTACTTTTTAGCAAATATATTATTTGAAAAAAATATTAGATAGATATCTATACATCCAAATAATACTTTCGAAAGAAAAAGAAATAAAAATGAATTGGTAAAAAATGAAAAAAAAGATAGAAAAAAATGAAGTGTTGATGTTGAAAAATTAAAAGTGTCCATGTAATATGTATTATTGTTGTATTATTGGATCCAACTAATTTTATGTTGACAAAAAAATCCAACTAATTTTATTGGTTTGTGTTTGCTAAAAAAATATTTTTAACAAAATCGTATGGTATGTCTTGCCCCGGACACACAATAACTAAGGCTCAGAAAAATTTGGGCTTGAGAAATGAAAATATTAATTCAGTCCTTTAAAATTTCACACGAGTCAAATTAGCTTTTACAAAAATTTTAGCAATATTTTAGTGTAAAATTGTGCATTATTTGATTCTGTCAACAAAATCTTGGTGGCAAAACAAAGTTGACTTGGACTAAGAGAGCATATCTTGTGATCTGTTATATCCGACCTTAATTTCTCAACGATTTTCTTGTAAGCTATAAAATCACCAAGAGGGCAGGCTGTGGGACATAAAAGCACAGATATTAAGAGGGTGATTTTAAATCAGAAGCACATTTTGCTTTATTGTATTTTATACAAATGTTGGATTAATTTTCCGGACTAGTTTTGACATTCTGGTTAAATTGTGTCACCTTAGACCATCAAGACCAATAATCATTTCCTTTGTTTTACATTTACCAATAAATTATTACCTCTTTTAATAAATAGCTGTGTATCTATTTATGTAGAATATTAATCTAATTTCACAAAACCAGATCAAATCAAGAACTGAGTCTCCATTAATGCAAGCATTAGGCCCTTGTGCATCAATTTCCACCTTGAATTACTGGCTAAAACTGTAGAATAGTAGATAAGCAATTAAACATATACCAATATATCATACAATATGACTTTTTACAAATACTTAAAAGAAACATTAGTCGGTAAAGAAAAATTAGTCATTGAGATCCTTCTCATAAGACTCGTCCAATTTGGTGTTTCACATAAAAGAATATGAATAAAAAAACTAATAATGGGCTCCAAAATCAGAATGAAAGAAAAAAAAATAGCAATAATAATAATAATAATAAAAATTAGTTTTAATGAAAAAGTTGATTTTTAAGTATTTTGGAATACTTAAAATTTTCAATTATCCAAAATATATATATCTTTTAAACTAGTTACACTTCAATTGTGACTAAATTATTTGTTTGTTTTTGAAAAACTCAAAATTTAACTTT
>JBBPBR010000006.1:56567590-56579098 GCA_037974775.1 Cicer pinnatifidum
TCCCAAAAAAAAAAAAAAAAGGAAAAGACTCTGCCGTAACATAAACCCTGCATTGAACGCATAAACCTCAGCAACCGCAACAATGGTGAAGGCCTACCTCCGATACGAACCGGCGGCGTCTTTTGGCGTAATAGCATCGGTTGATTCCAACGTTACATACGACAGCACCGGCAAGCACCTACTCTCTCCGGCTCTCGAGAAAATCGGTGTTTGGCACGTGCGGCAAGGCGTCTGCACTAAAACCCTAACTCCTACCGTTCCTTGTCGCGGTCCTTCTCTCGCCGTCACTTGCATCGCTGCCTCTCCTTCTGTACTGGTAATAACTATTGAATCAAATTGAATCTCTATTGTGCGCACGTGAGTAAAGCAAAGTGTATATTGAATTATGAGAGAATTGTTGCTGTTTCCTGAAGAAGTACAGTACTGCTTAAAACTAGTATAACTAACTAACTAGTTTAACTAATTAGTGAGTTTAACTAACAAACTATTGTGACTAATATTATTATATTTAATTGAGGATTTTGTTTGTTGTTGTAGGTTGCTGGTGGTTACGGTGATGGTAGCATAAGGATTTGGGATTGTGATAAGGGAAGTTGTGAGACTACTTTGAATGGACACAAAGGAGCTGTAACTGCTCTTCGTTATAACAAGGCTGGTTCGTTACTTGCTTCTGGTAGTAAAGATAATGATGTTATTTTGTGGGATGTTGTTGGAGAGACTGGACTCTTTCGCCTTCGCGGTCATCGCGATCAGGTTTTTATAATGTTTGCATTTAAATCTATATTTGCTTTGTGTCATTTGCAATTTTGAATGAATTTGTCCAAGGGTCTGTTTGATATAGGTTAAGAGTCTATTTGTAACCCATGCTAAATGAAATGATTTTGGTATTCAATAATATATTTTTCAGAGATTTATAAGAAAAAGCAGAGTTTACAGAAAAAAAATCTTTAACAAAAGCACCCAAATTGCTGTGTTTGTCCATTGCATTGAAAATAACTTTGTAAAAAATCAGATATAAAAAATGATTTTTTAAGAAGACGCCTAAAACAACTTCTCTTTTGAAACAATTTTTAGATTATTTGCAGATTATCATTTTCTGAAAAAGCCGTAACAAACCAATAAAAACTTTAAAAAGTGATTAATTTTTTTTTAAAAGTGATTTTTTTTTTTTACGGAAAAAGCTCTAATAAAGAAACTCTAAAATTAAAATAAAAGTGATTTTGATATAGAGATTATTTAGACAAGTTCTTTGTTCATTTGTGGCAGGTGACTGATGTTGTTTTTGTGGGTTCCGGTAAAAAACTAGTTAGTTCTTCTAAAGACAAGTTTTTGAGAGTTTGGGATATTGATACTCAGCACTGTATGCAAATTATTGGGGGCCATCATAGTGAAATATGGACATTGGATGTTGATCCCAGTGAAAGGTATTTGGTTACCGGTTCTGCTGATAAGGAGCTACGTTTTTATGCAATCAAGCAAGATTCTGTGGACGGGGAGTCTGTAAATGATGGGGGAGATTCTTCCATTCAAAATAAGTGGGAAGTTTTGACGCATTTTGGTGAGATTCAACGGCAGAGCAAAGATAGAGTTGCTACTGTCCAGTTCAACAAGTCTGGGAATCTGCTAGCTTGTCATGTTGCGGGAAAGATGGTAGAAATATTCCGTGTTTTGGATGATGCCGAAGCAAAGCGTAAAGCAAAGCGCAGGGTTAACCGCAAAAAAGAGAAGAAACACGACAAAGAGGCTACAGAGGGAACGGAGAATGGAGATGGGAATAATGAGAATAAAGGAGATAATTCTACTGTGATTGATGGACCAATAGAAACAAGTAAAATGACAGTTACTGTGACTGATGTTTTTAAACTGTTTCATACTATTAGAGCTAGCAAAAAGATATGCTCCATTTCTTTCTGTCCAACCACTCCGAAGAATTCACTAGCAAGTTTAGCATTATCCTTAAACAATAATCTAATTGAGTTTTACTCCGTTGAAAGTGGTGAAACCAAAAAAACACTTGCTATTGATCTTCAAGGGCATCGTTCTGATGTTAGAAGTGTCACACTTAGTTCGGACAACACTTTTTTGTTGTCAACCAGTCACAATGCAGTAAAGATTTGGAACCCAACCACTGGTTCTTGCCTAAGGACTATTGATTCTGGATATGGACTGTGCAGTTTAATTCTTCCCACTAACAAGTATGGACTTGTCGGAACTAAAGATGGAACCTTAGAAATTATTGACATTGGAAGTGGTACTCGTGCTGAAGTAATTGAAGCTCATGGTGGCTCTCTGCGGACAATTGCTGCCCTGCCAGATAAACATGGCTTTGTCACAGGAAGTGCAGATCATGATGTAAAGTTTTGGGAGTACCAGACTAAGCAGAAACCTGGTCAAGTGTGTTCTTCAACTCATTCCCCTTTTTTGAGAAGTATTTGATTTTATTTTTTTATAAGGGAATTAAACGATTTACCTTTTGTCTTCATATACTGCTCTTATAAAACTTAGGTATAAGTCAATAAGACCTTTTGTTTATAGTATTTCATTGATACACTCTTCAGCCATAGTTTTTCTGCTATCTATTTGATCCCTAGAACTAGAATTGGTATATAAATAACAATAAAAATACTCTTCACTATTTGGGGGTGGGAAGTGGGATTTATTCCTCTCCCCCTTATCCAATTATCTCCTGCTTTATTTATATATCCTATAAGTCATTCTTATTCAACTGAAAATTTGTTTATTTTAGTAACACTAGTTGTTCTGTTTCAGGCTACCAAGCAACTCACTGTGTCAAATGTCCGGACTATGAGAATGAATGATGATGTTCTTGTGGTTGCAATTAGCCCTGATGCCAAATATATTGCTGTTGCTCTGTTGGACAGTACTGTAAAGGTCAGATTTACAACTCTATTTTGTTTGCCTTGTGTGTTTGTGTAAGAGTGGGTTCATAATTACTTGTCTTCGGTTTCCAAAATTTTCTTCATAATTTTCAATTTGCTTATTGTCATTTTTATTGCCACCTGTCAACCTCAAGATTCATGATCTCAATGCATAGATAATTTACCATATCTTGGGCAAATTGGGAACTTTAGCATTATTTCTATGTTGTAAAGTTGTTCAGTTGATATAGAAGACAATGAAGTTATACATCTTTTTATGATCCAATCATAAAATTTTAATTACTGGATCCTTTGAATCTGCTTACCCATGATATATGACAGCAGAATGGATTGTATTAAATACATAGGAATATAGGATTGGGTTTTTAAGTTTTTTTGAGTGAAACTTGGGTAGAAATTAACTAGATTTTGAATTCTTGTAGCTTACTTGGATGTTGTTTGGGGATTATAATAAGTGATGCATGATCAATTGACTGCTTTATCTGAATATGGCCTTTAAATTTATATGAGAAGTTGCTATTCGAAAAATTAGTGATACAGCATTCTTTAAATATTTCTTTCTCCATAGGTGCTTTCTGAGAAGTGCATCCAAATCAGCTCACTTTTTTCTCATTACTCTGCATCTAATAGAAAATGCAAAATTCAATGTCTGGTGGACATCTATATGTGCCCTATTGAATTGAATGCCTACTACTGTAGGCACTATCAGCTAGTTTGTGGTGCTGACACTTATATTCTTCCATTATTTTTTCTTATATTATTTCAAGAGTTTTTTATGCGTTATTCATTTTTCAGATTCACTTTGTAGACACCTTCAAATTCTTCCTTTCATTGTATGGCCACAAGCTGCCTGTTCTGTGTATGGATATCTCATCAGATGGAGATTTAATTGTGACTGGCTCTGCTGATAAAAATATAAAGATCTGGGGCTTGGATTTTGGTGACTGTCATAAATCCATTTTTGCGCATGGTGACAGGTGCTACATAATTCTGCCATAATAATTATTTTTCTTTCTTTTTTATCTCTTCTATTCATTGAAGAGTATGTACTAAGCTGTATTTGAAGTATCTTATACAATTTTTATGTCAGTGTCATGGCAGTGCAATTTGTTCCCAAGACGCACTATGTGTTCAGTGTTGGAAAAGATCGCCTTGTAAAATATTGGGATGCTGATAAATTTGAGCTGCTGTTAACTCTTGAAGGACATCATGCAGATATTTGGTGTCTTGCAGTCGGTAATCGTGGTGATTTTGTTGTCACTGGATCTCATGATCGCTCAATCCGCCGCTGGGATCGTACTGAGGAGCAGTTTTTCATTGAGGTATACCTAACTTGTAGGTCATGGAGTGACACTTTAATGCAGGACATAGGGACTTTGCCTCTAATAATGACTAATGTGAATGAGTGCCCTTAGGATATTGGTAACAAAAATCGAAATTGGAATGTTTTTATTGAAAAATATAGCCTGTAGATTAATGTATTAAATGTATTGAAATTGGTACGCTTCTGATAGAAAATGTGCTCTTGTTGGTAAAAAATTATCCCACTAGAACATGATAGACCATTTTAATTGCAGGAAGAAAAGGAGAAGAGGTTGGAGGAAATGTTTGATGCTGATCTTGACAATGCATTTGAAAACAAGCATATACCGAAGGAAGAAATACCAGAGGAGGGAGCTGTGGCCGTAGCTGGGAAAAAAACCCAGGAAACCCTTACTGCTACTGACTTAATTATTGAGAGAATAGACATTGCAGAAGTTGAGAAAAAGCGCCTTGCTGAACATCAGGTTATACTTGTTCTCTCAGAGGACTTTTGTTTTCTAAATCGATGATTTATCTAATAAGTGATCTACAAGTTATACATTACTGTTCTGTTGGAGTGCCTGTTTAATAGAGAACAAATCTGACATAAGAGGCTGCATCAGTGATTCTTTCCAAAATATGGATATTGATTTGGTTGACAGCAGACTGTCTTATATCTTGTTTTGTAGTGTCTAATGTTGTTGGTGTAAATTTTTTGATTTTTCATTTTAGGAGGAGAAGAAAAGCAATAAAAACGCTGTTTTCCAGGCCAATATTCTCATGAATGGCCGTTCACCTTCTGATTATGTTCTAAGTGCATTTTCAGATGTTCAGTCGAATGATTTGGAGCAAACCTTATTGGTATGTTTGGATTTACATTTTAATTCATTGTTCTCTATTCTCTAGCAGAAATACAAGGCATATCGAACTACTTTCTTTGGCACAGTCTACTCTCAGTCTATTTTTTTTTTTTTTTTTTGTATAACAAGCTTGGATATCTATCTAAAGAATTAATGTTTCTTCACATTTTATGGTTAATGGTTTATTACAAGAAGAGCATCAGTGCACCTGGAGTTAGTGCAATGGCTAGATGTTTCAGTGTCCATAATACTCTTGCCCAAATTTAGAAAACAGAAGCAGTCCTTGTTGTAGTTTTAGTAATTTTTTTTCTACTTTTTAAAAGTTTATAAACAAGATTGTTAACATCAAGTTTACCTTGACATCTTTATGCAGGCTTTACCGTTTTCAGATGCTTTGAAGCTTTTGTCATACTTGAAAGAATGGACTTCATATTCTGATAAGGTTACTCATCCTTTAGAAACTTCACTGTTCTTCAAAATCTTGTGTATTTCTCTTGTTCCATATTTTACTGCTTGGTGGCATGCCAAAATCTTATCTGCTTTGTCTGTCTATTCATTCTCTTAATAAAATTTATTTCATTAAAAAAATTGTATGTATTTGTGTTTTTTTTTTAGTGTAGTAGTGTAAGTTGTATTTCACCGGTTGGTAATAACTTAATCTCTTCTAAGCTCCTTCTCTTTCACCTGTAATTACATGTCCTTCCTATCCCAATTAGCATGTAATCATGACAGGACTAGACAAGCAAATTTTTTTCAGATCAGACGAAAATAATAATAATAATAATAATAATAATAATAATAATAATATTATTATTATTATTATTATTAAATAAATGTAACAAATTTATGAAAATTTGCCTAAAGTCTTACAATACTTTTTGCAAGCTGAGTGTTTATCTATTCTTGATAATTGCAGGTTGAGCTTGTTTGCCGGATAGGTACACTGCTGTTGCAGACACATTACAATCAGCTGCTTGCCACACCAGCTGCCAGACCTGTCTTAACTGCTTTCAGTGACATTTTTTATGAACGGGTCAAGGTAAATCACTGTTTAACCATGGTTGAGTCGTTGAACCATGAATCACTTTTACTGCTTTCATTTTGGTCTAGTTTTAGCATTGTTGGACATCAAATCTTTGTTAGCGGTATTGTTATTTTAAAATCTCAGTTGCCTACTTGCCTTGGATTGTTTAATAAATAATTTAGATATAACATGTTTGTGAATGTTTCAATAAAGAAATTGTATAATAATTTTGGAATGTATAAATTTGTGCATGATATGATAATTTTTTTGGCCCTTTGTGTTACTCTGATCTATCTTGTAGAAGATGGGATATATGGCTATTGTACAGAAGACTTGTATACAATTCCTTCTGTATTAAAAAAAATTATATTAAAATTGGGGTAAATAGAAATCTTCTCAGAGGACAGTTTTGCATAGACTAAACTCGGTTGACAGAAAGCACCCTATTGATGATTTTTAGTTATCTCTTATTCTCATGTTTGAAATGCATGTAATGCTTAAGAACGCATACATTTGATGCCTTTCACTCTAGTATGGGGAAGTGATTTATCCCAATTTAAATTAAGTAGTTATGTTATTCCACTCTTATGATACGTGCTCCTTGACAAATTTCTTGTTTTAACCTTGTGTCAGGGTTGGAAAGATATCTTTGGTTTTAACCTTGCAGCCATGGATCATATACAGGTTTGAATAAAAGAATTTGCATATCTCTTGCTCTTCATTGATACAAAAGCTGATTCAATTTTGAAATTATCTTTCAGCAATTGATGGCTTCGAGATCAGATGCTCTATTCCGGGATGCAAGATCAAAATTGCTGGAGATACGAGCTCGACAATCCAAACGTTTGCAAGACAGATCAGATACTGGAGAAATGATTCTGAAGAAGAAAAAGAAGACTTAGAGTATTGTGTTTGTTTTGGAAATGATCTTGTGCTGGATTATATGTTAGTGGTATGTGTATTTCAATCACTAAGGAGAGATTAAGTGCATTGGAATATATACATCGCAATGAAGTATTGCAGATTCAGAGCTAAGTAAGTCGTCACACACCTTTAGTGAAAGGAAAATGATAATAGAAGTTTGATCCCCAGAAAAAGGTCATCCTCGTCAACACAAATCCTTTTAAAAGAAGATCGTTGTTCAATCTGCAGCTTATCTTGATGACAAGTAAATATCATCATTTGAAGAGCAAGGTTTTCATAGTATTTTATTACTGATGTGGGTGACTTAGAAAAGGTAGTTAGTTTTTGAAGTTGTTGTACGTGTAACCATTAAGATTTATTTATAAATTTAATACGCCTTTCTTCCCTCGTGGCTGGTTTATTCTTTTTGGTTCAAGTTTCCTTTGTTTTGCTTCAAGTTTTGATCTCTCTCCCTCTAGGTAAATGAAGTTTGTTAGATAATTTATTGACACGACGAAGAAAAAAATATATGATTCTAACATAGGGTCTTGTAGTATGACCTATTTTGTTTTTAATGCTTTTTACATTTTATTTTACATGAATATGTACGGATTTAGAAGGATTTGTTTGTTTAGTTAAAAAAAGCATGATAAGAACTTCGTTGTGCTCCCTATTATTGTACATACATGCCTGATGCCTCTTATCGAAAAATAAATTACGAATAACCATTCTCTTGATGAAAAAAATTAACCAGGACTCAAATATTTTTTAGGCGAAGTAACATGTCTCTTCATATAGATGACAATACACTTAAAGGAATCATCAAACACTAACTGAGGCCATTCTGTTATAATAACTAAACAATGCATATATGTTAATGACAAACCAATAATAAACCCCAAATTAAGGTTAAAGCTGTGTTTAGCTTGAATTGATGTTGTATGGAACCATTTAATTTATACATCGCAATGAAGTATTGCAGATTCAGAGCTAAGTAAGTCGTCACACACCTTTAGTGAAAGGAAAATGATAATAGAAGTTTGATCCCCAGAAAAAGGTCATCCTCGTCAACACAAATCCTTTTAAAAGAAGATCGTTGTTCAATCTGCGGCTTATCTTGATGACAGGTAAATATCATCATTTGAAGAGCTAGGTTTTCATAGTATTTTATTACTGATGTGGGTGACTTAGAAAAGGTAGTTAGTTTATGAAGTTGTTGTACGTGTAACCATTAAGATTTATTTATAAATTTAATAGGGCTGTCTTCCCTCGTGGCTGATTTATTCTTTTGGTGTGTGAAATTTTCCTTTGTTTTGCTTCAAGTTTTGATCTCTCTCCCTCGTGGCTGATTTAATAGGGCTGTCTTCAAGTTTATTGGCATGGCGAAGAAAAAAATATATGATTCTAACATAGGGTCTTGTAGTATTACCTATTTTTTTTAATGCTTTTTACATTTTATTTTACATGAATATGTACGGATTTAGAAGGATTTGTTTGTTTAGTTAAAAAAACATAAGAACTTCATTGTGCTCCCTATTATTGTACATACATGCCTGATGCCTCATGTCTCTTCATATAGATGACAATATACTTAAATGAATCATCAAACACTAAATGAGGCCATTCTGTTATAATAACTAAACAATGCATATATGTTAATGACAAACCTATAATAATCACCAAATTAAGGTTAAAGTTGTGTTTAGCTTGAATTGATGTTGTATGGAACCATTTAATTTATGCCAAGTTTTTGCCTTCAAAAGTCTGCCCAATTTGCCATTGCTTAGGAGTAACACGCAATGAAGTAGAGGACCTTCCATCACTTGTCTTTACCCTAAATGTCAGTGTCTCTCCTAATAACATTGCATTAGTCTCCCATTTCTGACCCCAATTTCGTTTCAAATCTGTCCATTGCAACTTGTCTTCACCCTTCACTTGCACTCCTACAACATCACCAGCTCCTCCAACATTCCACACTTTTACTAGATAGAAGTAAGGATTCCCTGTGATTGTGAACCGAATACCTCCTTGTTTCTTGCACGGTACCCTGAATATATTTACATAGGAAAATATAAGTTCTTTTGATTCCATTTTACTTCTATACATACTATATGTTTTCGGAGCAATTCTTGTGTGATGACAAAGTTTATGTCACAAATTTAGCCACACACAAAAATGGAAAAAAGTAGATAGAGAAATTTTTTAAATAATAATTAATTTTTCAATAATTAAATGATATGTATGATTATGTGTATGCGCTCAAACTCTGTGTCTAAAATGTTGTAATGATGCAAATATTTTTCTATGTTTTTGATCTTTGGTCTCTTAAAAAAGGTCAATATTTTAGCTAAAAAAAGAGAAAATAAAGTAGAATGAAACAATATAATACGACATTGTTACTAAAAAAAGTAAAATTACATACACAATTTAAAGACAAGAAATATAAACTTCTTTGCTTAAGCATTATGAATTCACATATTTTATTTTTATTTTTATTGTTGGTTTAATAATTTTATTAGCAGTTAAATTGTATAAAACAAGAGTGCAAGAGAAACTTTTGTTATTTTATAACTGTGTATGGATGGAACCGAATTTTTATACTTCATTTTCATAGAAAATTATGAAATAATGTAATAGTATCTTTATTGAATTGTGTTCATCTATCATATGAAAATTAAGGTATGTATGATGAACATTGATGATATATATATACAATGTGTTACCTGCGATATTGGACTGGCACAATTCCAGCTGTATATTCAGCCATTTTGAGATATGCAGGTTTGGCTAAATCAAAATGCTCACGTGGTGGATTACACCATCCTCCATTGTCACTTGGTAGGTTGTAATTTGGAGGACAATGATCTGTTGCTGTCACAAAAAGAGAGGGTTGTCCTGGCTTACACCCTTTAGGAGAATCCACACATTTGATCTCATAACATGCACCACATGTTTGACCTTGGTTGAACAAAGCTGTGCTCAATGCTGCTGTGTCTAGGCCATAACCATCTTTAACCACATCCTCATATCCACAAGCTCCTCCTGCATTATTAACATTTCATTTAATATTCTTCATAAGCAAATTAATTAATCAAACCATATAATATGAATCTATAAGGTCGCTTTTATGATACTTCTATAAACAAAAGTCAAAATGTATTTAGTTTAAATTTTAAATCAAGTAATCAATAATTAATCTCGAGTTTAAATTTGAGTATAAAAAATGTAGCAATTTAAAAAGTGTCGAGGAAATCATTTTGACATGGATTTAGGTTTTGCACAAATCAAAATTGTGTGTAGAGATACCAATAATTTATATAAAAATCAAAATGTTAAAGCATAATTTTAAAAATTCTCTAAGATCCATTTTCCGACAAAATTCTAATTATTGGATCAATCTAATATTTGAGAATCAACATTCTTCAGCTATTATAAGATTTATTTATTTATCTAATAATTCAGATTTTACTAAATGGGATGGAGGGCAGGCATGCATAGTTACACATGCATACTAAAAAAACTTAAATTAGCGAAGAAAATTTACGAACAAAAATATGAAATATGTGTCTCTAATTTTGTCACTAAGTTTTCTATCACGAGGAATTTTAATTCGGTAGTTGAATTTGGTCACTAATTTTAATTTATTTTATTTATCAATATAACGGATTAATCAAATAATGTGAATTCATTGATCATCATTAGTAAATGTTTATATATATATATACCAAATGTCCCCGAGCCTCCTTCATAGAAAGTGGCATAAGCTTGCTTCCATTGGCCAGCTGTAAACGGGGTGTGTTGATGTATTGGGGCACTTTTATCTGCACCTCCAACATTATTGGGTGCTGCATGTTTCCATGAGGCGTTAATTTCTGCATGGACATGATTAGGAAGTGCAAAAACAACAAGAAAGAGCAATGATGAGGTCATGAGTGCTCCCAAAGGATTTGCCATTATTTTGTTAAGAATCTTTGGTGTTTCTTTTTTCTAGATTTTCTCCTAGCTTATGGGGAGTTTTTATAGTGCAAGATTTTACTTGGTTGTTTAAGAATTATGTTTAAGGTTAAGTTGAGACACGATCGAGCTTTTTTCTCGGGGCCAAATAAAATGGTGATTAATTAAGAGAACCATCCATTGATAATATTGTTATTGTTAGAATGATTAAAAGGTTCATGATTTTTATTGCTGTTCATCAACATTGGCTATAAATGGAATATATATGTTTAACAAAGTTATCAAATAACTTTCCTTTCATATATAGTTAATATATAATTGACGCATTGATGGCTAGAAATATTTTTCCAATCTATTAAATAATAATTAAATTAAGGATACAAATTAATAGAAGGAAAAAATTTGTATCTAATTTTAAAATTTGACAAAATTAAAACTCATTTATCACTAACTCAATTTTTACTAAGAATAATCTTTTCAACTTGAATGTACGATGTATTACTATGTTAAGATCCTCATTTTTTTATTGACAGCTAAGGCTTTTCATTCAAACAACAGAAAATAA
>JBBPBR010000006.1:56582117-56592133 GCA_037974775.1 Cicer pinnatifidum
TTTAAATTAACAAAAATCATGTTATCATATGACTTATAGTTTGTTAGTTACAAATCATGATAAACAGTAAAGATTAATATTTCTCAAAATTTTGTCAAAAGAAAATATTCTCATAATCATAAATATAAATGCAAGTTAATCACTTCTCTTCTCTCAAAATCTAGTATTGTGGTTCTTATTTTTTCTTAACATAATTTTTTTCTTTTTTCATTGGAGATGAGTGATATAAAATTATTTTTGGTCAGAAATTACATATTTCATTTATCTTTTTTTAAATGAGTGGTTATTATATATTTAGTTATTTATTTATTTTCTTCATTTTTTTTATGATTTTGTTATCCAAGTGCGGCGTTGTTGTTTTATTTATCGACTTAGTACGATATTTTAATTTTCTATTTTTATACAGTATTCATTTGATTCAGATTAAAAAATCAACTCCAATCAAATGCAGATGCAAAAAGTGACTTTAATCTCATCAATAGTACAGTTCTTGATACTCGATTATTTCAGACTTTTTAATTTTATAATATATGTAGACTTTACTATATTTATATTTATATTTATAAGTATTTTGACAATTCTATAGTATTAATATGTATTGTTGTCTATTGATGTATTATGAATGACATAATGTCGTTTTTAAGTATAAAAAAAAAAAACTAATGACTCCATAATTAACGGTAGAAAGTGAGTTAATTTCAACGATGATTGGCAGCGGTTGAATTGTCTATAAGGAAATGATGTAGTATACTTCCATTTCTAACACGCACCAATGAGCCCATTATCGAACCACCACGTACCCTTCATCCATCTTGATTATTCAAGCCCTGCACCCTATAAATACCAACACACACTCAACAAATTCAATACCATTCATTCTTCAAATTAACAAACCAGCTATATGAATCCCATGATGAATACCCAATTTGCTCTTTGCTTTATTTTGGCCTTCTTCTTCTGTGGTATGATCAACGATTCATCCTTTCCATTTCTTTTCTAAATCATATTTAATTATTTCCTATTTACATTGCATGCATAACTCACTAGCTATCCTTTTTTTATATAAATAAATAAATAGTTATATAGTTATCTTCATTGTTTTTTCTTAAGACAAACTTACAATATAGTGGGAAGTTTTATTGTACTTCCAAAGGGCGCATTCATTAGCAAAATACAATCTTTAGACCAACATGAACAAATTTATAAATTTAATACTCATCAAATCAAGTGTAAGCATATTTGGGCAAGTGACTAAAAAAATTCTCCCATTTCCCTTTTTTTTTAGAAACATAATGTTATGTTAATAATTTAATACTTGCTTGGTTCGGGATGATTTTGGCTCTTAAATTTTTAAAAATTAAAACTAGTTTTGAATTTTAATTCTTATTCGGCTTTTAATTTTTAATTTATTTAAATTAAATCACTTTTGTTATCATTAAAAGATAATTAAAAACAAAAATTTAATTATTTTAAAATAATTTAAATATTATTAAATTATATTTTATTTAATTATAATAATTTTAGTAATAGTGGTTGAAAATAGTAGCTGCAGAAGATGACTATTATAAAAGTGATAGGTCGTCGAATACGTTGGAGTAGTAATTATGTCAATAGAAGACATGTTAATTTCAACTCAACCATATTTTATCTGATCAAATTTTAGTTTTAAAATTGACTTTCAAAATAAAAAATTCACGACCACCCAAAATAAATCCTTTTATTACTTATAAAGTTTAACTGCCAAATAGAATATATAATAATTAGATGTACGTGTAAAACTTTGATTAATGTTAACACATTATTATTAAACTCCTAATTAAAAATATGTGAGATTACCTAACCATGAATTGCTCATATACAATATGGCAATGAATGAATATTTACATATGTGTTGCATGACGTATAGGAGGAGCTTATGGAGCTACAATCACATTCACGAACAAATGTCCGTACACAGTCTGGCCAGGAAGCCTAACAAGTGCTCAAAAACCTCAATTATCAAAAACAGGTTTTGAGTTAGCAACTGGAAAATCTGACACTGTGGATGTCCCATCTCCATGGGAGGGTCGATTTTGGGGCCGAACTGGATGCTCAACCAATTCAGGAAAATTCAGTTGCGTTACAGCAGATTGTGGGTCCGGCCAAGTCTCATGCAATGGTGCTGGTGCTGTTCCACCAGCAACATTAGCAGAACTACACGTGGAAGCCAATGGTGGAAAAGACTTCTATGATATCAGCAATGTTGACGGATTCAACGTTCCCATGTCCATTGCTCCACAAGGTGGAACTGGTGATTGCAAACCCTCCAGTTGTCCTTCGAATATCAACGGAGTCTGCCCACCCGAGTTACAAATGAAAGGACCTGATGGTAATGTTGTTGCTTGCAAGAGTGCATGTCTGGCTTTCAATCAACCACAATATTGTTGCACCGGAGAATTCAACTCGCCAGATAAATGCAAGCCTACTCAATACTCTGATATCTTTGAAAAGCAATGCCCTGATGCTTATAGTTATGCTTATGATGATAAAAGTAGTACTTTTACTTGCTCCCAAGGACCTAACTACACTATCACATTCTGCCCTTGAACTTCAAATTCCACATCACTTTACCATTTCACCACAATAAAATGTATGGTTTTAAATAATTAATATGTATGTAAAGAATAAACAATCACATTTTAGTGATTGCATGTATTGATATAATAATGATACGTGTTTCAATAAAAATATAGTATTTTTATGGGATTTATTTCAATTGTAATTTCTATGTATATTTAATTATAGAATAAATTAAATTAAGACAACTTGGGTTTAAATCTTTATAGGCTTCCTATATTTTCAACACAACTTTTTACCTTCCAATTCCCATTCCCAATAAAAACACTTGTTACTAATTTAACTCATGATTATTAAAGATAAAATTTGAATCTGAATTTTTTTCAAAATATTTATCTAAATTCTCACATATTTCTTTTTAAAAAAAAAAGATAAATTCTTATTAAAACCAAACATACATAAAATATCGATGATTAAGTAAGAAGTAATATGTCATATTTATATTTATAGTGAATACCTTTCGATAGTATGATTTACAAGTAATTTTTCTAAAATATATGTTACTACGATAAATTTCAAATAATATTTCCATTAAAAAGATTAAAAATACGGTACTATATTTTAAATTTTGATACTAATACAGATAAAGATGAAGTCATATATGATTTAACATATAGATAAATTTCCTAAAAAAAAACATCTAGATAATTTTTTTATAATTATAAAAATTAAATAAAATGTAATTAAAAAAAATCTGTATTAAATGGTGTAAATTGAAAATTTAGCTGGATATATATATAAAATAAAAAAATATAGCTGGAAGTTTTAATTGTTATTATGGAACACATCTCGACTCGAGTGGTGTTCGGTTGTGTTACCATGTTGGGACTGAATTTTGGTCCGTAGAATCAAAATCTTTTGGGAAATAATTAATACTCTTTAGTTCTAGAATTCAATTTCAATTAATGGAGTAATAATGTATTTGTAGTTTGCGCACTTAGGATGTGATTCTATAATGCCTTCAACACAAAACAAAACACAATCTCTTTTGGAATTAAGACAGAGACACGAAAGTGCCTCATTATTATTAATATTATTATTATCGTAGTAACAAATCCAAGTGCGTTAATGCAACCATATTCTATTGTGAACATCTTCTAGGGTTCCATTCCTTCCTTTTCGTCAATTTCGTTCTCAATTTCTTCACAACAATGGCCAAGAAAACCAGCGCAACGAAAAACAATAACAAGAGGATACCACCGATTGATCGTGTGCCTAAACATTCTCAACAGCCAAGAAGTTCACCTCCTAAACGCCGCACTGATTTCTCTTTTTTCATTCGCAATCCCTCTTCAATTTCCAACCCTGCTATTGGTATGCAATTTCTATTCTTCTTAATTTCGAATTTCTTGCAATTGCATAACCATGTTTTTATTGAATTGGATTATTTACTATGCTGGTTGTGAAATTTTATTGTTTGATTGTTTATTCTAGGGATTGGTTTTGGGGATCATTGTGTTTTGCTACATATTTTTTCTTTTTCTTTTGATTGTTAATTGCTGATTGCAAAGCTAGTAGTTGCAGCAACTTATATGTTATTTTTGAGATTTTTGTTTGATGCATCTGACAATGACTTGAATTCTAGATTCTTTATAATTAAACAAGCAATTCGAATTGAAATTATGAAATCCTTCTTTCTCCTTCGTTGATTATGTTGGGAAATCAACTCAAATTTGACAAATAAATGTAACTGAGTGGAAATTCAAAGGTGCATTTTGGTATGTAGTTTAACATTGGAGAATCCCACTATAATGTCTAATGAGGATAACTAGTGTGGGTGCTCGCTTGTAGGTTGTAGTGACACGAGTGTGTTTATCTTTCCTTGTAACTCTTGATTGGATGTGCGGGTTGGTAGGGTGATAAACAACTTGGGTGGGCTACGATCTATGTAATCTTAATTGATATAGTGAATACATTTGTTGAGGTGTTTTTTTAGACATAGGCACCATGTGTCGAACCACGTTAAATCTTTTTATATAATAATATTACTTCTTTACGGTGTATTTGTGTATGTTCTATCAAAGATCCTTGGGATTGTGGGATTTCGCCAACAGATCAGACTTACGGGATGATGATATAATATAATATTTCTTTAAAATAAACTTGGTTGATGATAGTTTTGAAAGCATTTACATGTAGTTCTATAAGGCTTTTATGGTGTTTAATGGTTGAGATATGAAATAACAATGTAGTTCTGTACTTGTTGCTTTGACGAGTTTCATGCCAATGGAATGAAATCATGGCTTTGTTAGCATGCTTAATTGTTTGGTGCATATTCATGATAAAATTATTTATAGCCAATTGATTTCAGTTCTCCAGCCTTCTGTTTTATTTACGTATTTGTGTTGGAGGAAATGTGTAGAATGGGATTTTTGTGTCATAGACAAATAATATATACTCTTTGAATTGAATATTGGATTTTGTATTTTACAACTGTACTGTATCTAAACTCACATGATCAATTTTTAAAGTTAAGTGCCCCCATTAAGCTAAACTGTTTCTGATAGATATATTAAACTCGCATGCCTCAACTTTTAAAGTTTAGTGCCTCATCTAAGCTAAAATGCTTCTTATAGACATTGTCAAATTTCTAAAGGATTTAATTGAGTTTTCTTATTATATGGACCCATAAGATTCTATTGGAGTTAATTAATTTTATAGATGCGGTAATTTAGAATTGCGTTGCTGATGGTAACATAGAATTTGAATTGAACTCAAACAGATTCCTCACTCGGTTCTTCTTCCGGTGAAGTGAGGTTGTCCAATGTCACAGCAAGCAGTTCGCTGCAGAGGAGAATGTCGGTTAAACAATTTTCTAAAGATACACTGGTTCGATGCAACAATTACCAAGAGGGCAGACCAGTCTGTTCGTCTGAGTATTTTGATGTTCCTGTTGCGGAATTGGATTCAGTTGATCTTGGTGGCAATAGGTTTGCTTTTACTGGACTGACATGCTAGTACAAATAAGTTGAGTTTGAGACCTTTCATTTTTATGTTTCTAAGTAGACTGATACTTTATATTTTTTTAATTCTTTATAGGGATGCTTGTATTAAGATGTCAGAATCTACCCCTCGCGAATCATCTGTTAGTGATAGCAGTTCTCTTGCTGTAACACCGGGAAGTGTTGTTTGGGCAAGAACATCTTGTCAAACGTGGTGGCCTGCTGAGGTATTCACTTAATATCTTGTAATGTGTGTTGGTTTCTGCCTTTGTCTGTGTTTGTGCATAGGAGAATATGAAGTTAATTGGACAAAAGGAATCCATATTTACAGAGTCCGTCCCCTGTTTCTAGAATCCTTATAGGATCTTTTTGCATACACTTCACTTACCACGTAAGTACTACCTAAGTTGTTCAGGGAAAAATACACAACCATCTGGATATTGTAACATTTCCTTATATTTCGAATTGAAAAATCTGAATTTAAAATGATATAATCTGTGGAATATGGTCCATATCTGTTTAAGCCACATGATGCTTTCCATTTCCATTTTTAATTATATTTAACTTAGTAGCACAATGTTAATTAAAGAATTGGCGATATAAGTACAAGAGGATCATCTCTATTGTTCTGTCTGTCAACTGTGACCAACACCCCTTGTATTTATCTGTTTACTCATTATAACTGCTCCTCTCTATCGGTAGATTTGTAAGACAATGTTTTCTCACGGGAACTCTAGATGTCAAACTTAATGTTTTAAAAATCCTTTTTCGTGCGATGTTAATTTTTTATCCTTATAATTTATTAAATATTGAACTTTCTTGTGCCACACTCATTTATTATAAAATTGTGCTGATTTTTACTTAATGAATACTTTTTTAGCTTACAATATTAGAAACTATTGACGCATATTGTCATACTTTTTATGTTGTATTGATGGAAGTTTACTTCTTCAGATAAAGCTTTCTCTGTTCTAGTTGATAAAATGGATTGGCTTATGACTTTGGTGTGAAGCTGATTTTTCTGCTCCACTGTTTTGTTTTGAATTTCATAGTCCATTCATCTATATTGATTTTTTAAACAATTAACTTTTCCAGATCATGGAAGAAAGATGTGCACCATCTGACGATGTCAGAGATGGACATGTTTTAGTGCAGTTTTATGGAAATCATCCCAGGTATTTTGGCATATGTTTTACACAAGAGTTACGTGGATTTATCTAATCTGTCTGCTGATTGTATTGAATAATACTTTGTTCATTTACAGTGCTTGGATTGATCCATCGACAAATATTTCAATTTTTGAGGATGTGAGTTTAATCCTTGTCCCGCACTATGCTTTTTTGTACATGCAACTTCAGGGTGTTTAAAAGTCACTATCTTGAATTTATGTTTTGATAATATTTGACATCTAAATAAAACCACATTGTTCTAGGTGGTAGATAGAATCCCTCAAAAGGAAGAAAGAAGAGGGCCAGTAATTTTGCTAATATGTTACTCGACCACCTAGTAGTTTGCCACACTTTTGCAGAGAACATTAAATTAGCGTTTTGCAATGTACTATTTCTGCAGTTGTAAATTATTCTAATAACCCACGTCTATTTTTCAATTTCCCTTTTTTTTTTTGAGACTTGGGTTGTGTTGGATAATTTGGAAGTTCTATTTTGCACAAATTATGTTATGCAAGCTGTAAATTCAACTATTGTAAAGGAGATAGTTCCATGGTAGTTTGCCTAAAGTATATATTGTTGTCTCATGTCTATGGTGAAATTTATTGCAGTCTTTTGAAGAAAGGAGCAATAACCCTTCAAATGATTTTCAAGATGCTCTAAAGCAAGTATGTTGAGCATGTTTTGGCTACAATAAATTTTACAATATCAACTATTTGTCTCTCTTTCATTTGTCTTCTAATTTTATTTCTTACGAATGTGATACTAGGCCTTGCAAAGGAAAGCACAACTTAGTTCTTCCCAAAACTTGAGTCCCGATAGGTCTGCTCATTCTAATCAGCAAGATCGTTCAGCTGGTATGTTTCTAGTTTTTATTTTCGTTAAAATCATGTTTTGTATAGTGAAATGGTTTGGAACAAGAAGCCAGATAATTAACAGTCATTAATTTTGTTCAGTATTGTGTAAAAAATATATAAATAGTTATAGTGAACTTCAGTTAAGGACAAATCATTTAGGAGAATCCAAGCTCGAATCATAACTGAAACAACCGTTGAGGGAGATTTTCAATCGAAAATAGTTTTTAAAGAACATTGATTATAAATAAATTTTTTTTGATTTTGCAACAAAAAATGTATAGAGAAAACAATTCCAATTATATGAGGGCACCATTTTTTTAGTTCGCCTAGGGCTGACCATGTGTCCTTTTCAAATAATTTACTCTTTCTAACTCTCCTTTTGATTTTTTAATATGAATTTATGGTTTGACCAGGTAAATACTCTTCACCTAGCTCAAGCAGAACACTCAACGATATTCAAGAGAGACGAAGAGGGAAAAGGGAACGGAAACCCAAAGTTCATTTTGATGTGAGTTGCTAACTAAATACTTATGGCATGAAATGATCACTATTAATTAAAACTTATTTCTCATGTACACAAAATGAATAAATTCTCAGGAGGTGTCTTATCCAATCAAATCAGAAAGGAAGGATCGTCGGTTAAAGATAATGCGGTATCTTGGCCTTGCACCTCCGGTTGGTTCTCCTTTTTGACCATGATTACGAGTGAAGATATGAATATTTCTGGCCTAATAATAGCTCTAGTTGGTTCTCCCTTTTTTACTAACTATAATATAATAGTAGTCTTGCGTGCATAATTCAAAAATTTGCTTCTACTCCTGCCATTCGCCTAGCAACACCTTTTTTTTTCCCCAGATTATTTAGTCTCATTGTTTCATTACTATATGTAAAAATCGTATTATTCATACGACAATACTTGAAGGAATATCATCAGTTTTATCCAATTATTTTCTGTTTTTTTTTTGGGAAACTTTGTTGCTTCACGATGTACAGTGTCTAGCTCAATGTACACGAAATTTTAATCTAGATTGCTTATTGCTTTAAATTTTAAGGATCTGTACGAGTATTTTTGTTAAATGTAAAAAATTAATATATTTTTTTTTATCTTCAGAGAAATTCCTTTAACATAATTTATCTTATTGGAAATAAAAATATATAAAAAATACACATTAAAATATTTAATATTGTAACAAATATATATAAACTTTATATTATTTAATATTTAATTGGACAAATATTGATTGAAGAAAGTAAAACAATAATAAGTAAAGAAAATTGCATAATTGAATAGTTAATTAATGAGAAACTAATAGTAACTTGTTTTGATACAGAAATTCTAAATGGATCATAATACATACGAAAGTGAGATGTGATTTCATTAGAATAAGAGAGGATGGAGTGATTTTGAGGTTCAAGAGTAATAGCTCAAAGCTAGTAGCTTTATTAGATTATATCAAACTTTTTTTAAAATTTGTTAATGTAATTATTTATTCTAAAAATATTTCCTTATAATTTTTGTTTTTTTAATTAAGAAATACCTCAATACACTAATGTTTTCAAATTTTTGGTTAGCGTTAATGATTATACACCCACAATATAGTTCTTTTTACATAGCCATCTAATTATATTTTACCATGTTTCATAATTAAAAAAAAAATCTTACCATGACTAAGAAATGTTATACATTATATAGGAAAATACTACATTTCTTATATAAGGTGGTTCGCCAAAAAAGTGAACTTGTCAATGAAACATTATCTATCAATAATGAAAGGAGCATGTCTCTTCAATCGCTTAGATCTGTATTATTGGTGTTGCACAGGAGTCATTGTTTACAATGATTTTCTACATATTTAGTCATATATGTGTGTCTTGTTCAATTTTGGGAGAGTTGTAATAAAGTTACTAATACCAACATGATAAAAAAAACCAAATGACAAGCACGACGTTGGATCAGCCAAAAGAATGAAGTAAACAATAAAAGACGAAAGGGAACACCATACATTCATTAATGGATCTAAACGATTTTTTCTTTCTTTTTAATCTTTACATTCATTCCACCCACTATAAAAGGTTTTATACTTAGGGATAAGTTATAAGTTATTCTTGAGTTTTTAAAAAGATGTAGCTTAATTAATGCACGTAAACTTATACTGTAAAATAATAATTTGATATTATCATCTAATAAAAAACTGTCATTCTAATATGTTACTATAGAAAACTGTCATTCTATCGTGTTATACGATTAATTTTAAAATTAATCTTTTCTTACAACCACTTCTTTTGTATTTATAGAGCTAGGACTTTAGATTTTTTTTTTTAAAATGATCTAGATTTAATTCCAATTGAACTAATGCAGCGCTACCTTAATATTTGAAAATAGTTCGCCCGTATAAAATTTATTTAAAATCGGACTTTGTTTGCAATTCTATATT
>JBBPBR010000006.1:56592356-56627112 GCA_037974775.1 Cicer pinnatifidum
TTTTTTTGGACAGAATTATTATTTTTATTTTATTTTTCCTATATGGTACATCAAAAATAAACTTCATAAGTCAATATCAATGAGCTTTTTTATTCATATTTTATTTCTGTGGTAAAACCATCTTGCAATTTTCGGGGCATGATATTGGAGTCAAGCTTAAAGGCAGTAAGGAAATTTAATTTAAGCTGAGAAATACCTTCTATATTTTGAATTTCATTACTCTTTTTGTTACTGATAATATAGTATAAATGAAGGTATTATAAAATTAGTTAGTAGTTTATAAGCAATATTTCAATAATTTACAAACCTTATATTAAATGTGTCTTAAAAAACCTTCTAAATAATTGAATATTAATATTTTTTTTTCTGAACCCACCCATTTTTAGAAAAAATTTGGTTTGATCCATTCGCCGCCATTTAATAATTATTTGGAGCATTCTTTTATGTTTTGGTAAAAATCGATAAAAACCATTAGAGGGTTCGATAAAAATTAAATACATGAGAATGAATCATCTTATAAAAAAATAGTTTAGTTTGAATAATTAATAGTTAACAAATATAAAGCGGATAATAAATAGTTAATTTTTTAATCACTGATATACTAATTATTGATTTATTTATTAATCACTAATATTATTATTTTATTACTTTACTGAAAATTATTCCTACAAAACATCCTTTTTTTTGATATCAACGTTGACTTTCATTTTCTTCCTTTTTTAATATTATCTTTCTTTTGTTTAACATATTAAATAAGATTTATAAAAATTATGTTAAATTATAATTTTTTTAAAATGACATTTAAACACTATCTCTCTCTTTAACGCATTAAATTAAAGAAGTTTGTAGAATCATATTAAATTATAATATAAATTAAAATTTAAAATGAATAAAATAAATATTAAAAATAAATTCTTATAATCACTGAAGTTGTATTGAATCACTTAATTATCTTAAGATTATTAGAGGCGGATTTAGATTTAGATTGATTTAATTAATTCTAGTTATAACATAAATTGATTTAAGTCACTAAATCAATTTATGACATATTTATACATTGGTTTTAATTAATTTTTACAAATTTCAGTGATAAAAATAATTTAACACATGAAAAAAATATTAATTTAAATTGATATTGTATTATAAAAAAAATGTACACATAAAAGTTTATACGATAAATACTTATGAATTTATATGATAAATATTTAATGATAATCTTATTTTTGGGAGTTGTAATAGATTGAAGCACTTTGACTAAAAAGGAAATTATTTATCATTCACCTGAAAATCAGTTATTAGTTAATTAAATTAAATTAAATTAAATTAATAAACAAAATAAAAAAGAGAATTTCTTGTCACGGCAAGACAGAACCAGCACAGCAGTGTGTCTATTGTGTGTGTCCGCGCCGGGGAAGAGGCCCCATTTTCTCCTCCCTCTATTTATTCATTCATTCATTCACTCTTCTCTATTCGTTACGTTACGATCATCACATCTTCCATGGCCTCTTCAATTTCAATTCCCGCACCAGGTTTCTTCTTCTTCTTCTTCTTCTTCTTCTTCTTCAATATTAGATTCGCTCCTTTAATAATTCCTCTCTTCTCATCTCTCAATCTCTCTTTCGCTTTCTCACAGATGCTATTCAGGTTCTCCTCTCATTACTAGCTGATGATTCTTCCTCCGTTAGAAAATCCTCCATGTCTTCTCTCAAAGACCTTGCCTCACTGTAATAATCACCGTTTTTTTCCTCTTTTTCTTTCATTCGCTTAATTTCGGTTTCATTTCTTACATTATCATTTTTCATTATTCTGTAGAAATCCTGTTCTGGTTCTCGAGTGCTGTGCGTCGGTTTCACGCGGTGGACGTCGAGTGAGGATTTTTCTGATAATTTGTTTTACAGTTGGATTCAAATATTTTGCTGTTAATCTTTTTTGTTTTTGTTTTGTGGTTTAGCGATTTGGAAACATGGCTGGAGTTTTTCAAGTTATGGCGTTTGGAGTTCGAGCTCTTGATGAAAGAGATGTTGATTCTGCTTTTATGACTAAGCTTGCTAAGATTGCTACATCTGAGATGATATCCTCTAAGGTGATTTGTGTTTTCATACATGAATAGTTTAGTTCCAGTATTGCCTATATGGTTATGTTTTACTTTGTCTATGAAATAGTAGTAATCTTAGCTGGAACTCAATTTAGTGAAAATTTGAACTCAAATACAACAATACTGCAGTGAATAAATGGAAAATAGTATAAAGATTGAACACAAAACCATCATGCTACACTGAATCATTATTTGCAATTAATATATAGGAGTAGTTTAGTTCAGATGCAATAAATGGGAAATTTAGTGAAAATTATTGCTGCACTGTATATAAAGCTTGCTAAGATTGCTACATCTAAGATGATATCCTCTAAAGTGTTTTGTGTTTTAATAAAGGAGTAGTTTAGTTCTTGGGATGCCTATATGGCATGACTTTACTTTGTTATATCAGATGGTAGTAACCTTAGCTGGAGCTCAATTTAGTGAAAATGTGAGCTGAAATACAATTATAGTGAAGTGAATAAATGGGAAATATAAGGTCGAAGACAAAATCATTATGCTACAGTGAACTGAAATTAAAAACAAAAGGAACACTGAATAATATGGCAGTTACCTTGCCTCTGATGATGTTTTCTTAGGCTTGGTCAAATGATCCAAACATTGGTGTTTGAGGTTTGGAAGTTTTGATAATAGAATTTATGTCGTTGAACTTAGTTGATTGGGTATTTTTTTCTGCAATAAAAGAGGTAAGTGGACCATGCTTATTAATGGGTTGTGATTTTTTTGAAAGATAACTTCCTTAAAGAGTAACCCCTTTGTGAGAGTTACAAGAACAGTTTTTCGAGTCTTCATCTAAGAGATATTTAATTTTTAGTTTAAGCAAACATTGTTTATTTGATAACAATTGGTTGGTTTGCAAAAAATTCAACCTCATCAATGACAATTAAGCCTTCACACTAGGTGGGTCAAATATATGGATCAAATGACACTACAATTTTCTATCAGGTCAACTTTAAAAAGACTGTTTACTTCTTAATCTCTTAATGGTTTTGCCTATGATTTTTCATTGTTTTGCTCTCCCTCTACAACATTAAGGTTTCTTTCCCATTTTTTCTTTCTTGAGTGTTTTAAACCCTAGTTAGAGTAGTACTTTAGGCTTATTGGTCTACTACATACATACCATGACTTTTCTGTCTTTTCAATATTTACTTGAAATGATTGTTATTCTCTTGCACTCTTTATTGGTTTCTTTCTGGTACGGGAACTGTACCAATATTCCAATTAAAGTCCTAGTTATCTTAGGATATTCCAGTTATTGGCTTAAACAGATTTCACATGTTGCTGCTCACGGTTTATGTGTCTCACACTGAATGTCTTCTGCAGGAACTCAATTCTGATTGGCAACGAGCAGCAATCAGCCTACTTGTTGCAATAGGGTCACATTTACCAGATCTTGTGAGTTATTTATTTTTTCTTTGAACTATTAAAGATTATTTAATAGGTATTCAAATATTATAAATATTACATGTTTTTAGGTCAATAGAGAAAGTAAAAATAAGGTTACAAGTCTAGAAGGAGACAACTTAGACAAGGAGGAAAAAAATTTAACAGAATGCAACCCTACAGTCTCTGTGATTACCAGTTTGATAAATCTAATTATAATATCATTTTCAAACTCCATAATTCATTTTATCTCTTGATACTCGTAATGCTCTCTGTTGGGAATCAATCCTGAACCATTATAAGAATCATAACATTGTATGGTTATAAGAATTGCAATCAACTATTCTGTTGTTGTGTTTTTGAGCTTCTTAGTTAATTCTGACTCTATTTTTTGAATCCTTTTTCATATTTGTCTTTCTTATGTGTTTAAATAATTTCTTCCTACTCTTTCTGTAGTTTCAAATTTGTAACTATCTTTTGACATGTTAAAGTAATATTTCCCTTTCATTTTAATTTCACCAGGTATACTACTGGCTTCTATTTTAAATTTGTATTTTGTTTGCACTTATCCTATTGTTCCTTGAATTTTGAGCTTGTTCTCAGTTGTTGTCCTTAATCTCCTCTACCCTTGAATTGGCATTGCAGGTGATGGAAGAAATTTTTCTTCATTTATCGGGGACAAATTCAGCATTACAGGCTATGGTTCAAATCCTTGCAGAATTTGCTTCTAGCAGTCGTCAGTGATCAAATTTTACAGTTTTTCAGTTGTCACTTTTTTTTTTTGTGGATGGGGTGAAGGGTGGGTTCAAATTCTGTGGTAAACACTGATGTATTTTTTTTTTTTTTTTTAATTTCTTAATCTAATACAGCCTTGCTGTTCATTCCCCGCTGGAAAGGTGTACTTTCACGAATTTTGCCAATTCTTGGAAATGTGCGAGACATCCACCGGCCAACTTTTGCAAATGGTGTGGTGATTTTTCTGCCGCTTTCTTGATGAATGTGTAATATGTGATATTATCTTTGATCTTGTGCTGATTTGTCCAAGCTGCCTTGCCAGTTTTAATTGCTTATGAAATAATCTTTGTTGTAAATTTCATACAATATAATGTAGGACACAGTCTGATACAGATAAGGAAAATGCTGATTATTATGAAAAATATTTTTTGCATGAAGGTGTAATTGTAAACGAGTCGTTTGCTTTTCTGTCTCTTCTACAGTTCTTCTCTACCCCACAATTTCTAATTTAGTCTCTCCTCTCGCACATTCATATCATGCACCTCATACTATGCAGAAAAGCTGTTTTGAAAGTGTGTAACTAACTGATAACAAACTAATGAATACACCCGTGCACAAGAAACAAGTTAAAAAAGTTGCAGATTTTTCAAATGACAGTTTGATTTGTAGTTTCGTATATTTTAAAACAATCTTGTACAAGAAAACTATTTTAATGTGATGTATTTAACTGTTAGTCGACTAACATCTTGAATGAATGGTAAAGTGTGGTTGATGGTTTCTAATTTATCCTTATATGATCAATTTTGCCTCTATGGTTTTGGAGCAGGTATGTTGGAAATTAAGAACTGGCAACAAAGTGATAGAAACCAAGAAAAAATATGAGAGAGAAAGACAGAGTTGCTCTCTCAGTAATCTGTTAACTGAAATAAACTAACTAGAGTGCAGATTCTGTCATATTTATAGTTTTATAGTATGGATCAAACTCAGATTCCTAACTACTTTTAACAGCCAGGTCATTTAGATTGACATCTGAGCATATCTGAGCTAGTTTTTTATTTTTTTGCAAAAGAGCATAGCTGAGCTAGTATTTCTCGAACAATATCAATTTGGGCAATCTTATTTTCATCGAACTCTATTTAAAATGCATTCTAGGTTTAGTTTATAATGGTGGGTAATGGGATATATCTCAGTTGATGGATCTTTGAAATAGTTTAGTTTTTTGCAAAATGTACATTTTGTAGATTTATGACCTCATTACTTGGTGGTACAGGGATGGGGGAAAAGCTTTGGCTAACGGCTAACCTTTCTCAGCGGTGTAATTTCTATTGATAGTCCGATCTATTTAACTTATCTCTGTGTTTGTTTTCAGCATTCAAGTGTTGGTGCCAAGCTGCTTGGCAATATAGTATAGATTTTCCTTCACATTTTCCGCTAGATGGTGATGTCATGTGAGATCAGAATATAGTCTTCTAGTTTATATTTAGATTCATGGCATTTACATTTCTTATTTTTGAGGGTGAGAGATATCTCTATGTAGTGCAGGTCATTTCTAAATTCTGCTTTTGAGCTTTTGTTAAGAGTTTGGGCAGCTTCACGGGACCTAAAGGTTTGCCACCATATCGTATTTTTGGTTGTGTTTTACTGCTTATATGGCCCTCTATTATCTTTTTTTGTAATACTGTGAGATATAACTCATTGTCCATAATTTGTTCTGAAGTGGTTTTTCAATAAATAGTTTATTCTATATCAAGATGATTTTTTTTTTCCCAGAGTTAAGAAATTTATTAAGATATATTCTATATCATAATATTTTTTTCACCAAGTTAAGAAATTTGTTAAGATATTAGAGTTAGTTGGGTACTAGTGTAACTGTTATTGGGCTTAACCTTATGCTAGTAGTTCTTGTATTTGACCTAATTATCAGTATCTATATATCAATATTAGGTTAGAAAATTGTTACATGTTACATCTAACAAATCATATTTTTAATTTACTACCATTCACCATGCCTTATTCACTAAACCTAATTATTACTATGTATATCAATATCAGGTTAAGATCATTATAACACATTCAATTTATGAATTACAATTTTAATTTACTGCCATTAATCATTTTTCTCTCTTCTCCTTTTTCACTAACCATAAACCTATAATAATCCTCACAAAAGGAATGCTGTCCCTTTTTAATTTCTTGCATACATGGCATGTTAAATGCATTTTACTCAATGTCTTTGGTTTAATTATGTATTATAATGTTTTCATTGGACTAATAGTCAAAGACAAAAATAATAGCCAACAGTACTTTGATTTAACAGTTAATATGAAGCACTGCTTCAATTCAAACCACTCGATATAAATTATGAGTTTCTGAACTCACTGTGTTTTTATAGTTGAATGATTATAGATAAGTAATTTAACATATTATTTTAATGATCGATATACCTATTTTTAGTGCTTTTATGTATTTTGGTTGTTTCAACTTTTTTGGATATAGGTTCGTGTAGCATCCGTTGAAGCACTTGGGCAGATGGTTGGTCTCATAACACGGATACAATTAAAGGCAGCCTTACCAAGGCTTGTTCCTACAATTTTGGATTTGTAAGATTGGTCTGCATGTTGCTTTAGATAACCTTAGTTGCTTGCATGCTCTGTGGGATAGCATTTTGCATTTTAGATTTTTAACGAGTGCATTTTAATAAGACTAGAATATAGATGATACTTATAAATACGCAGGTATTGTAGTATAGATTCTTATTTTTCTATTCTGCTGTCAGGTATAAAAAGGATCTCGACATTGCTTTTCTAGCTACATGTAGTCTCCACAATCTGTTGAATGCCTCTTTACTGTCCGAAAGTGGCCCTCCTATGCTTGATTTTGAGGTAATGTTGTGTATGAAGTTATTTTTTAAAGGCTCCTAGTATGTTGAATTTTTTTTATCCTACTTCTTTTTCTGTGGTAATCTTTGATCAGATCTCAATGAAACCTTCTGAATTTGATAGGAAAATCAATACATTGTTTATTTTGCTAAGAAGTGCTTCTTGTTGTCCTACTGAGTACTGTATCTACCGTAGAAAAGCGACAAAGTTTTCTTTATCTCTTCTCACAATGCCGACGGGGCAGACTAGACAACTTGATAGGAATTGGATCGAAATATAGAGGAAAATGATGTTTATCGATAGAAAAGAACTATTACAGTCCAAGTATTGAAGAGACGTGATGGTCTGCCACTCTAAGCCTCTTTTAAAATCAAAGATTCTAATTCTAGTCCCTCCTATTATTTTTAGCCTCACATCTCACAGGCCTAACTAACTAGCTGGTTAACTAAGTAACCAGCTAAGTGGTTACCTTTCAATACTCCCCCTTAAGAATTCACCTTTTCCTCAAGGTGAAGGCTTACGAAAAAACTGCGTCCTCTCAAGACCTCTTGCAATCTTGTCGTTCTCCTCCCAAAACAACGACAGCCATAAAACTTCCACATGGATCCCATTGTTTAATATAAAGTCATTCTTATACCTTTACCCAGCAGCTTAACATTTTGGGGATAGTTGGTTTATGACATTAAATAGTTGCTTTGTAAGTAGTTCCTTTATCTATGTCTTGCTTGAGTTAATAAATTGAGAAATTCAAATAAAATTATTGGTGGTGTGCAGGATTTGACTCTTATTTTAGCGACACTTCTACCTGTGGTATCTATGAATAATGAAAGCAAAGATCAAACAGATTTCTCTGTTGGATTAAAGGTATTAGTATCAGTTTTATCTGCTGTAATTGTTCGGAATTTTTGTACAATATCATCTGTAGCACTTTTTATTGCAAAGTTCTAACTTCATTCGTTCTTTCCAGTCCTTGGCTTTTTATCCCTTAAATTTGATGGTGCATGCCTTGTTAGTGTGTATAGGTTATCTTTCATCTTTGTGTATGATTCTTTCTGAGATTTAGTCATTATTTGTTACAATGGTTTCTTGGAGTTCAATTCCAACATGATGATTAGACTGGTTTACTCTCTCTCTCTCTCTCTCTCTCTCTCTCTGGTGCTTTTTCTAACAAAAGTGAAGTCTGATTGTGGCTGGTAGGTCTGTTCATTTGGTGATTACCATTTTTCTGGAGATTTTCATTGTCTGCAGTTTTGGTGTATTTGGCTAGTTTGATGATATAATTTTTAGGCAAAACTCCTTGGTGATTTGGGATAGAGGCTTTCTGACTTCGTTTTTATGAAATAGAAGGAAAAAGCTCCTCTAAAACAAGTTTGCTCTAAAAGTGAGCAAGTAAGGGCTTATTCACACTTAAATTTCAGTGGGTTGAGATTAGGATGCATTTTAAAATTAGGGGTGGGTAGTGGATCCATCCTTGCTTACTTTAGAGCAGCCTTATCCCAATTAGAGGACATGGTTTCCTTAAGGTTTTGCTATTTAACATGTGCCAAAGGTATGGAGCAAATAAGCGTGTTTTCATTCTTCATTTAATTTGAAGTGCATCATCACTGTCCGAGCCCACTTTAATTCAAGGGTGGATGCAACTTTCTTTTGTTCACTAAGAGTAGTTTTTTCCTTTTATTTAGAAAAGAAGTTCGATGTTTATTTAATTTATTTAATCACGTATGGCAGATGTATAATGAGGTGCAGCATTGCTTTCTGACAGTTGGCTTGGTGTATCCAGATGATTTGTTTCTGTTTCTTGTGAATGTAAGTATTTGTAAATTTAATAAGCGTATCTGTATACTTGTTAATGTTTGTAGTTTTTATTCCCTGTTATTATTTTTTTCTGGTCGAAGAAAAGAAATTTTACTGAGATTCAAAGAGGAACACTATAATAATCAGATGATTTATGAAGTCTTTTGAATTGAATGAGAGAAAACCAAGGTATAACGAAACAAAACAAAACAAAACAAAACAAAATCAGGCACCCTTAGTATATCCGGTATCTTGTTTCATCAATTTTAAATCGAATGGTATTTATATCTACACATGTTGTTGTTTGGTTGTCTGTTCAATTGAAGAGGGCATTTTATCTTTTACATTTGTCTCTTTCTTTTGAAGACTCTTCTATTCCCTAGGAGAAAATGATTCTTATTCTGTTTCCTTTAATGTGATATGACATTTTACTTTATCTTTCTTTTGTCTATACTTCCAGAAATGTAGGTTGAAGGAAGAAGCATCGACTTTTGGTGCACTTTGCGTATTGAAACATCTTTTGCCAAGGTTGTATTTTTTTGTTTGTTTAAATCCTGATGATAATTATTGGAAAGTATCTACGTATCAGCAGCTGACAATTTTTTTTTCTTCCGGAAGGCTATCTGAAGGTTGGCATAGTAAAATACCTCTACTGGTTGAAGCTGTAAAGTCCTTGTTAGAGGAGCATAATTTAGGTGTTCGAAAGGCACTTTCTGAGGTAAATCATTGACCATTTATCTGTTGTTCGAATTTTTTAATATTTAAATAAAAATAATGCAACATGTTGCGGAAGTCAATATTTCTTGTCTTCTGTCTTCCTCATTTGCTAGTTAATTGTGGTTATGGCTTCGCACTGTTACTTGGTTGGTTCACCTGGAGAGTTGTTCATTGAATATCTTATACGAAATTGCGCTTTAACAGATCAAAATCAGAGTGATCTTGATAGCACACCAAATAAGAGAAAAGAGGTACACTTCCCCCTTGCCTTTGTCCTCAATTACTAGTAATGTATATATATTTTAATTACCAAGTGTGAGTTCTTTTATTCAATACTATGTTGTTACTTTTTACTTGGAGTAAGGATGTCTAACTTACGAGTTAACTCTTAGAAGAACTATATTGGTTTATGATTCTAGGTATGAAAATTGCGTTAACTTGCTACAAAATTGTTTGCATAAGCTCTGGTAGACTTGCATAAGTTGCATAGATTCACGGGTATGAGGATGATTGAATGTGTCACAACATAATGGTTTTCCCCAGACATGCCTGAAATGGCACAGGCTCAATGTTCTTTAATAAATATAAAATGCAAAAGTTGAATGATAAGGCTCTTCGATTTAGAAAACATTAACCTTACAGTTGTAGCTCCTCCGAAGTTACATCTAGTATCCCAATGTGAATCATATGTAAAGGAGGTGAAGGATACTGTATTGAGTCTCAACCCTATAGCTCCCGGTATAAATGAAGTCACAAAGCAGATCATTTGTAAACTCTAATTCATTTCAAACTTCTCAAATGAGATTACAAATATTTATAGCAAGACTATCTCTAAATCATGGGCCATAAGTGACACCATTCTTATGACCCATAGTGGACTTACATCATATTTTTCTAAAATAAACTAAATGTAAGGAAGCAAAGTACCTTCACTTACACATGACATCAACTAAATCTATATTAAAACTATCTGTTAAATATTATATTAGAATGTAAAATAATTATATGGGCTGTAAGTATGTAAGTATTATGTAAAATAATTATATGGGCTCTAAGTATATAAGTATTATGTAAAATAATTAAATGTAAGTATTCTGACCCGTTAATATTACTGTAAATTAGGGTTATTTAATACCCTGTGTCTATATAAAGAGATTCCGCTGTGTAGTTGAAACACACGAGTTATTCCATATGTCTCTCAATACTCTTTATATTCAACACTATTACAATTCCAAATTAAAACAACCTAAGAATTATTACAAACCAAATTAAAATAAACAAAGTTCATCCTAGTTTATTATAATATGAATCATCTTCATGTTATTGAGGTCCTTATCATATTCTCTGAAAATATTCTCTGAAAGGAGCTCTAGGCTCGGGTAGTTTTCCATTTTCTATTGTAATTGAGCTGCTGCTCGTCATGTCATAGTAATATACAGCATGATTCCACTTCTATTTTTACGTGTTCTATCACTATCATCCTCCACTCTTTAGTAATTTTGAACCTTGCAATTCATTAATTTGTACTTTGATTCTGAGCTTGTTATGCTGAGTTGTGAACCTATCTTGTGATTTATGAACTTGCTATCAATTTTGAATGCCATGTTTGTGTATTCTGTTCTGGTCTAGTCCTATGAAAATATTTTGCTTTATCTATATAAATGTTGAATTTTTATTTTACACAGTTAGATTGCATTTAGATACTATGATGCTTTAATCATTATTTTTGCATCAAGTGTAATCTTACAACGTTGAGTCAACTTTATGAAGATTCCACAAGTTTATATGGGTCGAGTTTGATAACTGGTTTTGGAGCTTGATCCCAATTTTTTTTAGAACATTATCATATTTGGTTATTTTCTTGGATAAAGTATTCCTCTTTGCTTCATTGTTTTATGCATTTATTGGTGTTTTCTATATGATGCGTTGGAAGGCTCCCTTGTTTTGAACCCCTTCCATTTTCTAGTATATTTTATCCTTTTTATTTTGATGGATATACTTATCCTCCTGTATATTTGATTTTTCTCCTAACATAAAATTTCTTCTTTTACTGAAAACAAACTAATATAGAAAAATATCTGTATAGTGTTGGCATGCTTTTATCTATCACAGGCCCCTACCTCTGCTGATCATGTTTTTCCTTTTCAGATGAAAATTGGAACAGTTTCTCCTGGTGAGTTACGAGCAGTTTGTGAAAAAGGTCTCCTGTTGGTAACTATTACGATTCCTGAAATGGAGGTAATTTATATATTTTTCTGTACTGATCAAATTTTTGTGGTTGTGATTTCACTAGTTTATTGGGTCCTATTATTTCTTTCAGTTCCTTATTTGATCTTTTTCTCAAGAAAATGTCTAATATTGCTTCGGACTTTACAGCATATCCTTTGGCCTTTTCTGTTGAAGATGATTATACCACGGACCTACACTGGTGCTGTTGCCATGGTATAATTTCTATATCCAATATTATTTTTTTTTGTAGAAAGTTGAACTGAATACTGTGACGCTTGATCGATTTTAACCTTTCATGTTGTATGTACTATGAAAGTGATGTTTTGTTATCACAGAGGTTTGACCTGGCAAATTAGAAGACATCATTTTTACTTTTTACAGGTTTGCAGGTGCATCTCAGAACTGTGGCGGCATAGATCTTATGGTAGTGATATGTTAAGTGAGTGTAAAACCCGTCTTGATATTCCAACTGCCGAGGTAGGTTCTCTGCCTAACAGTCTGATTTTTGTTAATTCCTTGTACTCTTGATGGTGCAAGAAAAACCTTTGTAGGTTATATTCAGCACTATATGGTTAAATAATTTATGGTTGATATAGGAACTTCTTGCTCGTTTAGTGGTGCTTTTACACGATCCTCTAGCAAGGGAGAAATTGGCCACCCAGATTTTGACAGTGAGCTCATGCCATCCTTGAATACTGTTTTGTTTTTGAATTATTCTGTGATTTACTCTCGATGGATTAGGCAGTATAAATATTATTGTATCGTAGTGTTTGAAATGGTGTATATAATAACATTTACTAATCCATTATTAGCTTTTGTAAAATACAGTAAAACTAAATGAGGTGGTTTTAATATGCATAAAAATCTGATTTTCAAAGCTTATTTAACATTGTGTAATTGATTACAAAGTTTATTTAGAAGAATGCATTTCCTTAGATGACAAATATGTACATGTTTTTGTAGGTTCTATGTCTTCTGGCACCTCTATTTCCGAAAAATATCAATTTGTTTTGGCAAGATGAGGTAAAATCTGTGCTAAAAATTTGTTTTAACACATAGAAACCAAGCTTTTGTTGAAGGTTGAGAATCTGTCAAGTTTCTAGTTATAAATTATGTTTGAAATATGTTGTACTTCTGCAAATAAACGTTGATAGAGTTTTCACATTCTCAGCTGTTAGTTGTGCATCTGTTAATATCAACACTGAGATCATGTAATTTCATTTTGTTGTTGGGCTTTGTGGTTATTGAAGTTGGGTCTAACTGAACCCAAGAAGCCAACTTAAGGTTATGAGAAGTATTTTGGCCATGGTGTAAGATTTTAAACTGATCTTTCATTAACTTTCTGGTCATTAAAGTTGGGTCTATCTGAACTCCTGAAACTAACTCAAGGTTTTGAGGAGTACTTTGGCCATGCTGTAGGATCTTAAACTGATCTTTGTAAACTTTTTAGATGAGGTGAACATTTTAAGAGCTCTAGAACCACTGCATAATTTTGCACCATGTTTCCGCATCATTCTGTAAATGTCACGAGTCAGCAAAATACTTCATATACTTTCATTTCATCATAAAGTTTGTCATAATCTGCTACTTGTATCAGTTGCTACATACAATTTTGAGATGGTTATTATATACCAAAATGTAATTCATTTGTGTTTTTGGTAAGTTCTAGATTCCGAAGATGAAGGCTTATGTTAGTGATACAGATGACTTGAAACAAGATCCATCATATCAAGACACTTGGGATGACATGATAGTCAATGTAAGTGTGATTGACTTGTCAAAGTCTTGTCGTCCACTTGTCGAAGTGTAATCATTTTAAAGAAGTGCAGGTCATGGAGTCAAACATTCTTGTCTATGTTGTTCTTATTCATGTAGTTATGGGATCCATTAATTTATTTGCATTTGAAATATCTCTTCAAAGTTGATTGGATAACAAAATAATGGTATTGCTTAAATGGTGAAATACTCAACATTTCTCTAAAATATGCATTTAAAAAAAATGAAAATGATACTTAAGTCTGTCCAATATGGTTATGCAAAGGTAATTCAACTCAGTTTGTTGCAACTGTGAAATCTAAATCTCTTTTGTCAGCAAGATATTTTGTTGCATCTCTTTATTTTGGGTTTACAGTTTCTTGCAGAATCTTTGGATGTGATTCAAGATGCAGACTGGATTATGTCTCTTGGAAATGTATTTGCCAAACATTATGAACTTTATACATCTGATGATGAACATGCTGCACTTCTTCACCGGTACCAATTCTCCAACCTAAAGCATGCTTTGCATGAGAAACGTGATATGTTAAACAATTCTTTCTGTTGCATGAGACATTGATTGCTTCACATTTCTTAGAATTTTGTTGGATCTAACTCAACCTCACAAAATCGACTTGTAAGGGGATGTCGATCTTTATATAATTAACAATCATGCCATATCATTGTTCAATGTGGGACTCTCAACAACAGTTTATTTTATCCATTCAAAATGATATAGAACAAAATTGCTGGTGCAGTTTCGTGGTGTGAGCAGACTGTTTGGGGACCCCGGTATTTTGCCAGTTCATAGGACCCGTGCTACCAGTTTTCAAAGTAGTGGTCAGAATTCGATGCTTGGGATTCTTTTCACCTTTGACAATGAATCTACATATTGAAAATAATAGATAAAAGTAATAGAAGAGTTTCTAAAAAATACGAGAATAGAAGACATTTTCCTTGCTAGCAATATGAATAAGAAATAATTATTCCATTACTTCCTACAAGTAGGTTATCAATTTATAACTAAAAAAATGTTAAACACATCCGAAGATGCATGTTACTAAATTGCTCCTTCATAAAAACTAGTGGATGAATTCTAGCATTCCCCACATATATATAACCATAACTGCCCTATTTACATTATTTCTATAACTTCTATAAACAAATATCTAGTCATTTCTTTTTTGTGAATCTGGTAAAATATGTGATGTGAAATAATGAAACACAGTCGAGCATATAGCCTATATAAACCTTTCGTGTAGTTAGTTATTGAAATCTGTACCTCAGGACTTATCTAACTGGTATTTGAATTTCATTAGATAAGTCCTGAATCAGATTCGGTTTGATGCTTTGTCTGAATCTAAATGCCTAGTATTTAAGACTGAACGAGTGTGAAAAATCATTTTGAACTTTGACACAGATGCTTGGGTATTCTGCTTCAAAAAGTTAATGACAGAGTTTATGTCCATGATAAAATGGATTGGATGTATAAGCACTCCAACATTGCGATCCCAACAAACAGGCTTGGTTTGGCAAAAGCAATGGGATTGGTAATTCAATTTCTTTTTCTTTTTTAACTTGTTAGACATATTTTCCCTTTCCCGCTGCTTCTTAAATTACCATTTTTTTTTGTGTGAAGGTTGCTGCATCTCACTTGGATACAGTGTTGGAGAAGCTGAAGGATATTATAGACAATGTTGGACGAACCATAATTCAGAGGTTTAGACTTGTAGGATTGAGTGTATACACTTCTTATCAACTCACATTCTAAGCCCAAGCTTATGCATGTGAAATTATAAGTGTCTGTTTGGTTGTCATTCTATTATCTGTTTTCATTTATGACTTTCACTTTTCCCTAAATTACAAAAATGTCACATTGTTTTTGCGATATTTCATGTTTTCAAAAAAATTTAGAGAAAAAATGAAAAATTGAAGACAACTTTTTATAGTAAAGTGGCATTTTTGTAATTAAAAGTGAAAATGACATGAAAAGTAAAAACAAATAATAAAAACAGAACCCAAAGAGACCCTAATTTTTTGACAACTTCTAACCATTTCTTTTTGAAAATCTTCTCCTTTTTGTACTTCATTGTGGCTTGCATGTTTCGGAACCTTTACTTGCTATGTTATATTATGCCATTGTGTCTGACAAAATTGTTAGGACCTTAGTGTTACAGTCATATGATCTGCTTTCACCCTTTTATCTCCTTTCTTGGTCTTATTTTTACTTCTTGACGCTCACAGTTTCACACACATCTTCCATTAAAGGACAAAACTTCAAGTGTGTCTGTGTTTTTTATTTGTAACTTGAAAGATTGTGCATGTGTAAGATGCACCACCTTTTTGAATATGTTAAGAAAACAGTAGCTTGATAGGAACTGGTAACTTGTTACTCAAAAATAGTTATAAACCTCCAGTTATACAGATCTGAATTACTGACAAACAAGAAAACAATGATAGAACTTGAAAAAGTTCTAGGTTCTACAATGTCCTGCCAAAGGCCGCACGACTGAAGGTCGATGCCTTCCCTACCCTTTCCTCCCTTTGCAAGTTCCTTCCTATGTAGGCAAGGTTGTTACAACCCAAATCCCTTTTCTTCCCCTTCTCTTATATCCCAAATGTAGTCTACCTCAGGAGTCTCTAACATAACTAAAGGTTATAGATCACTGTAGTATGAGTGGAGTGTTCTATCTGTCACTAATATAGATTAAACAGATATAGGAGAGAGAGAATAGTCGTACATAAATACGAATAAACTCTTCGAGGGTTTACTTGCTCCCTTCCCAAATATTTACTGAATCGGTTGATGCTCGTCAATGCCCTTTCCTTCCCATTATGCAGTGCTTCTAATCATTCCTCCCTTGCTTTCCATTTAGGTAACATTGTTACAGCCTAAATCCATATTCTGTTTCTTAATCACATTGTACGTAATGTCTTCGTTTCGATTCCCTACCCTTCATTCAAAACATCTAAGAATGGGTCTCTTTCCTTTTCCTTTTCTTAGATTCAATTAGATTCAGAACTTATCTGACCTATTTGTAGATCAATATTTGCTTTGGTTGAACAGTCGCTTAATTTGCATCAGAACATGACAATAGTGTAGAATTGAACAGTTATTTAGTTTGTATTTGAACATGATAAAAGTTCATCCACATGCTCTTTGAATAATCTTTTCCACGATTGAGTTTGATTCAGAATCTGTCTGACCTGTTTGTAGCTTTCATCTGTTGCAGGATACTATCAATGTTCTCTGATAGTTTCAGAACAGAAGAGTCTGATGACATACATGCTGCCTTGGCTTTAATGTATGGATATGCTGCAAAGTATGCCCCTTCATCAGTTATTGAAGCCAGAATAAATGCCCTTGTTGTAGGTTATCCTTTATCTCTGTTTTTGACTTGCTATTTGTATCAGTATCTATCCTTTGTTGCCTTGCTTTATTTCAGACTGTATACAAATGTATTGAAGAGGGTTGATTGGAACCATGCTCAGTTTATTTTTTTAAATACAGTTTTAATTTGTGAGGTACTAAAAAGTTTTCAAGACAATAAAAGAAAATAAACAATAGCTATTGAAGAAAATGATCATTAACTGTTTATATGTTATTACTGTTTTCTGGATAAAGAAAACAGTTTCACGAGTTGTTTCCATAATTTTTAATGAAGTTAGTATGAATGTTACCGAGTTATTAATTATACACAAGGAGACTTTTTAAGTTAGTATCTGACCTCTGGTCAATGATTGAGATAAACAAGTGATAAAAGGAGTAGCCTTTTCTGGCCCATGTGAAAGAAATTTTTTGTATTGAAATAATGGGGGAAACCATGGTCGAAGGGAACAGTGAACACATGCCTGGAAAGAATTATCAAGAAAGTGGAAGGGCGCATATGGGATTGCATAGTTGAGCGGGGAAGTAGGAAGTTAGTTAATGAAATCACGGCATGAGGAATGCATGGTGACTGGTCCGTGTGTTTTGAAGATGTTGATGATATTTGGTTGTAGGCTTTATTTGTTGCTTCCACACAGAAAAGTTCTTGTCTAATTCTTTTTAAAGAGTTCTAAAATGGGACAGGTACTTGTTCTTACCAGTGTGAAGGATGTACTCATCAGCGGAGGGAATGAATTGATTAGTGTAAGATTCACTGGATAGCTTGCTGATGGTAGAGGAGGACGCAGTGGCCATGTATTGTATGGTAAAGGCTTTCTGATGGTGGTAGAGGAGGAGGAGGTGGTGGGAAATGTTCAGAATCCATGGAAATGGTTCAGGAACCAACTTTTGATACTGTATTCTGAAAAACTAATATAGAGAATTTGGGTGAGGAGAAATTCAGAGGATTAAGGATTTGAGAAAACTGAGTTCTGATTATGTTATATGAAAGCCGAGTGTTCAAATGATATGTATTTATACGGGGTTGAGGGTTATCACAACCATCTTACAATATTAAACCTCTGACAGTTATAAGTATAACTGACCTAAAAATAGTTAATAGAAGATCTTAAATAACAACTGTTTGACAGCATGAGTAAAATGGCATCTCACTTCCTGTTAATATATTTGTGGTTATTTCTAAAGTTGATTTGATCATATAAATTATATATGGCCAGGGCACCAACATGCTTTCGAGGCTTCTTCATGTGCGTCATCCTATAGCAAAGCAAGCTGTGATCACAGCAATTGATTTACTAGGTTTGTAATCATGTCTTCATATTTTAATTATTTCTGATGCTTGTTGTGTTGTACTTGTTGCTTCTGTTGGTTTCTAATATGATCATCAAAACTTTTCGTTTCTTTTGTTTAGTGAAAACATTTATTTACATATAAAATGGACTTTTAGAAAACCATTTATTGCTAGAAAATCATTTTTAGAAAATGAACATTTGTGAAAAAGTGTTGCCAAATTCAGCCATGGCGATGCCATTGCTTTATGGAATGGTGGATTTTGTGCTGGATGCCATAGGCTGCAACACCTATTATATCTCCCATTTGCGGCAATACTATGTTTACAGCATCCCCAATGGAACTTCTCAATTTAGGTGCTTAAGTGGCTCCCACATGTACACATCACTCATTTATAGTTTTTTATTGTCGGTCCCAAATAAGCCCCCTATTCTTCTACAGAATTTGTGTAATTTTTGTCTTATTCAAGAACACACTACTTGTATTCATAATGGTGTTACAATGAATACACAATGTAATTAGCCATCATTGTCATTGTCGTTAATATCATTAAACCAGTTATCTTACCAATATTGATGTTGATATGGGCGTTAGCAGCTAGTTTCAAGTTTGCTTCACCTCTTGTTAAGAGTTCATCAGAACTTCATCAAATTTCAGGTTGATGTCCTGATAATTGTGTGCATGATGTAATTCTGATAACGCAGGTAATGCTGTCATTAATGCTGCTGAAAGCGGGGCACCGTTTCCATTGAAAAGAAGGGATCAACTGCTTGATTATATTTTAACTTTAATGGGTCGAGATGATAATGATGGCTTTGCTGATTTAAATGAACTCTTGCGTACTCAGGTATATAAAACGTTGTTGAAGGACCACTTGTGTCTAAGTGTGAGTCTCTTGTCAATGAAAGCTGATAATATTTAACTTAATTTTTTTTATACTTAGGCTCTTGCTATAAGTGCCTGCACTACATTGGTCTCCGTGGAGCCAAAGCTAACTATTGAAACTAGAAACTATGTGATGAAGGTATGGGATATTATTTGGCTTTTGTATATATTTGCAAATTTTCAGCCTTCTAAGTTTTCTGTAAATTTGACAGGCCACATTGGGGTTCTTTGCGATACAAAATGATCCAGTTGAAGTTGTCAATCCCCTTATAGACAACCTGGTCTCTCTCTTATGTGCAATTCTGCTCACTGGGTAATTTATTTAAACACATCGTATTATTCTGCTTAAGTTGTGTTTCTTTAAACAGCCTCTCCCTTTGAATATTGTTTTAATTGTTTCATTTTTATCTTCTTATTGCTTCCTCATTTTATTTCCATTGCTCTTCTAAAAAAATTTATTTCCAAAAATAGATTTACTCTTTTGTTCATATTTGCATTCTGGGCTATCATTTTTACAATTAATTGTTTGCTTGTTATTGTTTACTTGTTATGAACACAATATTTTATCCTTCATCTTTCTCTTTCTAAATACACCCATCATTAAATTAATCCGTTAAAAAGTTTTGACCTTCCAATCATGTCAATTGTCATACATTCTGTGTGTATAAATTGTAAAGGTGTTTTTTCACTTGTACTAATTAGTAAAAGCATAATATTTAGTGGAGAGGATGGAAGAAGTCGAGCAGAGCTGCTAATGCTTTCCGTGCGGCAAATTGATCAATTTGTCTCTTCCCCTGTTGAATATCAGAGGAAAAGAGGTTGTCTTGCAGTCCATGAGATGCTTCTCAAGTTTCAGATGGTTTGTGTTAGTGGCTATTGTGCACTGGGATGCCATGGGAGTTGTTCACATACCAAGCAAATTGACCGTGCTCTATATGGGAATTTTTCTAAGCTACCATGTAAATATGTTCCATCAGATGACTTCGAATTTTTTTATATGTACTACATAACTATTTATGTCACTGGGATTGGGCTACTGGTTAAGGGTTTGGATAGTTTGCATGAGATCATTGGTACAAACCTCACTGCCACTATTTTAACCAAAAGAATAATTATTATTTTGGTTTTCAATTTTCAGCTGCATTTGTATTGCCAAGTCGTGAAGCTTTGTGCTTGGGAGATAGGGTAACAATGTATCTTCCACGTTGTGCGGACACAAATTCTGAAGTCCGAAAGATATCAGCGCAAGTATGTACTTGAGATGTCTTGTCTGTGTTATAAAATAAGACCTGTGTTGTTTTCTGAAATATTATAAGATTTACAAAATACATGCTCTCTGGTTTCACTTCTAATAGTCCATTTAATGGTTACGCTGTGCAGATTCTTGATCTACTCTTCAGCATTTCTCTTTCTCTTCCAAAACCTCCTGGTTTGTCTATATCTGCTGAAGATATAGAATTGTCATACAGTGCTTTGTCTTCTCTTGAAGATGTTATAGCCATGCTGAGGAATGTAAGTTCATTGACCACATTGTGTCTGCCTTTCGTGCATTTAAGTTGCAGATGAAGAAGAAATAGGGTATCGATAAGATTTTGGTCTCAGAAAATGTGACATTTTTTTTGAAATCAATCTCTATTTCCCTTCATTCAATAAACAATTGTGTTTTAGTCCCTGGTTGGGAATAGGAATACGAACACTTTTTGTTAAATGCAGAGCTAAACATAATTCAAATAGGGACAAATTTTAAACAAATCATGTTTTGAGGGATAGTATATTTAAGCCAAAAAAATAAGACCCAAGATGTTCTTGGTTTTTGTTGAAGAGAATAGTGTGGAATAACGATTTTATATCGATGTTATGTTGATGCAAGTAACTTGTTGGCTGTTAATGTTAATATGAAAGACAAAGCACCGTTTTCTTATCCTTGTTTATATTTATTTACTATTCCTAATTAAATAAGAAAAACATTAATGGTATATAAGAAAATATGGAAACAATATTATTAGATAATCTAAGAGACTCTAACCTATTTTCTTTTATATGATAATGATGCATTGTTCAGATGTTCTAACAGTTTTCATGTGTGTATACAGGATACCTCTATTGATCCATCAGAAGTTTTCAACAGGATCATTTCCTCCCTCTGCATTCTTTTGACCAAGGACGAGGCAATTGTCTTTTCTTGTTCTCCTTATGCGTGTGTGTGTGTCTGTCTGTCTGTAAATTATAATTATCAATTTGGATGACACTTTCATACAGCTGGTTGCCATGCTTCATGGTTGCTCAGTAGCTATATGTGATAAGATCAAGCAGTCAGCTGAAGGAGCTATTCAAGCTGTCGTTGAGTTCGTCACTAGGAGAGGGAGTGAATTGACCGAGATTGATATCTCAAGGTGTAAAGCATAGTTTATTTACAAATGTTACTTTATTGGAGAAACCACCTTTGGTTATGTCATCCTTTTACCTGATAAATTTTGAGCATAAGTTATTGTGACATACAATGTATTACAGGACAACACAATCATTGATCTCTGCCACTGTGCATGCAACTGACAAACATTTACGTGTGGAAACTCTCGGTGCTGTATCCTTTTTTCCTAATATATTTTAGAATATGTGCCTAAATGTCAACACAGTTCTTTATATAGTCTGAAAATACTAGTGCCTAAATTAACCTTTACTATATAAAAAGATTGCTTCCTTGGCTGAAAATACTAGTGCAAAAACTGTTTTTGATGAAGTCCTGGCTACTGCTGGAAGGGATATAATAACGAAGGATATATCTAGGCTGCGTGGTGGATGGCCCATGCAGGATGCATTCTATGTAAGTCTGTCTTTTTCATTAATAAATATATTCCCCCCTGTTCAGTTTTAACTACAATTTATTTTCTCATAACAATGGTTGTACAAAAGTGTTCACTAGAATTTGAGTTCATAAAAAAGGGAATTTGTCTGTTTTAGTATGTTCCTTACATGTTAAAATTATGGATATTGATCTTAAATTGGGAGTGTTTATGAATTACGGGGTTAAATGTTTGAGGTGTATATTCTAGCAATGAATGATAAATATGATGGACAAGAGTAGTGTGAAAACTATTAGGTTGTGATAGAAGAGTTTCCTATAAGTATTAGCGCAGGTTAGTTGCAGATCGTTCTCAACTGTACAGTACACAGCACAGTTACTGTATCTGCTGGTGATGGGGTCAGTTAGAGTTTGTCACTTGGTTCAGAGCCTGTTGTTCTGTTATAAAACATTTGTTTTGAGTTATTAATGTAAGAAATATAATCAGATTCTAGAACGAGCATTCAAGTTTCAATTCTTTCCTTTGTTTTCCATTATTTTTCTTATATTATCTGTGTGTTTCTCTCAGTTCTCTAGTATCTAACAATTGTAATCAACAATAGGGTTTGCACCAGGGATTGAGTGCATACCTTACTACCTCCTTATTTGACATAGTTAATGGCATATGCAAGAGCCAATGTCCCAATACATGTTTCTTTTTCTTTCTATTAAGTAGGAGTTAAGTGGAGCATGTGAAAATTGGGATTCAAATAGTATATCACAAGAGTGCACTATTTAGATAGTCTTGAATCTATCGAACAAAGCGACGAAGAAAAGTGGATAAAATGGAACATATTCCGATTAAGGTGGGTATAGGAAGTCCCAAGACAACAATAAGAGAGTCTAAACCAAAAAGATTTTCACGACGAGAGGAGAGAATGAGTAGGGGAGACAACTGAGGGATATTCATTCATCCACACTAGGAAAACATCAACTTGGGCAGTGCAGAGAAGGAACAAGAAGGGGGGTGACAAACAATCACTAGGCGAAAAGGAAAAGCAATGCACACGGAGGATTTGCATCCAAGGGATATGACAGATAATATGTTCACTGTGTCCAGTGGCAAAGAATTCTAGGTTGTGACAATTTTGATAGGCAGCACCTAAATCTTGGATCCAATAAACGATGACTGAGACAGAAACCATACAGTCACCAGTTTATACGATAACTGCACACAAGAATGCAAGGCTACATCAAAACTAGTAATAGAAGAGTCCAATGTTATGGAAAGGTTTCGAGAGCACACTGACGACACCAAACCCTCTTTTGCAGAAGCATGTTGTTAGAGAGGGCAGAAATAAATGGTATTTATAGGCAGTTATTATATTATTAGGCAGCAGTTATGTTATTAGACAATTATTTAATAAATAGGGAACATGAAGGAAAAAAGGAGTAGGCATTTATTCTGGGACTGGATATTGATTGGGAGAGACCAAGCTCTTTAATTGGTAGAGTTTTTGTTGGGACTTTCAAGGTTTCTGATTTGGACTTCTCAGGTTTCTAGCATGGACTTTTAAGGTTTTATCCAAGCCCACATTATATGAACTCTTATGCCAAGTTAAATATGAAGCTAAATGAGTCTGATTGCTTCAGAGATCAACCCTCAACGTGTTAACAAATCAATCTCAAATCAGATCTTAATCTATCTTATTTGTTGTAACATAATATTTACATTATTTCAAACACCTTTATATGATGTTCGTGTTTCATGATTTCTCAGTGATTATTCTTAAAGAATATGTTCATAGAATATTTGATTCATGTAGTATATAAATTTTCCCAGGCATTTTCGCAGCACTTGGTTCTGTCAGTGTTATTTCTAGAACATGTGATATCTGTCCTTAGCCAGATTCCTATCCTTAAATGTGATGTAGACAGAGTTGAGGATAGCCAGGTCCACACACATACAGAGGATGGCAATTTGGAAGCTGCAATTTTTGCTCTTACTGCTTTTTTCAGGTCTGTATTGTCAATTTGTTTTGAATTTAAGATATTTAAATGTTCCAGCAATTTTCAAGCCTTTATTTGATGCAGAGGTGGGGGAAAAGTTGGAAAAAGGGCCGTTGAACAAAACTATGCTTCTGTTCTTTCTGAGCTGATGCTACAACTTGGAAGCTGCCATGGGTTAACTTACTCTGGTCACCTTGAACCATTGCGGTGAGGATCTACGATACTAGTTGAATGTTAGCATCCATCCATGTTTGTGCTGCATGTCAAGTATTAATTGTATTTTGTTAGACTTATTAGAACATATGAATAATATCGTATGTTATCTTGGGAGTAATTTTAGAGTATCGCAAATTAGTATAAACATAGATTAGTACTTTGTCATTTGTAATAAAGCTAAATATATATAACTCTCATCATTATTAATATGATTATTCTTTATCCTCACTCTCCTCCTAAGACTACCCCTGCAACTTCAACTAGAATCTAACTGACACTGTCATTAGCACTACTATTAACATACTCTAATTTAGAGCTTAATGTCAACTTTAGTTGATTCTTTAATGAGGTTAGGGAGATATTTAAATCTGCAATAAAACCCCCGATGAAAATTTTTCCATTCTGCCCACCATTCTAAATTCTAATATGGTTTCCTTAGGATGGTACTGAGGAAACTAAAGCCAGGGCCATATGTCTTAAGTAACATAATATGTGTTAACAAAGCTGTATTACTGCATACAATTATGTTGTACACACAACTGCCCATGTGAATCCTGTGTTTAATCCTTGTGCAGGAATCTTCTGACTGCATTCCAGGCATTTTGTGAATGTGTTGGTGACCTTGAGATGGGAAAGGTAGACACACATTACAATTGCTCCATTTTAAGGATGTACGATGGTCTTGTAACCAAAGCAATACAACAAATTATTTCTTTATTCAGATTTTAGCTAGAGATGGGGAACTTTCTGAAAATGAGAGGTGGATTAATCTCATTGGAGACATAGCCGGCTGCATATCTATAAAGCGGCCTAAAGAGGTATTATGTTTTAAAGTATAATTCTATATATACATTAGTTTATATATCCAAATGAATACATATTTGCATGGCCAAACAGAAAATGCTGATAAGTTATTGGAGTAGTTTCATTATGATACATTAAAAAAATTTAGATTTATGAGTTTTTTCTTCCTTCATGTGGTGATAATTTAGGTCCTATAATCATGAAATGAAATTATTTTAAATAATCAATTTGCTATTCCTAGAATAGGTTATTTTGGCATCACTTCATTGTTCCCGTCATTGCTAGTAGTTATGGTTAGTACTTATGAAAAAGATCTTATAATTTGTAGATGTTTATAAAGAAGTTAAATACGAGAGGTTTCGAAAAATTTGAGTTTGAGACATAAAAAGTCATTTCTACGAATACCCAAAGCAATGTTTATCGAACTCCTAGTGTTTGTAAGATTCTTTTAATATATCCACAAGTAGTTGTGAGGAAATTTATTCAAATTGGCTCTTACTATTTAAGATATCTTTAAGATGAATACAAAGGGTGTTAGTTTGATGTTTAATTTGTAATTCTGTTTTGCTTCTCTTTTACCATAGGAGGATGCCTCTTTTGTATTTATTATCTTTCTCTATTGTCAATATATTGTTTCACTCCACCCAGATACCTCCCTCATACTTTCCTACTCACAATATAAGGAGTAAGACATTGCAATTTTATGTGGCATTTGACATGCTTTATGATTCTCTACAAATAATATTTAAAAAAGGTTTATAATTAGGGATCATTTGCTTTCTGTGAAGTTGCATGGTTGTGAACACCTGCTCAAAATTATTTTGGTAAGACAACTGTTTTTCTCATCATAAAAAAATTCTGACCAAGTCTTTTGTCCTGTTGAAAACATAGATCCAAAATATTTGTCAATTTTTGAAAAGATCATTGGACCGACCCCAGAAATACCAAAGGGAAGCTGCTGCTGCTGCCTTGTCCGAATTTGTTCGTTATAGGTGCGTATAACATGAAACTTTATATAAGTTTCCTTCCGTTAATGTTGATGTATTAATTCTTGATATTGTTCAATATACTATTTGGGGTCCTACTCGCGTTCCTTCTGGTTTAGGATATGGTTATTCTATAACTTTTGTTAAAGAGTCTCACATCGACTAGAGATATGGCCATAATGGCCTATACATTGTTTATAAGGCTTGGGTGTAATCAATAGCAGCCGTAGCATGGCATAGCAGTTTTGAGAAGATTGAACCTGATTATGCCCTGTTATTCTTGCCGCATTAGTCACACTTCATATGTCGAATCTTGAGTGTTCATAAGGCTTGGACAGTCGCCACCTTATGAGTCAATTTAATTGATGACTTTTCATGATGTACTTGATTATTTTTAATGGTAATATAATTGATGACATTTCATAGATGGCTTTTCATGATGTACTTGATTCTTTTTAATGGTAATAGATCTTCTTAGCTATTTGATGCTTTTCAAACTCTTAAAAGGTGAGTTGTGCCAAACTCAATTCCAAAAGTTAGTTCAAGAGGTGACGATTGCTCAACCCTTAAGGATTACTTTGGTCATATCTCTAGTCCATGTCGGATATCTTACACATAAGATTGGACATATAGAGCGTGGGCAAATGTTTGGGACTTCAATGTGATTCCGATTGCTTGAGAGATTAGCCCAAGCCTTATAACTATATAACAATAGGATTACAATCAAGATCCCTTGATTATAGGGATAAGAATAAGTAACCTATACTATCTAGTCATTTATTACAATCAGAGAAATGTATACTAGGAAATAGAACATATATGCTTAATGAAAAATAATATCTCAACGCTCTCCCTCAAGCTGGTGCATATATGTTGTACGCATCCAAGTTATTACACAGATAGTATATCTTTTGACCTCTAAGAGACTTTGTGAAGATATGAGGACTAGTCCTCTAGGTTATAGCTTGGTTAGCAGTCCAATGTCTTGTTTTCTGATTGTCTGTCTCACAGGCTTTTGACCAAATCTGGCATTGGTCTGGTTCACAGATGATTTTGTTTGTTTGACTAACAATTACTTTAATCGAATAGGGTGGTTGTTATTGACTTCTTTCTTAGGCAATATACCTCTATTTGGTTTTTATTAAAAATATAAACCATACTTGGTTCCCCTCTTAATAGTTTAAGCTTTTGGGAGAGTTGATTGTTTGCATAATAAGTGTCTCTATGATCAGGTAGTTAGGAGTTTTAATCCTTGTTGGCTCCATGCTTGATAATTGAATTAAAGTTATGCACAAGGTTAGAAAGGCATGTGCATTTTCCTCACCTCAGGACCAATTAGCTCTTGCATGAAGGATGGAAATTGTCACGTATCTCCATTTTAGCCTTTGGGAGAGTCAGACTTAGATATTGTTTCATTTTTAAGTTTTTCACAATTAGCAATTGCAATATGTTGTCTTCTCACAATAATATTTAGTCACTGAGTATTCTTACATATATTAAAAGAGGTCTTTATTGTTGAGTTAAAGTACTTATTGATTAACATCATTTTTACAGTGGTGGACTTGGTTCGCTTTTGGAGCAAATGGTTGAGGTTTTATGTAGACGTGTATCAGACGAGTCTTCTACTGTTCGTCGCTTTTGTTTGAGAGGATTAGTACAGGTTGTTTTATCATGTGACCACCGTTTCTTCATTTCAATGTTAGTTAATTCAACGTTGGTTTAGCTGTTTTAAGTGCCTGGTTGCTTTCTAATTGTCTGCTTTTTTTAATGGCAAAAGTGTGTAGAACCATCTTCAACTTTAATTTCGTCTCAATTAGTCCATTGTTCCTTACACTTCAATTATTGTTGCAACAGGTTATTTTTTTAATTTGGATTATCTTAAAGCAGAACAGATTCTAAAAAATTTCCTTATTAAATCTAAATCGTTAATTAGCTGTATTAGTTGGTTATAACTGTAAAAGAAAGCTTAACTAAATAACTGTAGGAGAAGAATCTAGAAGTGTAATCTATATAGATGAACAATACACACTAAGATACATAATGTGACCTGGATCATCATACTCTGGTAGTTAACCAGTGAACTTCATGTTAATTAGTCATAAAATAACTGATAGGAAAAATGACTGAAGGTAAGCGCTGATTAGGACCAGTAAATGTTTCTCCATATGGGATTTAGCTTATTGTTTTCGGTTAATTTTTCAACTCCTGGGAGGTCTATACTCCTGCATGATTCCCTGTGCTCCCTTTTTAAAGAATTGACATCTCCAAACATTGATGTTGCAGATCCCATCAATTCATATTCTGAAGTTTACAACTCAAGTCCTGGGTGTTATATTAGCTCTGCTAGATGATTCTGATGAATCTGTACAATTAACCGCAGTATCGTGCTTATTGATGGTGAAGTTGTTTGTTTCATTATGTGTTTCATTTTGTTTACTTTTTTAACCATTTTAAATTTAACCAAATAGTTTGCTTTTTTGCCTCAGATTCTCGAATCTTCACCTGATGATGCTGTTGAGCCCATTTTGCTTAATCTTGCAATACGACTTCGAAATCTACAAGTGCGTCAGTTTACTCTTCTATGTATCATTTGAATTTTATTTTGCATTATGTTTCTTTACAATTGTATCCCATATTTTTCTTCTGTAGATATATAAATGAAAATTTTCATTAATTGTTTCCATGGCGTTTGCTCAAAGCAGGCTGGATTATTTATTCTAAAACAAATTATTTTCTGGAAAAGAAAATCTCACTTTGTCTCCTACTTTTAAGATTCAATAGTTCGAAAGGAAATTTACCAGATATGACCCAAACCTTCTAAGTTCTTACCAATATTCTTTCTTCAAACATTTTTTCCTGAAAGATTGGTTACTGAGAAAGGTCTTCAGAAAATTGGATATTGAGAAGGTCTTCAGGCAAGCTAAAAGATTTGCATGGCTATATCTGTAACTGTTTGAATTAAATGTTAGATTGTATATAATGAGTAGCATTTTCTGATACAGATTGACAAGTGATTAGTGCTTAATAGCTATTCTTAGACTTTGGGTCTAACTCAACTCAAGAAAACTGGTTTGTAGAGTGAGGTGTCCATCGCTTATAAACACACTTTCAGTTCACATTGAATTAAGTTATATCTATTAACAATATTTTTCCATGTTTTGTATACGTTATTTTTCTTATTTGATCAATAAATTAATGAGTTTCTGTGGATGATTGGTAGAGAGCCTGAAGTTGTACCATACTTGGGATATGTTGTTCTGTTGTGATGCTCTTTCCTTCAAATTTTTTTATTAAAAAAATTCTACTAACAACATTGTAACTTATTAACTCAAGTCATCTTTTCCTTTGGCAAAAAGCCAATATTGCACCATGCCATTATCAAAATAGGAATTTGTGTAACTGTATATATTAAACTAAAGCTAGTTTGTTGTTGTTTCTAGAAATTTCCATTTGTCAAGGATATTTTATCCTTGCTTAATATGTTTCTTAATATTTCTGTTTCTAAAGAATTAGAGTATTTTCTATGCAATAATATTTTTGGGAAACACTCAACACTATTAATTTAAAAACAGACAAGCATGAATGCAAAGATGCGAGCCAGTTCCTTTGCAGTATTTGGAGCACTAAGCAACTATGGAATTGGGACACTGAGAGAGCCATTTGTTGAGCAGGTATGTTGCTAATGTTGTTTGCAGTCATTACTTATTCTTTTTCCCGTTTTCTAAATTATGAACTAAAAAAGAAATTCTAGCTTCCATCTATTCACCTGCAAAGGCAATATGAAGTTGATGGTTGTTGGTAGTGGATTGAATGGGTACCATGTGGCTGAATAAGGGGATTTTTTATTCTTTGTTAATATCCATTTTGTTTGCTTACTATTTAGTTAAATTGCTAGCTTATTGTAATCTTACTGATAGGAATAATGAAGATGTAAATAGGAATAAACCTTTATTGGTTTATTATAGGAAATACAATAGAAAACAATGATGTTTCTGTTTTATGGTTAGGTTGTTAGTAGTTATTGTTTTATAGTTAGGTGGTTAGTGTTAGTTGGATCCTATCCCTCGTATAATCAGCCTATAAATAAAGGCTCCCACCCCTTTGAAATGATCTTTGACAAAATTAGCAATTGAGTGGTTTATACCATTGTAGGAGCGTATTCACTCTTGTGTATTTTTTTCTTTCAATCAATAAAAAATCAAGGACGAATAATTCCCTTTTGCTATTAAGTTCTATCAAGGAACTTAACACTTACCGTGATCTATTCATTTTGTGATTACCAGTATGGTTAGTTTAACAAAGTGATAATCACTATAATTTAATTTTTGAAAGGCAGAGATAAATCTATTTAAAAGAATACAAGAGGTAATCTAACCTCTATTCGAAGTGTCTCTGAAGATAAAACAACCTTTAAACTAGCAGGAGAAAACAATTACAAAGAGAAAAACATTATAATCACTTTGAATTTGGTAAAAATAGAGAGAAAAAGGTTGAACGTTTGAACTTGTTACAGGTAAACTATTTGCCTTTGTATCACTGCCACCTAATGCTTCCTTTTCATACCCATGCTAAAGAGTGTGAAATTGTTCATACAACCAAAATTATAAAAGTAAAAGTAATCAAAATGTGTAGCCTTTTAGTAGTATGTTTCTCTTGCTATATAATCAGTGTTGGTAGTACAGTAAAAAAAAACATGTTAGCATGTGCAAAACTTTCAATTGTACTTTGTGATATTTCCAACCAAGTGGCAAGTATACCATGGAGATTTTTCATTATTTTGGTGAATCTCATACTTGCTAGCTAGCTCATTCCATGCTAATGATTGTTTTTTCAAAGGTACATGCTGCTGTTCCTCGTCTGGTTTTGCATCTTCACGATGAAGATGTTAGTGTCCGACTAGCCTGCCGGGTAATCAGTCATCATCTTGGATTTTCCCTGAATTGGAGATTCATAGAGAAACTTCTAACATGCTAAATCATTTATTTTTGTAACATACTTGCTGACAGAATACCCTGAGACGAGTTTTCCCATTGATGGAAATTGATGGATTGCTAGCCCTGCTAAACACACCGAGTTTCCTTTCTGATCACCGGTATGTTGACTTAGACAGATCTTAAAAAATTTATGTTTGCAATTATTTTTAAGAATTATCTTATGAGAAAATATTGCATCTGTCTTTATTTTTTAGAAGTGACTATGAGGATTTTCTACGAGACATTGCAAAGCAATTTACGCAGCATCTTCTTTCCAGAGTTGATACTTATATGGCGTCAACAGTGCAGGTTCATCTTCACCATAATGGGTTCAACACATGCTGTTGTACAACATAACTTATTAATTCCAATACATGCATGCTTTTCACCATTAAAATCGTTCATGAATATTTATGTTACTGAAATTAATATTGTATCAACAGGGTCCTCTTATATTCTCTTGCCTTTCTGTGTTCCATCCCCGAACAATCTCAATCTCTAGGGATTCCTTTATTATAATCCTTTTTGTTTATCCATTTTAGTTAAAAGGACTGAGTGCTTGTATAACACAAAAATACACCTGTATGTTTCTAATGTTGGCGTTGTACCTTTTTTTAAGTTTCATATTTTTTTTGGTAGTGGTGTTCTCTGCAACTTTAATTGTACTGTTTATCCCTTATTATCTCCACACATTTTGTCCTTTTTCTTTTGGTAGTGAGCATGATCCTTTCAACAGCAGCTGTCTTAGGTACATTTAGGATTTTAAACAGAGCCAATAAATCTTGTAATGGTAAATGATCCGTGCTATAATGTTGGCTGCACTTTCATTTCGTTAACTTTCTCTTGATTCTCCGCCATTGAGAATATTATGAAACATGGAATAGTCCTACAATAATAAACCCCTTAGAAGACTTCAAAACCAATGCATTGTAAATTATATTTTTCGTGTCATATTTATGGTGTTGAGAACTTAGCTGATTATTTTCTTGACGAGGCAGGCTTTTGATGCACCATGGCCTATAATTCAGGCAAATGCTATGTACTTATGCAGCAGCTTGCTCTCTTTATCGGACAATCAGCATATTTTAGCTGACTACCATACACAGGTATTTCCTGAATGTGCTTGCAATCTTTAGGCATTTCAGCTTAAACTGAAGTTTCACCCTTGTTTTTTGTTACAAGAACTGAAGTTTCACCTGATCTGTCTTGTCTTTTAGGTATTTGGGATGCTGGTTGGAAAAATGAGTCGATCACCTGATGCCGTTGTAAGGGCAGCATGTTCTGCAGCTTTGGGCTTGTTGCTCAAATCTTCCAATTCATGTTCATGGAGAGCAGTTCATCTTGATCGGTTAGAGTCGACAGACAACAAGGAACCATGATGTGGAGTCCACAAAAAACTAGGAATAACTCAATGATAAGCAACCATGAAGAACTAGTTTTTGGAAGTGGATCAGTCTGCTGCTCATGCTTATTTATTGGTTTCATAAAAGTCATCTGCCTATGGATAGATCCACAGTGGCGTCTTGTACAGTATTTGTTGTAAGCAATCTCCTCGTTTTTTTGTTTGTTAAATGTAAGTTAATGTTCAATTGATCGTGTGTTGTTGTATATTAATTACACTTCCATGAAACTCGCACATCACATTGGAGATTTCATTAGTTTCTATGTATTGATTATTTATCTGTAGAAGTATTCTTATTGGTTTTTGTTTCAATATTGAGAATTTAAAAGATCATTTTGATATAAAAAAGCATGTGAATTTAAAATATATATATATATATATATATATATATATATAAGAATTTAATGGCTTTTAAGATTTTTTTTAAAAGACTTTTATTACTATTTTTAGTTCCATTTATAAGAGAAAATATTTCATGTGTCATAAAATAATTGACTCATTTGTAAAATAAAATTGTCTTAAAATAATTGACTATTAATTTTGTATACACTTATTTTCAATTGTACTATTTAATTAATAATACTTGCATTATTTTTAATGTTATATAATTTGTTAAAAGTAATATTATCTCTCTTTCATTTATATATTTTTTTTAATAAATGTGAAATGATCAAATTATTCAATTATTTTAAAAAGGATAGAATAACAAAAACCATAAAAAAAAATTCATATTAAAAGTTCTCCAAATTTTTTTGCATATACAGTACACCAGAGAGAGTATTATATATTACATTAATAAGCAAAAAAGTAATATTTAAATAAATCAATGTATCTGATGGAAATTTTAAATTATATATATCAAATTCTTTTATTATATTTTATTGTTTATAATTTTTCTATCTCTATTTTAAAATGTGTGTCGTTTAAAATAGAATAGAAAAGAACAGAGTAGAATGAAATAAAATTGGAATGAAGTAGAATTGAGCGGAATAGAACAAAATTTATTTGATTGTTTGGACATTTTATGATATCAGCGAATGATGTTTCCATTTCATGTCAACGAAGGCTTCCACCTGCAAAAACTCCCTCGGCACTCGTCTCTGTAGACTGGGTCACAATGTATTCATCAGAATCAAATCATGTTGACCATCCAATAACTTAGATGCAGGCTCGTGACCCATTGCAAAGAACAATTTAGAAACATTCTAAATAGAAATATCATGTGTCACCACTTTCTTCACCTTCAACCGCCAAACTCTCTTTTTTATCTTCACCTCCATAATCCTCAACCACCATCGAGTTCCATATCCCAATATTACTACAACATTTTGATCTGCATTATCTACTATAATATTTATCCTTATTTATTAAGAAAGAACGTATTCGAGAGGAAGAGAAACATATTTGAGAGGAAGAGGAAAATGGGTAAAAGAGTAGTATTCAAATTATAAAGCTCCACTCCATTGCATACACCCCAAATTAAGGGGAAAGAAAATTGGAGGATGGGATAGAATGAGTTCTATTCTTTTTTTTTCTTTCAAATTCAAACAATGGAATTCAATTACTTACCATCTCATTTCATTCTATTTCAAGCATCAATCCAAACAAAGTTTAAAATTAATGCACATATATTATGAATTGAAATAAATAGAAGAATTATAATATAGACATTTTTATCAAATTGTCCTTCTTAACTAAGTGTATGCTTTCAACTATTATAAATGTAGCTTATAATTAATGTTTTGAAACTAGTGTACATAATAAATTGAAGGATATGGTTGAAAATAATAAAAATTTAAGTTACATTAAAAATTATAAATAATATTTATTTTAAAATAAATTTTGACATTAATTGTGAAGGTTAAATCTCATTTTTATTTATAATTTTAAAGTATGAATTAAATTATTTTTAATTTTTTTTTTTTATATTTAAATTATTAACAAGTGTCTTCTTAGATAGTGTTATCAGCCTTTTCCTAAAAACAAAGTTGGGATATTGTTAGAAATTTTAGTCATATCAAATGGAATGGGTAGTAAACTTGTAGAGGCACGGAACTTCCCACGTATGTTTTTTAGTTGGTTTTTTGTCTGAGGAATATTGTCCTCGTCTTAATTATGGATGTCAGGTCGTGTTGTACAAAATAATTAATTTTTTAATTAAATTATATTTATATTTATATTTATAATTGGTTTTTAAAGATTAGATATTTAAATTATAATTTTTAACCAATCTAGATCTTTTGAACATAATTATTTTTTTTTAATTGGTTATTAGTTTGGATGTCTATGTATATATATCATGAGAAAATATATTTTTGTAAATTTATCACTCTTTTGAAAAAAAAATATTTATACTTTTTAGGTCAAAATTTTCTATAAAAAATGGAATTTTTTTCCTTAACAGTCTTTAATAGAAAATCATTTTGATTTTTT